>JBBPBQ010000002.1:44262928-44324167 GCA_037974755.1 Cicer yamashitae
TTAATGGTATTAATAAATTGATGAAATCCAACACCAAACATTTTGTTATAAGAGTTTCATGAATAAACATTTTAACAAAAATACCATTTTACGATATAAAATAATATTATACATATTGAAATAACAGATAATAATGTTATACATTTTTTAATTTACTTATGACGGAATCTAAACATCAAAATAAAAATTTATTGATGGAATCGGACAATTTTTTTTATGAGTTCAGTCAATAATATTTTTAGCACAAATATCATATAGTATTTAACAATTACAAATATGGTGTAAGAGTTGAATTTTTAGTTAATACCATCAATTTTTAATAATAATAAATTGACATATCATTAAAAATATTTTAACTTAATTAGTGTAGTGACCCATTTCATGTACTATATGTAACCCTCTGCACTCATTAAAAATTATAACTAAATATTTATATAATATTTTGAAAATTGTATGGATAATTATATAAATAGGACAATGCATAGAGACAAGATATAGGCAAAATACATTGTTCAATTCATTATATGACTATAAACTAAGCCAACAAGTTTTTGGCTCTCTTTTGATGCTTTACTTCCTAAAACTAGTTATCCAACATATTATATAGAAGTAGTATAGTAGTAACTATTACATTATTTTTAATCTAGATTTATTGAATTCGTTTTTATTACTCTTACCTAACATTAAGGGGAAAATTAGGCATATTCAATTATTTCAACGATGGAAACTAAGTTTCATAGAGTCAAATGCATCAATCCCCTTAATTTTTATGTATAGTGGTTTTTTCTATGAATCGGTAAAATAAATCATTTGAATCCCTAATTTAACACAACCTGGGTGCAACTTTCCCTTTATATCTAAAATAACACCAATGTTAATTAAATCTTTAGCAACAAACATTTGTCACGTGTATGATTTTTATAAGTCAAATTGTTAGTGCAAAAGTGGTTCTAGCTGCAATCCTCTAATTGTTGTTTTGATGATAAGGAACAATTATTCCCTAACTGTATTTGTTAAGTATGCAGATTAAGTTAGAAGACAAAGATTTGTATTAATAACTATCTATTTTAAGGTAGCATATATTATGAGTAAGTTAGAGATAATAATAATCTTAAGTGTTTTTAACAAAAAGGAAATTATCACCTAATAAATAAGTCATTATATTTACTAATAGAGCAAGTCATAATATAGCAATAAGAAGTATTGCAATATGCGAGGTACAATCTAAGTCAAAGCGTTAGAAGCAAAAAAGAAATACAAGTCATTGTTCTAGTATAAGCTAGATCCTCTGATGAACAAGGAAAATAAAATCTACTAAACATAGTTCTCAATGACTCTGATGAATTCAATCTCAAACGTGCCTCTAGTTATTCCGTTAATACAAGCAAAAATATGAATGTTCTTCTTCTGATAAGTCTGCCTTTGATAAGTGTGTCAAGCAAAATGATCATCTGCCTTTGATAAGTGTGTCAAACAAAATGATTGTCTGCCTATGATAATTGTAACAAGTGTTGCAACCAAGTTGGTTTTATACTTAGAGTTTTGATGTTAACAAAAGTATTTTACGAGAACAATATATTTGACTTCACAGAGTATGAACAAAGATTCATGTTTTTGAAGAAAATCTAATATAAGATTTGATTCAGATTTATGATTGAAGAAAATCTTTGACCAAGTTGAAAAGAAGATATGGTCAAATGTTTTTGAAGAAAATCTAAAATAAGATTTGATTCTGACTTATGATTGAAGAAAATCATTGACTAAGTTGAAAAGATGATATGGTCAAGAATTGAAGAATATTTGATCAAGATTTATCACAGTAAGATATAAATTATTTACATAAAGATTTGATTAAAATTTATCTACAACAAAATATGAACATATCAATTTGATTAATTTACAAACTCAATCTGTACAAAATACGAACATAATCAATCTAAATTATTTACAAACTTGATCTCAACAAAATACGAACATAATCAATCTAGAAGAACTGCTCAGATTGGATTCAGAAATAAGGAATTGGCTAAAGAACATATTAATAAAAAAAACAACTTGTTCAGAATTATTTTTGAATAAGATCATTGTTGACCAAGCTAGGAATGAAGATACAGTTCAGAATTAAACAAGGACAAAATTGAAGCCCTAACTTTATCTATAAATACATACTCAAGGCTGAAGAAAAAGATAATTGAAAAATTAGAAAAGAGTAGAAGAACTCAAGCTCAAAATTCCAAATTCATCTTAGAGTTCAAAGAGAGAAACACTTTTTCGAATGAGAAATATTTTCTAAGTGTTTTTCTTAGAGTGTGATAGTCATTGTTATAAATAGCTTGTTAGAAGCAACTACTCAAGTTCCAAGCTTTTGTATTCTAATCCGATAGTGGTGTTAGTATGCCTTCAACAATCTAGGGTTGTCAAATTGTTTGGAGAAGACTCGGCTAGTAGAGTCAAGGTGTGTGTGTTCCTCAAAAGTCTTGGGTTGTCAAGCTGTTTGAGAAGACTGGTTTGGAGGATCAGGTGATTTGTAATTTAAGTTGTTGAATTAATGGATTAAATCCTTCTGAGTGAAGTGACTAGATGTAGCCGGGATAAACTACTTGTGTCACTTTATTCATGCACTCCTTAGTTTTATTATTGCTTCTACTCCAAGTTAATCATCAAGTTTAAATCAGTTGAATCAAATAATGAAAAATTTATCAACTTAGTCAAACACAATTCAACACCCTTTTCTCGTGTTTGCATCTTCAATTGCCATTAGAGTGGTCTCAAGGCTAAGCACTTTATAGTGTTTGAGGAAAGATCCAAGGGTTCAACATGTCTGGATTCAGTGAAGAAACTGATGGAGGAAACATCAACATACCACCTCTATTTGATGGAGAACGATTTAAGTACTGGAATGACAGACTGAGAAGTTTCTTTCATTCACAAGATACTGAACTTTGGGACTTGGTGGAAGAACGTTATACTGCTCCAAAGAATATTGATGGTAGTGAGACTCCAAGGAAAGAGATAGATGCTGATCAGAAGAAGATGTACAAGATACATCATAAGTCCAGAACATTCATGATAAATGCAATCACTTTCAAGGAGTTTAACATGTGAACCAACAAGGAGACGACAAAAAGTATTTATGATAGTCTGATTCTGACCTATGAAGGAAGCGAGCAAGTTCAAGAAGAATAGTCAGAAAGTATGAGCTATTCAAGATGGAAGAAGATGAAGACATTGAAGCAATGTTTTCCAGATTCCAAACTCTGGTCTAAGAAGTGCTACTGCTAATCATGTGAAGAAGTGCTAAAAAGTTTGCCAAGCAAATGGAGACTTTAGATCACTGTAATTCAGGAAACAAAGGATCTGAATACTCTTAAGTTGGAAGAATTAATCAGCTCTTTCAGATCACATGAAATTGAACTTGCACAGGATGAGCCCAAGAAATAGAAACCAACCATGGCTTTGAAATCCAAGCAGAAGAAAGTTCTTAAGTCAATAGCAGAATCAAAGGATGATGATTTAGAGGATCAGAATGAAGACTCAAAGGAAGAGGACTTGGCTTTCATATCTAGAAAAATTCAGAAGATGTGGCACAACAGAAAGAAAAAAATTTCCAACGATATTCCAAGCAATCTTGTAGAGGAAATGATGATAAATCTGACAAGAAAAGCATCATCTGTTATGGATGCAATAAACCTGGACATATCAAGTTAGAATGTCCAAATATGGAGAAATGGAAACATCAGAGGAAAGATTCTAGATCCAAGAAGAAGAGTTTGATGGCTACATGGGATGATTCTAATGAATCCTCTTATGATGAAGTGCAAGAAGATTGGCTTTAATGGCTTATACCAACTCTGCCTTTGGATCCAACACAGATTCTGACTTTGGAAGTGAATCAACAGATGAAGAAATTGGGGTATTTTCTGACTTAACTCGATCTGATTAAAAACTAAAAACACTTAGGAAAGAAAATAGAAACCTAATTGATGAAATTAATGTTTTAAAGATTGAAGTTAAAATAGAAAATGCAACTCTGAAAACTGATATTGCTGAACTTAAGCCTGAAAATCTAACTTTGAAAAGTAATCATAGTTCAAAATCGATTGAAAATACCACATGTAACTCTGATAAGCATGAAGAAGCATTTCAAATTTTCTCGCTGATGGTATGGAAAGAAGTAAGTATGCATCTATGATTTATGGTGTTAGTAGGAATGGTAAAAGAGGAATACGATTTTAAGAAAAAGTTATTGAACCTAAGTTTGTTCCCTCTAATGATTTATGTATTATTTTCTCTAAGAAAGATACACTAAAATATCTTGTCCTATGCCAACCACATGGAAAGACAATAAACCTTTAAGAACTAACAATCCAGGACCTAACCAGATTTGGGTGCCAAAGGATAAAATTGTTTATGTTGTAGATGTTCTTAGCAACCAAATTGAAACACCAGTCATGGTGCCTGCTCAATGGATGCTTGCAATATATGAAGGGGAAAAGGTCTATGTTCTAAGACCTAACAAATAGAAGCCAAGTGACTCTTGGAAGAAAGTTGAAAGACTAGATGATTTGAACTAGAACTATTAGATGAACCAGAAATATCATAAAAATATGGAGTATCAAAAGAAGAAAAACTGGCAGAGAAATCACACATATCAACAGAACAGGAACTACCAAAAGCATCAGAACTACCATCAGTTCCAAAATTACTAGAAGAACATGATACATCAACAAAAGTAGAAGTGTCAGATTAATAATCATAATCAGGAGACTTCTCTAAACACTCTAAATCAAATTCATCAAGAGTACAAACCTAGATCGGAATTCAAATCCCCTCATCCCGAATCTCTAATTATAGGATATGCTATCCATAATCTAAAAACCAGAAAAGAACTAAGAGGGTTTTTACAGTAATGCATAAACAAGTTGATTTCTAGGTTGTATTTCTCTAATCTTTATTTATCTATTTGATATTAGGTTAATTGTGATAACAAGTAGCTTGATCTTAAAAATCAAAGCAAGATGAGTATTTTGCACGTTCTCAAAACTTATAGGATCTAGCAGAATCACAGAAACTGAACAGTTCAGCAAAAGCAAAAAATAAAAGTTTATTTTTCATAAACAAGAAGAAACCACCAGAAACAAAACTGATGTTTTAGCTGTATTGATTCCACTCTTCAATTATCTGATTTATGTTATGTTAATGACAAAAAACATGACCTTAAAAAGTCATAAAAAGTTTAGGATATTGTAGGTTTACTAGAACTAGAGGAAGTAGATGCAGACAAACCAAAAGAACCTGGAAAATTAGAAGATACAAGGAAATTAGATGAATATGTCAAATTATCAACGAATGAATCTGATCGACTCAAAAATAGTCAAGATAAGTCAAAAGGAAGATTTGGATGGAAGTACAAGTCATCTCATCCCGAAACTCTAATTGTTGGAAGTGTCAGTGATCCTTTGAGGACTAGATCATCACTAAAAGATACCACTTTGTTTGGCTTACTCTTATTAATTGAGCCTACCTCTGTTGATGAATCATTGGCAGATGATGGATGGATTTTTGCAATGCAAGAAGAGTTAAATGATTTCAGGAGGAATGATGTTTGGGAACTAGTACCTAGACCAAAGAAGAACATAATTGGAACCAAGTGGGTTTTCAAAAACAAGCTAAATGAAAAAGGTGAAGTGGTAAAAAAAAAAAAGCAAGACTTGTCGCACAAGGATACAGTCAACAAGAGGGTATTGATTACACTAAGACATTTGCTCCAATGGTCTGGTTAAACTCTATTCGTATCCTACTTTCTTTTGTTGTAAATAATAAAATTACATTATTTCAAATGGATGTTAAAAGTGCTTTTCTAAATGGTTATATAAGTGAAGAAGTTTATGTTAAACTACCCCCAGGTTTTGAAAGTTCTGAATGGTCTAAAACAAGCACCTAGGGTATGGTATGATAGACTTAGTAACTTCTTGCTTAAAAATATCTTTGAAAGAGTACAAGTAGATAATACACTTTTTAGAAAATCAATAGGAGATGGCATTCTTATTATTAATCTGAAACAAAATATGAACAATATCAATCTAAATAATTTACAAACTCGATCTGAACAAAATATGAACATAATCAATCTGAAGAATTTAAAAACTCAATCTAAACATAATACGAACATAATCAATCTAGAAACTACTCAGACTAGATTCAGAAATAAAGAATTGGCTAAATAACGTATTATGAAAAAACATCTTGTTCAAAATTATTTTTGAATAAGATCATTGTTGACCAAGCTAGGAATGAAGATACAATTCAAATTAAATAAGGAAAAAATTGAAGCCCTAACTTTATCTATAAATAGATACTCATGGTTGAAGAAGAAGATCATCGAAAAATAAAAAAGGAGTAGAAGAACTCAAGCTCAAAATACCAAATTACTCTTAGAGTTCAAAGAGAGAAACACTTGTTTGAATGAGAAAGATTTTCTAAGTGTTTTTCTTAAAGTGTGATAGTCATTGTTATAATCAACTTGTTAGAAACAACTACTCAAGTTCCAAACCTTTGTACTCAAACTCGATACTGGTGTTAGTGTGCCTTCAACAATCTGGGGTTGTCAGATTGTGTGGAGAAGACTTAGCTGGTAAAGTCGGGTTGTTTAAGAAGCCTAACATGGAGGGTCAAGTGCTTTGTAATTCAAGTTGTTGGATAAGTAGATTAAATTTGTTTGAGTGATGGGACTGGATGAAGCCAAGTTAGTGGTGAACTAGAATAAATTACTTGTGTCACTTTATTCCTACAGTCCTTACTTTTTTTTATTTCTTCTACTCCAAGTAAATCAGCAAGTTTGAACCAGTTTAATCAAAGAATGAAAAATTTATCAACTTAGTTAAACACAATTCAACCTCCTTCTCATGTTTGCACCTTCAAGAAGCACTATATGGTTTGACTCTAATGAAAGTCAATGCTATGAAAAGTACACGCTCTGAACAGCCAACGCTATAAAGAAAACAAATTTGCTTACCTTATGGTCAACATCTTGAATCTATTAATTGGTTGAAAGTCTATGTGACATCATTTCATAGTGAATTCCTATGAGATCTGCCTTCATAATTGAAGATACATAGAATCAATTATGAAGACATATATATATATATATATATATAATATATCTTAAAGACCAATCTATCTTAAATAGTGATTGAAGATCTTTGAAGTTAATATTCTAAACCAATACTTCTTCTTATATTTAAGAAGAAATCGTGCTGTCAATCCAGCAAGATTGTAAGAGAGAATGAAAAACACAAGGTGTTAAGAAGAAATTCTGAAAAAGCCAAGAGCACATTAAAAGAAAATCATGAATGAAAAATCCTCTCAATAGAGAGTTATTAGAATTGATGTAAATCATTTAAAGTATTTTCACACACTCGAACTGATATAGGATTTGATATGTAACATCTTCTCAATGAGAGTTAGAATCCTAGAAACAAACTTTGTGTCAATCCAGAGACATACATGAACTGATGTATATCTTTCGGATAGTGACAACAACTCTCTCATCACTAAGAAGTACCCGAAGTGGTACAATAATACTCATGAATCATAATGGTAGGCTGCTAGAAAGTTGAAGAAGGGTTCAAACGATGGCTGCCTGGAGAGGCTAGAGAACAATACTCAAAGCCTGAAGAAGCAAAGTAAATAATACTTGTATGCTACTATTTGAAATAGTGGATTAAGTCCTCGATTGTACTAAGGCAAAATCTCTCTGTAAAGGGAGGACTAGATGTAGCAACAGTTAGGTTATGAACTAGTATAAAAATATATGTGTTCCCTCTTTTCCCGTTTCCCTTATCTTTGTTCATTATGATTCAACCTTATTCTTACTAAACCTAATTTATAAGAGCAAGTTGAACATTTTGATAAAGAACCTTTTGTGTGAAGCAATGGAAATATCTTTCAAAAATGGTGAAACACAATTCAAACTCCCCCTTTCTTGATTTTTCTAGCACCTTCATAAACAACTGCCGAGATGTCGAAGACATGCTAAAGATGAGGCAGGTGTTGAGAATAATATGTCTAAATACCTTAAGAAGATTTTATTTACATTTATATCGAGATATAGATTTAAATATATTTAAGATTTAGAATAAGATATCATTAGAATAAGGTGTATATGAAGCTTTAATATATAGGGTGAACCATAAGAGGATAATTCTAATTGTACATTACGCGGATATAATACAAAATAAGGATGTACTTGATCAAAGTGCTTCCATGCTACACCATGTGACGGATGTTGCATTTTATCATTTGAAGCTCTTTTATTTTCATAATGTCATATCATTTAACCAGCACTTTGCATAGATTCAAACATTCTCTACAATCTTGATACGATAGACAAATAAAACATTGCTTTCCTTGGAATCATTTTCTCTCCTCTTGTCGTGTTTTTCTTTGCAGGGTATCTTAGCTGTTGACAAAATTTACATTCAAATAGGTCAGCATCTTTTGTACTAAACTCGTTATCGTAAAACAACATACATCCATTAACACAACAATTTATTATCTTCATATCTAATCTCATCTTTGACACTAAGTTTTTATCCTCATAATAGCTTGTTGGCATAGTATCCTTTCGAATTGGTGTTGCATCCAACATCATCTTGATCATAAAATCTAAGCTCAACTCTGGAACATGAAATTTAGACTTTAACCCTAAGAGCCTAACACACATGGATAACTTGGATATAGGAGACCCATCAAATAAAGGTTTATTTGTCTCGGTCAAAAGGCTATAAAAATTTTAGGCTTCTTGATAAGAAGTTCATGTGTCGGCATCATATTGTTGTTCAGCAAAAGACACATTTACCCCGAGATCGCTAGAAATCATATTTTGTCATTGATCAAAGTACTCTTGATGAGTCTCAATCAATAGACCAATACTAGATGAAGCAACTAATGGACCAATACAACTAGATGAAGCAATCATTGGAATATTTTAGGTATTGATAGTTCGTGTAGGTGTCGTTTCACATGATTAGTCCAAAATGAATAATTTGGCATAAAACCATCATTGTACAAATGATCCCTTATTACATTTTCATGTTCAATATTTTTACAATAACATTTCTTACATGGACATCTAATACCACCATTCTCTTGAACAACAGTTTGGCGTCTTACGGTTTCTAAAAATTCTCCAACCCCAATTGTAAATGACCACTTGATACCCCTTCTTTTGAGATAGTTTTTATCGTAAACCCAATTGTGATTCATTGTCTGATAACTTATATAAAAATATAAATTAGACACGGTCATCAAATTGACGTCCTTTCACATTTTTCTAAGCTTTTATCCCATTCAAGAATTTAAAAATGTCAATAATCAATTAATAACTATTTATTATTTTCTCGTTATATATATTTTTGAAAAATTTTCAGCAGCATTTTGCTTTGATCTCTAAGTATACAAAATAATCGTGATATATATACCACAATCAAATATGCACTCAGAGAACAAACAAAAATATGTGTAGCTAAAATTTTATCAAAAGTATATAATAAAGAGAATTTAATAAAGAATCACTATTCTAGTTTTTTTTTCTCAAACTTTCTAACTTGGACAATGTAAAATTCACTCACGACAATTGATTGTAATTTTTAAAATTTTAATTTTGCCTATTTAATGAGTTCTCCTTTTAAAATAAAACACTATATTAAGTATAACAATACTAAATATTTTTATAATTAATTAATGGCGTAAAAATTATAATATATTAATATTATTAAAAATTAACATATTCATTCTAGTTTTTTTTTCTCAAACTTTCTAACTTGGACAATGTAAAATTCACTCACGACAATTGATTGTAATTTTTAAAATTTTAATTTTGCCTATTTAATGAGTTGTCCTTTTAAAATAAAACACTATATTAAGTATAACAATACTAAATATTTTTATAATTAATTAATGGCGTAAAAATTATAATATATTAATATTATTAAAAATTAACATATTCATTCAAAAATTACAAATAAAAATTCACATTAAGAAATATTAAAAAAATGCATATATATTAAGTAAAAATATAAAATAAAATCTAAATATTTTAAATATACAGATTAAAATATTTTCGAAAATTACAAAATAAATATACAAACATATTTTTAAATGCAAAGTGTAATACCCTTAATTGTAAAATGTACCTTTTATATTTTTGATATGTGTCATGTTGAATTCTGAGGCTTTTTAGCCAGTTTTATGGGTATTTTGGATGATTATATGCCATAAATATTTTGTGGGTTCCGTTTTAAATTATTTGGCGAGAAATAATTTAATTGCGTTGAGGAAAATTTATTACCGGACTATTTTGTTAAAAATATCTATAGTTGCTAAAAAATTTACCTCTCAATTGAGTTGCAATGAGAATAGATATTTTTATCAAAATTGTTTAGGTGTGTGTGAGAGTGTTTAAAATTGGTTGGGTTGGGATATTTATATATATATATATATATATATATATATATATATATATATATATATATATATATATATATATATATAGTAGTATATATATATGAAAGGGAAGGAAAAGAAAAAAAAAAAAGTTAAACATTTCCTCTATTCCGCGTGCCTACTCCATCTTCCTCTCTTTCTTGTTTTGTTTTTCAAAAACCCCAAACATAAAACCACACATATCACCTAGATCTAAGCTTCATCTCGCGAAGTGACTGAAGAGAAAGTTGCTCGTGGTCACGTTGCGGTGCTAGTGAACTAATTTTCGAAGCGTCGTGCGAAGCGCAATTTTACCGGAATTTTATCACGGTGCCGTAATCGGCCGTTCGAGCTACCATCGAGGTAAGGGGCTCCTTCTAAACTTTTAGTTTGCATTTAGGACCTTATTTGTGAATTTGGGGAAAAGAAATTTGGTGGGTTTGAGGTGTAGTTTGTGAGAAATGAATGTAATGCATTTTGGGGGTAAAATGGTGAAATTGAATTTAATGAGTTTTGAGGTGTGGGTGATGGTGATTTTTGCTTGGTATGGTTGATATGTTTATGGGTAATATTATAAATGTGGAAATTGGCTTATTGTTTGAGGATGTGGGATTTTGAATAAATACAATTTATGTGTGGATTTTGATTTGGAGAGAATTGTGAATTGTGGATTAAATTGAGGTGGTCTGTAAGGGAATTTGTGGAGATTAGTGTGGATGTGTTTATGTGTTCATAATTGATATTATGAATGATTGTGGTGTGATTATGTGTGTATTTGTGGTGATTATGTTTTGATGTGATATTGTGTTCAAAACTGTTTTTTGGCGTGTTTGAGGTGTCGAGGCACGATGTTTAAGTGGTGACCGTGATGGGCCACGAGATGATGCCATGTGAATAGTTGGTTCATCTTATCCTTGCGGAGATTTTCGCGTCGTGCTGATCTGTGAGCGATTGCACGCATAGAAAGTTGGGCTAATCTGTGAGAGATTGCACTCAAGTTGTGCTAATCTGTGAGAGATTGCACTTGTGTAAGTTGTGCTAATCTGTGAGAGATTGAACTCGTGTAAGTTGTGCTAATCTATGAGAGATTGCACTCGTGTAAGTTGTGCTAATCTGTGAGAGATTGCACTCGTGTAAGTTGTGCTGATCTGTGAGAGATTGCACTCTAGTTGTGCTAATCTGTGAGAGATTGAACTCGTGTAAGTTGTGCTGATCTGTTGGAGATTGCACTCTCGTCGTGTGAATCTGTGAGAGATTGCACTCCTGAAAGTCATGTTGATCTGTGAGCGATCGCATGCATTCGTCTGTGAGAGACCGTACAATTATGCGTGAATTGTGTCGTGTTTGATGTGTTATGATGATTGTACATACATACTGTGATGGTTGTATATGCATACTCGATTGTGGTGTGTGAATTGTGCCGTGTTGGTGGTTGTGATTGATTGAATTGGTGGTGAAATTGTTAGAATGAATTTGAGAGTGTTTGAATGATGTTGAAATGTTTCAAAACTGAAAATCTGCTATTTTTACAGGTGTATTCGACTACACATAGGTTGTAGTCGAATACAGATGAATGATTTCGCTACTGACTTGAATTTTTTGAAGTGTATTCGACTACACAAGGTGCTGTAGTCGAATACAGTTGAATGGAATGTTGTATTCGAATACAGAGAGGCTGTATTCGAATACAGTAGTGCTGTCAGTGCTGTTTTTGCTGTTTTTCTGCTATTTTCGCAACTGTTTCGACTACACAGGGGTTTTATTCGAATACAGCAGTGCAGTTTGGTCCAAAACTTCATTTTTCAACCTCGTTTATGCATGTTTAACATACATTTAAAATATAAATGTTATGTGATGTTTGTTAATTTCGGATTGGTGACCCTTTACAACTTTTGTGGAAATCTGGGCTTTGCCCTCAGATGAGACTTAGGATCGTCCTGTCGGGTAGTACCCTGGAGAGGGGAAGGTAGTTAGTGATGCCTGATCGGAGCTGTGTCAGGAGTTTTGTGCTGGGCGCGTGGAGATCCCCCAGGCTGTATAACTTTTGTAGCATGATCAGATTAGGCGACTTTATAGGATCTAGAAGTATTTCTTTTGTGGTTGTAATTATTTATTTGGGAAGGCTGTACCTATATTGTCAGCCTAACTTATATTTTGATGGGTCCTTGTAATATTTTTTGATGTGACTTGGAGAAGTTTAAATACTTTGGAATTGTAATTTCAAAAACTATTTCCGCTGTGGTAAATTATGTTGGCTTTGTCGTTGTGTTATGACATTAAACATTTCATCCAAAAGTATTTATTCATTTATTTACTTACTTATTAAAAAAAAAAATACACTCGCGTTTTTATGAAAAATCGGGCTGTTACACAAAGAAGGAGGCCGCTACATCTTTGAGGATTCATTTTTCAACCTTTACGAATAATTATTTTCTTCCCTTGTGTCGCGTCCAGTTTATCCGCGAAAAAGGAGTCGCCACCAATTTTATTTTTTTAAAAGGGAAAATTAGATGAAACCTAAAATAAAGTTCATGAACCAAAAAACGGATTCGAGAGTCGATTACGAATAGGGAAAGTAATATTACCCTACATCGTCCATTAAAATGGTTACCCTATAATTATTTATACAAATTATTTATTTATTTAACTATTTATTTTATCCCCTAAAAGATTTAAAAAAAGGAAAATAAATTATTTACATTAATAAAAGAATGAAAAATATATTTTTATTAATTTGGTTTGAGAAGGAGACCTTGCTCCTATGTATCCCCATGTGCAATAGGGAAATTAAAACACACGTAGTTCTTGGGTAGAAAATAAATTTATGTGTTGTCCGATTTTTATTATTACTCTATTTTAATTATTTTTTATTATAATTATTATTAGATACGTATCCAAAAATAAAAATGTAATAATAATAATGATGACGGAAAAAAGAGGTGAGATATTTGTTCACGGATTGTATCTTTTTATTTTTGTATTGGGTTATAAAGTAAAGAAAAATTGATTTTTTGTTATAAAACAACGATAACGCAACGGTATGTGAACGAAACAGATGGACGCGACGGTGAAGCAGCCTGTTAAAGGATTTGCTCGTGCGTTGTTGGATCTATTGCGCACAAAGGCCACCGACGGTGAAGCAGCCTGTTATGGTTTTTTTGTGTTATTTGATAAAGCTATTATATGAGTTTTCTGTTATGTTACAATAGGGTGAAGTTTGTTTTCCTTGGTGATTGGTTTATAAACATCAATTATTTATGTTTTTTTTTAGTATTTGTGTTGCAAAACAATTTTAGGAACGGACAACTTAAGAAAAATGAAAGCTTAACATATGAGTTTATTTTTGCATACACAGAAAAAGAAACTAAACTACATTTTCTTTTAAAGGATGCAATACAAAGAAGCTAATAAGAAAAAAATTAGAGAACAATAAAAAAGCGACACCTTACTGTTGAACTGGTTTTGCGTTTTATCAAGTTCAGATGCTCTTCTTTTGCCTATTATTCCTTCTTCTTTTTTTTTTTTTACTCAATAGTGCTCTATTCCCCTTTCTACTCTTGCCGTCGATTATTTATAGACTTTTTGAGTGTAGGTTACAAAAGACAAGGGAATAATTGTCAATTGATCAGCATTTTTATTACTATTAATCTTTTTCTTTTCGGTTTCTTTTCATTCAATTGATCATCATTATACTGATTTTTATTACCATTAATTCATTTCTTTTCGATTTCTTTTCATTCAAATGATCACCATTATAATGATTTTTATTACCATCAATCCATTTCTTTTCATTCAATTATATACGTTTTTTTTTAGAAAAGAGTGAAAATTTCTGAAAAGGAATTAGAGGCAAACAGGAACCAAAAGCATCCATGATTTTCTAAAATTTAAAAGCCTAACTATTTATTTTTATTATTATTTTTATCATTATATTTTTTTTATTTCATTTTTAATATATTTTTTATTTTTTAATAAAAAGTCTAAAAAAAACGGATAAAATTAGGTGTCAACACCTTGTATCTTTTGTAAAAAATTATGAGCAACTAATTTGCTCAATGATTAGGGCATATATGAACCTCCTAGAATCTATGCAATTTTGGTTTTTATATACTATTTATGCAATTATAAGGTACTGGATTATTGATCTAGTTTTGTTCTTAATGCTTTTTGTAATCGATCATTACGGAATTGAACTTAGGGAGTACTTCATTATTGGAAAATAGATTGTACTCACGTACATTATTAATCACATGATCCCACGTCTTTTTTGTTCTTAGTCTAGATTTTACTCCTCCAATCTGATCATTTGATTCCTACATTATTAATCACATGATCCCACGTCTTTTTTAACCTCTGGTTAGCACCAATTGGTAGACCCATATACAAAAAGGAATGTCTCCCATTTACAATTTAACACCATAGCTACTTGTTGGAGTCAAGCTTGAGAAACATTAATGCCCACACACCTATTATTGTGGAAGTTAACTTTACTCCGGATACCAACTCAAATAAATGAAGACAAACTTTTATGGTTGTCACGTTCTCTCATTTTTGGTTACCCATTAATATTGTATAATCCGTAAACTGAATATGTGACACACGATTACCATGCTTTCCCAATCCACATCCCATATGTGTCACCCTCTTTTCACACCTTCTCACCTTCAAGACAGAAAATCTCACCTTCAAGACAGAAAATCAAATGTCACTCTGAAGGTGTCTTTGTTGTTCTCTTACTCGCAAGGACACGAGATCACACCCTTTTCTAATTTAATATATATATATATATATATATTTTTTTTTTCCACTTGCTAGCTCCATTCTTCTTGTATCCAAATCACAATCTTTGATCGTTTTAGAATTGATCCTGTGGTCGTGAGTTGATTTATAAGTTATGTGTTCCGTGGTTGCATGTTGAATCTGAGATGTGGGTAAGAATGAAAGTTTGAAACTTTTGACATGTAATTCATGTAGCTGAGAAGTGGTTTTGTAGCGGTGTATGTTTTGTTGGGAGTAAAACAGTATAACTTTACTAACATGTTTTTGTTTGAATATTAGAGAGTGACAATAGAAATTAGGGTCCTCAATTTTGGTCACCCTTTCAAAAAGTAATCAGATTTTTAATTTTATTTTTTGTTTTTTATTAAAAAAAAAGCTTAACAGTGTTAGAATTTTTTTAATAGAAGTTGGACGCAGGGACCATTTTAAAATGAATCTGTATTTGCAGGGATGTAAATCAAGCAAAAAAACTTACGAAGGCCAAAATCAAAAAATGTTATAATTGCAAGGACCAAAAATATATTTAAACCTTTATTTTATTTTATTAACACAATTAGGGATTTAAATCCTTCACACACATGCCCAAGTCCATTGATCTCCTCATTTATTTTTTATTTGACTACTACTATTTTTATTTTGCTAAAACAATATTAATAATTATTTAATCTAATTTTTAATACTCCTCCAAACACCATTTAATTTTCAAAACATTACTAATATTTCATAACTAATATATTATAAATTAGAGTAATTAAAATAATTAACTTTTAAAAAATACATATTACTAATAACAGAAACTCTTATATTCAAAATAATTACTATAATTATACTTATTTTTAAAAATAATCACATTAAAATACTACTATCATTAGAGAATAGTCAAAATTACAAAATAAATAAGACAAGTTATACGGTACAATAAAACAACAGAGTGTGTATCAGTACTATTAATTTTTTGACCAATAATTTTCTTTAATTTGTACAGGTATGCATTACTATTATATCTATTAAAATTAACTCAATTAAGAGTTTTGGTACATAAGTAACATGTCATTCAACTATAGGTGATTTAATTTTGATAGTACCAAAACATATTAATTTTTTAATGTACCGTATAAGTATAAATATAACATCACCACTTTATATCAATTACTAAATCTAAATTAATATATATAAAATTATCATGCCATAACAACTATATAAAAATCAAGGAAACCAAACACAATAATACTACTATCTCAAGATAACTATTTATAAAGTAAATAACTAAAAATAAGAAATAATTAAAAATAATTGAAATATAACTACGTGCACACTTAACATCGCACAAGAAAATATCACATTAATTCCGTACGTGCATATACACGTAAAATCACCTAAAATCTTATTATTTAAAATATTACACTAAAATACTATTATTTTTATAAAATATATAAAATAATCACAAAATTAACACATTATATAAAGCACCTATATAACGAAAATTAATAACAAAATTCTAAAAAAAATTTAACACCAAATTAATTATTTAAAAATTTATTTCATTAATAAAATAGTTTATTATAAAACTTAAGGTGTTACACCATACACTTGTCCGCCTCAAAGTCCTTGCTCATTAGAAAAATAGAAACTACATCTACCAAAAATAGAAACGGAGAAAAATGATCACCTTGTCTGAGTCCACTACCAACCCCAAACTCTTTAGTGGGGCTTCAATTTACCATTACTAAAATTGATGCTGATTTTAAGCACTCTGCAATCCAACCCCTCCACTAACTCATAAGCAATTTGCTAATGAGAACACCGTCCAACATTGGCGTATCATTAATGAATGCAATTTAGGTATTTGAAATAACTTTGATGATTACCCGCCTCAACCTATTTGTCATTAATTTTGCCAATACTTTGTACATACAACCAATTAGTGAAATTGGAATGTATTCTTCTAGCCTTTAAGGTTTATCATTTTTTGGTATCAAGACTATGAATGAGTTGTTACCTCCTCTCACTATGCGTTCTGGAATTCCTCAATGTATTTGAGAAAGTCTCCCATCATTTCCTCCCTAAAGTGCTTTATAAACCCAAACAAAACTCCTTCAAGGCCTTCCTCCTATGAGAAACTAGTTGTTAATATGTCATTGTCCTCCACATTGAGTTGTCTACATCTAAAACTTTCCAATGATGGCATGTTCCAAAATTTGGCTCTAAAGTGATATTTATAATAGTTGTAAATACCCCTCTTAACATCCTCCACACTTTCAACACTACCTTCCATTAACTCCAACTAAGGAGGGGTTGGATTACTTGTATTTTGTTTTATTTTGTTGACGCATATTTTTTTATCAAGTAGGACATAATCACAAAGAAATAAATATGACAAAGGTTAGAGGGAAATAGAAAAATAAAATAGAGGATATAAAATCTAATGGGATCTACATAGTAGGGATTAAGGCTTTGAAAATAGGACAATGCACCGAGACAAGATATAGGAAAATACACCAAGACAAGATATAGGAAAATACACCAAGACAAGATATAGGAAAATACACCGTTTAGTTCATTATATTACTTGAAACAAGTTTTTCACTCCCTTTTGATGATTTACTTCCTAAAACTAGTTATCTAACATGTTATATAGAAGTAGTATAGTAGTAACTATTACATTTAATTTAATCTAGGTAAATTTCTTATAGAAAGTGGTTTTATAACTCTCACCTAACATTGAGGGGAAATGGTGAGGCTAGCACTTTAACTAATTTAACCAATTAATTTCTTATAACAATTTAACCAATTAATTTTTAGACAAGTCTACTACCAATTACATTTTAGATTGCAAGCGATGTGACACCCTCAACTCCAAAATAATATTTTTAAATTTTATCATCTATTAGAGAAATTTCTCGTAAAGAAAAATGTGAACTTTGAAAAACATTTACAAGGTAAAGAGCATTACGTAATCACTTAACATATCATGTTAATCCTTAAAAAGAATCCATCAAATTTAACAACTCGAAATCATAATATTAGACAACCGAAATTCCTTGAAATAGACGTGAATAAGTTTAGTAGAATAAAAGTAAAGATAGTCCCAACCCGATGTCACTATCAGAGCAAAATCCCAAATTAAAAGACATTCAACAACGACATCAATATAAGATATGTAATAAAAGTCTTCAAAATGAAACGACGTCTGACAATCTAAGAGTACTAATCATCACCTGCAATTGACGGCTCGTCTACGTCCATCGCAAACGCTAAACACAACTAATGAGGGGTGAGTTTCGAAATCATGTAATAGTATAAGATAAGTGAGAATAACACGCAAATAATCAAATATCTTCAAGAACATAATATCAAAGTATATACATATCAAACACAATGAGACAATCACAAAGATGCAATGTAATGCATGTCCTATACTCTATACTTCTTCATAATGGGTACCATTTTACTCTAAACTACTTAGTTAGGAGGCTTGATACTATGCTACTACAGGAGTGGACGAACAATTCTTGAATGGCCAAGTCCTGATAAATCTCCTCAACTCAACTTGAGACACATATACGCGATGATTGGGATACTCTTGTGTTGTACGGTAGGTTCCACTAATCCATTTAGGAATTCCCCACCAGAGATACCCCCAATATCTAAACTCATTCATTTGTACTTCCCCAAAATCACTAGGCTTGTCAGACCCTCCCTATATGATGACAAAATAATCTTCACCTCAAAAATCTCCAACATCTAGTTCATGCTTATTTGATGATCGCAATTCAACAACTCGCAGTATAAATTCCACAATATTTATAAAAAATATACATCTATGAATATTAGTCAATCTCAATCAAGTCTCAACATATCGTCCACACCAATTACAATGAACAATCTAGTTCTATCAATCATAAAGTAAGAAATCAAACAAGTAGTGCATTCAAGAAAAGTCATAATTTCATCCCAGTAAACAATAACACTCAAATACACATCATCCATACAATAACAGTCAACATAGGATTTCACAAGAATCGAACATCATGCAATCTTTGTAACACCAAAAAATTTATAATAAACTATTTTATTAATTAAATATTATTTTAGATAATTAATTTGATGTTAAAATTATTTTAGATATATTTTGATTAGTTTTATGATTGATTTTCTTTATATGTGTATTTTTTAGGGTGTTAATCTGTACATACTAAATGAGGGATATAAATAATAAATATTATATTTTATTATTTTATATATTTTTCTAAAAATAATAGTATTTTAGTGTAAATATTTTAACAAATAAGATTTTTTTGTGATTTTACGTGTATATGTGAGTTGGTAATTAATGTGATATTTTCTTGTATGTTTGACTAATGTTAAGTGTACACATATTTATATTTTAATTATTTCTAAGTATCTCTTATTTTAATTATTTACTTTATAAATAATTATCTTGGGATATTAATAATATTGTGTTTGATTTCCTTATTTTTATATGTGTTATGGCATTCTGATTTTATATCTGTTTTTATATTGATATTAATAATATTGTGTTTGATTTCCTTATTTCCTTACTTTATATATATGTGTTATGGCATTCTGATTTATTATAATTTAGTAATTAATATAAAGTGTTGAAGTTATATTTTTTTATTTTATAATTTTGTCTATTCTCTAATGATGGTAGTATTTTAATGCGAGTATTTGAAAAAACAATAAATATAATTAAAGTGATTATTTTGAATATGAGAGTTTCAGTTGTTAGTAATATGTATTTTTATAAAGTTAATTATTTTAATTACTCTAATTTAAAAAAAATATTAGTGTAGAAATATTAGTAATGTTTTACTAATGAGATTGTGTTTAAAAAAAGTGTTAAAAAAATTAGTTTCGATAATTGTTAGTTTTATTTTAAAAAATAAAAGAAATGAGTAAAATGTGTTTGATTAGCTGTCGTAGTGAGAGTGGCCATAGGTAGAAGAAGAAGAAGAAAATTGGCATCAGTGATCAATAACTGTACCAAAAAAATTTATTTGTTTTCATCCAAATTTCAGTATGTTATTTTACTCATTTAACTAGTCAATAAAACACACACTCTCAGATTTTTAACCATTCCAATTTCTCTCTAAAATACCTGAATTCTCCGTTTATGGAATTCCTTATTTTGCACCGCTTTTCTTCACCGTAAATCCGAATTGAGTGAAACCAACGCCAAAACGGCCATGGGAACAGTGGTTATATTATCCACTGATTATTTTATGATTCGGGGTAAGTTTATTTGACTCAATTTCGAAATCTACCTTTTTAGAGTCTGTTCTCATGATTTATTTTTGACGTTTACCCATAAATTGTCGAGTTAGATCAATAGAAGCACAAAGAGTGAAAGAACAAATGCTCTTTGCTTGTGAACTCGTATTCACGTGTGAAAGCGTCGAAATAAGGTAATGGGTGATAGAGCGTTTGAATTCATGAGTATAATATATTGTGAGATGAATGGGAAAGTCGTCTTTTCCAACGATTCATTCGGGGCTCGATACGTACGACATTAGCCATTTGAGGGATAAATTAATTAATAAGAAAATCTGGAAATTGTGAGAATAAAATGTGGAATAGAAATATTTATAAGGTGTTGATTAATTTAATTTTCGATAATTGTGTTGTACTTGATATTTGATATTTGATATTATTGTGATGTTAGATGTCAAATGAAATTATGTGCATATGTTTAAGTATCTAACTCAATATATTTGCCTTTTACTTGAGATACCAACTTAAATCCTTTTTTCTTAAGGTTGCAGTAAAACATCCTAACTAAGTCAGCAGAAATGTAAATGGCAGAAAAAATAAAGAACACGGAGAATTTATTCAGGTTCCCCTTTCAAACCAAAGGTACAAACAGTCCTCTTGCACACCACAAGAGATTTTCCACTTATTGTTAAAATAAGTACAAGTCTAACTCTAAGACTTCTGTTACAAACTTCTAACAATCTACCTAAGCTAGCACACCACTATCCTAGTTTACAACACTTAAAGAAAGTACACCACTTTCCTCAATTTACACAATAACTTGAATGATTTTGCAACAATGATTTTGACTGAAATCAAGAGGCTATAACAGTTGATGTACTTTCTTTGAACAATGATAACAGTCTAATACAATTTCAAGTACAACAGAGAACCTTTCTCAATGATATGACAATTTAAAACATGTACTTGAAATATGAAAGTTTGACTTTTAATGGATTTTTAAAATTTTCAAAAAGGTTCTTAAGGTTGTTTGGTTAAATCTGAAACTAGGAAGTATTTGTACTCCTTAGACATCACTTCAGATCAGTGGCAATCGTTCCCAAAAGATTGATGAACATATGCAATGATCCAGATTCAATCAAAACTGAAGAGTTGCATTGCTTCGCAGTTGTATTCGACTACAGCCTCACTGTAGTCGAATACACTTCTGTAACGTTCAAATTTTTCAAACATTTTGTGCTTGTATTTGAATACAGATCCATGTAGTCGAATACAAATGACTGAAATTTTCCACTGACTTGGTTTTGTATTCGGCTACATCATGCTGTAGTAGAATAAAGGTGTGTAGTTTTTGCTACTGACTTGGGTTTGTATTCGGCTACAACATGCTGTAATCAAATTCAGATGTGCAGTTTTTGCTACTGACTTCATTTGTATTCGGATACACATATATGTAGTCGAATACAACCTTGACTTTTGTCAAAAACTTGATTTTCAAACATTGTTCATGCAGTTTGACACTTTGTAAATTCTTTTGATGCATATGTTAAAGTAGAAGGTTCTCATGTGCATTTGAAATATAACAATATTAGATTGCATCATGTACCTTAAACTATAAGACTTCTAGCATATTGACAATAGTTGACTTGATTGTTGACTTCACTTTGAACTTGCAACTTGATCACTTTACTTGGTCTTTATCTTCATCAAAAACATAAGTATTCTTGCATATTTACATTCTCCCCCTTTTTGATGATGACAAAACCTTGTTGTTGTTGAAACTTCAAAGAGTTGATCTTTTTCATTTTTCTCCCCCTTAATGCATGCTTACTCCCCTTATGATCTTGAGTTCATGCCATCATGTTTTGAAAGTTTGAAAACCTACAAATTCTTTAACAACAACAACATACCAATTTTCTCCCTCTTTTGAAATGATCAAAAAGGAAGAAAAAGACAACAGACAAATATTCCAAGTATACAAAGTATATAGGGAATAAAAGCATATCACAAGGTAAGGAATATAAAATCAAAAGCATAGTTAAAAGTTAAACATGTCTAAGTCATACATCAACAATTTAAGAATTTAAATAAAAATGTCTTACAAAGCATTTTAAAGAAAGAGAAAAAAAAAACATAACCTACAACAGCAAACTACATGTTATGATCTGTTGGGTTTTGAATTTGGTCAATCTTGAGGGACAGGCCATTGAGTTCATTCAAAAGAAACTCATGGTTCTGGGCAAAGGTTGTCTCAATGTTTTGGAATCTGTTGTTAATGGATGTGTCCATAGTTTGAAATTGTTTAGTGATGAAGTTGTGAAGGAGTTGAGCTTATCCATTACCATGCGATTTGAAACGTGATCATCGTCCGATGCCATTTCTTCTGCTTCTTCTTCATCTTGGGCAGCCATAGATGATTGTCCAAGATCACTTTTGTGGACATAATTTTGAAGTTGCTCGCTCCACACAATCTTCATACTAGGCAGCACATTCAGATCCAACACATTTTCTTTGGAAGGTGTATACATTACTTCACCAGAAAAGTCCACTTGAAAATGATCCAAGATCCTGGTAATCTCTTTTGCATATGGCATTCTTGGAAGCAAACATAACAGACCAGACAAAATATTACCAATTGAGATCAGTTTCTTCAAGCATAAAGAACATAATTTGAAGCTCAAATTCAGTCATTTGAGAATAATTGCCTGTCTTCGAAACCAAAACGTAACTGAGGAAATAATGCAGTTCAACGATCAAATTTCCAACACCGTACCGTTGCCTAGCAAATTCAGAACCAGCCTGTGCCCGTTTTCTTTCCATGGTGTTTTTGTCAAAACGGCACAATGATACATAAGCATCATATTTTGTCACATTTTCCCACTCACACAAATTTCCAGGCCTAAGTTTCTAACCCTCAAAAGGTAACTGCAGAATTTCTCCAATTGTTTGAGTATCTAACTCAATATATTTGCCTTTTACTTGAGATACCAACTTAAATCCTTTTTTCTTAAGGCTGCAGTAAAACATCCTAACTAAGTCAGCATAGATTAGGCCATTATAACTAACGAATACCTCCAAATGTTGTGCTTTAAGTAAACTCAGGAAATTTAAAAGCTGAGAAGGAATCAAGTGTACCATATTTTGGAATGATCAACTTTTTATCCGAGTAGTAAGTTCTAAACCGATCGATTTTTGCGGGTTAATAAAGTAATCTGGACAGGTCTACAACATTGTCATTGTTAGCCCTCCTTTTTGAAGGACCCACTAAAGCATTCTTGGTTTGGGAACCTCATTTCCGTGCATCCATGATAAAGATTGAAGAAGATGAAGTTTTTGGATTTGGGAAAAATTTGGGGATTTGGGTTTTGATGTTGAGTTGGGAGTAATCTTAGATGCAATTGATGATAGTGTATAGATTTGGTAATGTTTGCATGTAAGATTGGATGAAGTTTTGGAATAATGGAAGTGGAGGACGAACTGTATTCGGCTACTGAAGTTGTAAAAAAAAATGACCTAAACTGCGAAATCACATATATATAGGTAAAAAATTCGAATCTGTATTCGACTACACTCTGGTTATAGTCGAATACAAATTTTTCTGGAAACGTGTATTCGGCTACAATGAAATTTTTTATGTTTTAAGTCAAATTTTTACTAAAAGACAATATTTAAAAGACATATTCATGTTGAGACAGCATATATTCATACATCAAAGATTCAATTATATCAACTTAGCAAGTGAAGATTCAAGATTTTGAGAGGAAGTGACTTACAAAGTATCAATACCTTGTATTAGAGATCATTTTCATTTTGTATACCGAGTTCTCTTCGTATCCAATAGAATAAATCTTTAGGCAAAGGCTTTGTGAAGATATCTACTAGTTGATTATGTGTATCCACAAATGTAACTTCAACATTTCCCTTGAGAACATGATCGCGCAGAAAGTGATGGTGTATGTCTATATCTTTGGTTCGAGAGTGCATGACAAGGTTCTTTGTGATATTGATAGCACTGGTATTGTCACATCTTAGAGGGATGCATTCGAGATCATGTCCATAGACACATAACTGCTGCTTGAGACATAAAATTTGTGCACAACAACTTCCTGTTGCTATTTATTCTGCTTCAGCAGTGCTTAGAGCCACACATGCTTGCTTTTTATAGGACCATGACACTAATGCATTACCTAAGATATGACAAGTGTCGCTTGTGCTTTTTCGATCTGTTTCACATCCTGCATAGTCAGAATCAGAATAACCAACAAGGTTGCATATACTGCCTTTTGGATACCATAAGCCAACATTGGTTGTTCCTTTCAAATATTTCATTATTCGCTTCACTACTGCAAGATGTGATTCTTTAGGATCTGCCTAAAACCTTGCACATAAATAGACACTGAACATAATATATGGTCGGCTGGCCTTAGATATAAAAGAGAACCAACCATACCTCAATATTTTGATATATCTATTGATTTACCAGTTTCATCTTTATCAACATAAGTTCCGGCGTCCATAGGAGTTGCACTTTCTTTACTGGTGTCCATATCAAACCTCTGTAATAGTTCCTTACAGTACTTTGCTTGATTGATGAAAATTCCATTTTTGAGTTGCTTGATTTGAAGACCAAGGAAATAATTTAACTTTCCCATCATAGACATTTCAAATTCTCCTTGCATCATTAATGAGAATTCTTCACATATTTCATTATTGGTTGATCCAAATATGATATCGTCAACGTAGATTTGAACAAGTAAAGTGTGATCATTAGTCCTTTTAATGAATAATGTCTTATCAACTTTACCCTTTTCAAATCCTCGTTCACATAGAAAGTTACTTAGCCTATCATACCAAGCTCTTGGAGCTTGTTTCAAACCATAAAGGGCTTTCTTTAATTTGAAGACATGTGAAGAATTTTTGAAGTCTTCAAAGCCGGGTGGGTGTTTGACATACACTTCCTCATTAATGTAGCCATTTAGAAAAGCACTCTTGACATCCATATTATTTCAGATAATGCATTCATCTTTGTTGAAAGCTATTTTGTAACCCTTGTCACAAATCTAGCTAATGCTAATAAGATTGTGCTTTAATCCTTCAACATACAGAACATCATCAATTGAAGGAGATGGGGCTGCACTAACCTTTCCAATGCCCAAAATTTTACCCTTGTTGTTATCTCCATAGATCACACATCCTTTTGATTCAAGATTAAGTGTTGAAAATTTTGTTTTGTCACCGGTCATGTGTGTTGAACATCCGCTATCCAAGTACCACATATTATAGGTACATTGTATGCATTCCTCTTCTTCTTCGTCAGATTGGTGTGATGCCATCAAAGCAACATTTGCACATTCGTCACTTTTCAAATCTGAGGATGAACTGACTTCATTATCTTCCCATGCTATATAGGCCTTTTTGAATTCTTTCTTCTTGAGAGCAATTTTCTTGAAAATATTTGGACACTCCTCTTTTATGTGTCCTAGCTTGCCACACTCAAAACAAGTGAAGTTTTGATTTGTAGTGGACATATCCTTCTTCCTGAAAGTTTTCCTTTTCTTAAAATTTTTATCGTTTTGAAGGAACTTATCAAATTTCTTTACTAGAAAGGTGATGTTCTCATCTCCATCTGAGTTCTCATCATCTATCTGTTCTCTTGACTCCGTTTTCAAGGCAATGCTCTTTGGCTTCTTTTCTAAAATTTCATTCTTTTCTAGTCTTCCAAGTTCAATCTCATGTTCTTGGAGTTTTCCGAAAAGTGTAGAAAGAGGCATCTTTGACAGGCTTTTTTTCTTCAGAAATTGTTGTTACTTTAGGTTGCCACGCCCTTGTTAATGATCTTAGAACTTTAAGGTTCAATTCATCATTAGTGAAGATATTGCCAAGCGCCTTCAAGTGGTTGGTCAGATGAGAAAATCTTTTCTGCAAGTCCAGAATAGGTTCTCCAGGCTGCATACGAAACATTTCATATTCTTGAGATAAAGTATTAAGTTTAGAATGTTTTACCTCAATTGTTCCTCCATGGGTTACTTCAAGAGTATCCCAGATTTCTTTGGCAGTTTTGCAATGAGACACACGGAAGAACTCGTCCATTCCAAGTGCTGATTGTAACATGTTTTTGGCATTTTTGTCAAACAACCCTTTCTTTTTGTCATCATTTGTCCATGAGGCTTTTACTTTTATTTCATCTTCATTGTTGATGACTATCTTTGGAACACAGTGGTCATTTTCTACTGCATCCCAAATATCATCTCCTTGTGCCTCAAGATATGCTTGCATGCGTATTTTCCAAAAATCGTAATGTTCTTCAACAAAGCAAGGTGGTTTATTGCTACTACCACCATCTCTAAAAACTGGTTGTGTAGAAGCCATGAATAAGGATCGAGGAGCAAATTTCCAGAACTTGCTTTGATGCCAATTGTTAGTACAGAGGGGAACCTAAGAGGGGGGTGAATTAGGTGTTTAGAAATTTTCTAGTCTTTAGAGACTTGGTGGATTACTTTTCTGACTATGATTAGAGTATAGTAAAATGTAAATGGAAAAACGTAAAGAACACAAAGAATTCATTCTGGTTCCCCTTTCAAACCAAGGGTACTACTCCAAAGAATACTAACGGTATTCAAATTCCAAGAAAGAAGATGAATGTTGATCAAAAGAAGATGTAGAAGATGCATCGTAAGTTTAGAACATTCATGATAAATGCGATCACCTTCAAGGAGTTTGTCAAGTGCACCAACAAGGAGACAGAAAAAAGTATTTATGATAGTCTGGTTCTTACCTATGAAGGAAGCAAGCAAGTTCAAGAAGCAAAGGCCAACCTCATAATCAAAAAGTATGAGTTGTTTAATATGGAAGAAGATGAAGACGTTGAAACAATGTTTTCCAGATTCCAGACTCTGGTCTCGGGATTAAAGGTACTTGAAAAGAGTTATAACACTGCTGATCATGTGAAGAAGATACTAAGGAGTCTGACAACCAAGTGGAGACCTAAGATCACGATCATTCAAGAAGCAAAGGATCTTAATACTCTTAAGCTGGAAGAATTAATCAGCCCTCTCATATCACATGAAATTGAGCTTGTAGAGGATGAGCCCAAAAAGAAGCAACCAACCTTGGCTTTGAAATCCAAGTAGCAGAAAGTTCTGAAGGCAACAACATAATCAAAGAATGATGATTCAGATGATAATAATGGAGACTCAGAGGAAGAGGAACTGACGTTTATATGTAGAAAAGTTTAGAAGATGTGGCACAACAGAAATAAGAAATTTCCCCAAAGATATTCTAGGCAATCCAGTAGAGGAAAGGATGATAAATATGACAAGAAAATCATCATCTGCTATGGATGCAATGAACCTAGACATATCGGGTCAAAATGTCCAAATATGGAGAAAGGGAAACATCAGAGGAAAGATTCTAGACCCAAGAAGAAGAATCTGATGGCTACATGGGATGACTCTAATGAATCCTCTAATGATGAAAAGCACACAGATTTGGCTTTGATGGTTCATACCAACTCTGCCTCTAGATCCAACACAGATTCTGACTTTGGAAGTGAATCAACAAATGAAGAAATTGAGGTATTTTCTGACTTTACTCGATTTGATTTAATTACTGGTATAAATGATCTTTTTCAATAATAATCACAAATTGTCTTTAAAACTGAAAACCCTTAGGAAAGAAAATACAAATCTAACTAAAAAAAGTTAATGTTTTAAAGAATCAAAGTGCTGAATTTAAAGCAGAAAATGCAACTCTGAAAACTAATATTACTAAACTTAAGAAAGATACTGCAACTATGAAAACTAATATTACTAAACTTAAAACAGAAAATGCAAATCTGAAAACTCATATTGCTGAACTTAAGGCTGAAAATCTAACTCTGAAAAGTAATTATAGTTCAACATCAATTGAAAATACCACATGTAACTCTGATAAGCATGAAGAAGTATTTCAAGATTTTCCTGATAATGGTATGGAAAGAAGCAAGTACGCATCTACGATTTATGGTGTTAGTAGGAATGGTAAAAAAGGAATAGGATTTCAAGAAAAAGTAACTGAACCTAAGTTTGTTCCCTCTAATGATTTATGTACTATTTGCTATAAGAAAGGTCACACTAAAATATCTTGTTCTATGGTAGCCATATGGAAAGACAAGAAACCTTTAAAAACTAACAAACCAGGACCCAACCAGATTTGGGTACCAAAGGATAAAATTGTTTATGTTGCAAATATTCTAAGAAACCAAATTGAAACACCAGTCATGGTGCCTGGTCAATGGATGCTAGAAATATATGAAAGGAAAAAGTTATATGTTCCAAGACTTAACAAATAGAAGCCAACTAACTCTGGTGGATAAAGGATTGGTCAGCCCATTACCTATCACAACCATAACCATATGATGAACCTGAAATATCAGAAAAATCTGGAGTACCAACATAATCAAAACTGGAAGAGAAATCACACATATCAACAAAACTAACACTACCAAAAGAATCAGAATTACCATCAGTTCCAAGATTACTAGAGGAACCTGATACATCAGCAGGAATAGAAGTGTCAGATTAACAATCACAATCATGAGACTTCATTGAACACTCCAATCAAATTCATCAAGACTACAAACCTGGATGGGAATTCAAATCCCTTCATCCACAACCTCTAATCAGAGAATATGCAAATTCAGAATCTGAAAACCAGAAAAGAAGAAATAAGAGGGCTTTCAGAATGAAACTTAAACTGCTGACATATAGGTTATATCTTTCTTTAAATTTAATTATTGTCTATTATTATGTTTACTGTGATAACGAGAAGCTTGATCTTAAAAATTAAAACTAGATAAGTATTTTTTAGGTTCTCAAATTTAGAGGAACAAGGAGGTCCACAAAATCTGAACACTTCAACAGAAGTAGCATACAAGTTTGGTTTTCAGAAACAAGCAGAAACCACCAGAAACAAAACTAATGTTTTGGCTGTATTGATTTCATTCTTCAATTATCTGATTTATATTATGTTATATGACAATCAGCTTGACCTTAAAAAGTCAAAGCAAGTTGAAGATACTGCAGGTTTACCAGAACTAGAGGAAGCAGATACAGACAAACCAAAAGATGACAAATCTTTAGAGGATGAATATGATCAAGTTAGAAACATTCAAGATAAGTGAGAAGGAAGATCTGGATGAAAGTACAAGTCATCTTATCTCATTGGAAGTGCAAGTGATCCTTTGAGGATTAGATCATCATTAAAAGATACCACTTTGTTTTCCTCACTCTCATCAATTGAGCTTACCACTGTTGATGAAGCATTGGCAAATGATGGACGGACTCTTGCAATGCAAGACGAGTTAAATGAATTTAAGAGGAATGATGTTTGGGATGTAGTACCTATACCAAAGAAGAACATTATTGGAACCAAGTCGGTTTTCAAAAACCAGCATAATGAAAAAGGTGAGGTGGTCAGAAACAAGCTAAGACTTCTCGTACAAGGCTGCAAGAAGGCATTGATTACAGTAAGACATTTGCTCTAGTGATCAGGTTAGAAGCTATTTGTATCCTACGTTCTTTTGCTGCAAATAATAACATTACATTATTTCAAATGGATGTTAAAAGTTCTTTTCTAAATGGTTATATAAGTGAAGAAGTCTATGTTAAACAATACCCTAGGTTTTGAAAGTTTTGAATTTCCAAATCATGTATTTAAACTTAAGAAATCTATGTATGGTCTAAAACAAGCACCTACAGCATGGTGATAGATTTAGTTACTTCTTGCTTAAAAATAATTTTCAAAGAAGACAAATAGATAATACACTTTTTAGAAATCAATAGCAGATGACATTCTTATTATTCAAATTTATGTTGATGACATTATTTTTGGATCTATTAATGGCATTCTTTGCCTAGAATTTTTTAAATTCATGCAGCTTGAATTTCAAATGAGTATGATGGGAGAACTTAAGTTCTTCTTAGGGATACAAATTCAGCATAGTCAAAAAGGTATATACATTCATCAAACTAAATATACAAAAGAGCTTCTTAGGAAGTTTAAGATGAGTGATTGCAAACCTATGGCTACACCAATACACCCTACTTGTTCACTTGAAAAAGATGATTCAGGCGAAAACGTTGACAAAAAAAGCCTATAGAGGAATGATAGGATCCCTACTTTACCTTACCGCTTCTAGACCTGACATCATGTTTAGTGTATGTGTATTTGCAATATTTCAAGCTGACCCTAGGGAATCACATTTAACTATTTTTAAGATAATCTTAAGATATCTAAAAGGCACTACCAATCTTACCTTGTTCTTCAAGAAGCTGAGTGGATACTATGATTTTAATTATGCTGGAGATAAATTTGAGAGAAAGAGAACTAGTGGCAACTGCACCTTTCTAGGTGACAACTTAATATTTTGATCAAGTAAGAGACAAAGCACCATTGTCATTTCAAAAGCAAAGGCGGAATACATTTCAGCAGTTGGCTGCAGTTCTAAACTAGTTTGGATGAAACATCAACTAGAAGACTACAAGATCCTAGAAACCAACATTATCATATATTATGATAACACTTATGTTATTTGTCTAACCAAAAAATATATCCTACATTCTAGAGCTAAACACACAGAGATCAAACACCACTTCATCAGGGACTTTGTTCAAAAAAGGGGTACTAAACATTCAATTTGTAGACAGTGAACACCAATGGGATGACATGTTCACCAAACCACTACCTGAAGATAGGTTTGACTACACCAAGAAAAACCTAAATCTTACCTTCATATGTGACTGATGTTGTGATAATTTCTTGTAATATATTATATTCATGTTATTCAAAAAAAAAAGAAAAAAAAAGAATGAAAAAAAGGGGGAAAAAGAGAGAAAAAAAAGAGCAAGTTTCACTTTCAAGTATTTTTGTCTGGTGACAAAAGGGGGAGAAAGATATTTGATAAAGTGGAGGAGAAACTAATGCTTAGACTTAGGGGGATCCCTAAGTTACGGGGAGTCAAAGAAATATAAATAAAAGATGTTATCAAAAATACAAGTTTTGTCATCATCAAAAAGGGGGAGATTGTTGGAATCAAGTTGATTTTATACTTAGAGTTTTGATGATAACAAAAGTATTTTATGAAAACAATATATTTGACTTCAAAAAGTATGAAAGAAGATTCATGTAATTGAAGAAAATCTAAAATAAGATTCGATTCAAATTTATAATTGAAAAGAAGATATGGTCAAGATTTGAAGAAGAAAAAAATATGAACAAAATTAATCTGAAGAATTTACAAACGCAATCTAAACAAAATACGAACAGAACCTATCTGAAGAATATACAAACTCAATCTAAACAAAATAGGAACATAATCAGTTTGAAGAATTTACAAACTCAATCTTAACAAGATATAATTCAGAATTAAACAAGGACTAAATTGAAGCCCAAATTTTAACTATAAATAGATACTCAAGGCTGAAGAAGAAAATCATCGAAAAGCATAAGAGAATAGTATTAGAGTTCAAAGAGAGGAACACTTGTTCGAATGAGAAATATTCTCTAAGTGTTTTTTTTATTGGTGTGAGAGTTATTATTATTATCAGCTTTGTTAGAAGCAAACACTTAAAGTTCTAATCTTTTGTATCCAACTCGATAGGTTGTTTAGTTCCTTCTTCAATATGGGATTGTCAGGTTGTTAGGAGAAGACTTGGCTTGTAATGTCAAAGTTGTTAGTTCCTCAAAAGTCTGGGGTTGTCAGGCTGATTGGGAAGACTAGCTTGGAGGATCAGGTGCTTTGTAATTCAAGGTATTTGAATTAGTGGATTAAAGCCTTCTGAATAAGGGGACTGGATGTAGCCAAGTTAGTGGTGAACCAAGATAAATCTATGTGTCAAATTATTTATCCGTTCATTCTTTGCTGCTTATGAATCTGGTTGCTTCTACTCCAAGTAATTCACCAAAACCAAACTAGTTTTTTATTTATTTATAAATTATCAAAAAGTTATCAACTTTGGCAAACACAATTCAACCCACTTTCTCGTGTTTGCACCTTCAGCTTATATTCCTATATGGCATCCTTTACAAGTCTCTACAATTCATTTCACATTTTTTATACCTCTATTTAGCTTTTGGATTTCACACACCATATCACATATTTATTGAAAATCCAAAAACATATATTCCTTAATGGCACCCTTTACAAGCCTCTACAATTCATTTCACATTTTCCATACCTCTATTTAGTTTTTGCATTTCACACATCACATCTTTATTGAAAATCCACTAACTAAAAATTGTCCACACAAATTAGGCATGCATGTTGTGTTCTATTTTGAGTCATTTTATTGGCACAAGAGAGAAACAATGGAGAATCTATGCACATTTCAAGGTACATGCTTGATTAATATGTAATGAAAAAAATTCAAGCAAGTCATTTACAATCTTCTTTCATTCTTTCACACTTTAACCACATTTTTGCTATTAACGTATTACTTGACCTCAAGTCTTCAAATTATAAGGAAAGTTGTTTATATGTATCTACAAATTTGATATGATAAGATCTAAATCCATTTCACACCATCAATCAATCAAATATTAAAGTTATAAAAAATGTGAACTTAATTTTTGTAGCTATTTGATTAATGAAAAAGTAGATCAATGATATTATATTCTTTAACACTAAACGTTGAAATTTTAACAATTATTAAATATTTTATCAACAATTTAAGTTTTATAAAATTACTCAAAAAAAAAAATTTAATATTACATTTCCACAAATAAATACATATATAACAATAATTCTATACATAATTTGAAAACTTGATTACTCTTAATGCTATAAATTTATTTATTTATTGATAAAAACGGTTATGTTAATTTTAATCTTCCTTCCTAAAATAATAACTACGTGTCCATTATCATTATCATTATTAACATATAAAATATGTTATTAATAGTCGAAATATATTATACATTCTTAATATAAATATAATCATTGTAATTCATTGCCTAATAAATGCAAATAAAGTATCATGTAAGTAACATTAACATACATAAAAAATATCAATAAATTTATACAAAATGTTAAAGTTTATTGAATTTTAAATTAAAGGATTAAATATGTTTTTAGTCCTTGCAATTATAACGTTTTTTTATTTTGTTCCTCGTAAATTGTTTTGTTTGGTTCACATCCCTGCAAATATAGTTTCATTTTAAAATAGTCCTTTCATCCAACTTCCGTTACAAAAACCGTAACACCGTTAAACCTAAATATAATTAAAACATAACTTTTTTTAACCTAAATATAAACCCCAATATAGTTAAATTTTAATCTTTTTTAATCTAAATAAACCTCAATCGTTTCATTTTTCTTCCCTAACAAACCTAAAATTACTCAAATGTTTCATTATTTTTCCTAAAAAACTATACTCCTACGTAAATTAGGGTTAGGGTTCCAAATACAATATTAGTACAAAATTGCAAATGTTTGTTTCTCCTTTCGAGTGATTCGTTTTAATTTTCTTTGGCTCGATGGATGGAAAACGTGAAATTGAAGCCAACAATTGGCAATTGGTTCACAATGATGAATCGATTATTTCTGTTATCAAAAAATTGAATTCCGATTCATCAATTATAAAATCCGATTAACATTCCCAATTTGATTTCCAGTAATTCCAATTTTACCAACAATCTGGTCAACCAAGAAATCTCCAAAGCGGGTTTCACATTGAAATGATTATTATAGAAGGTAAGAACTTAAAAAATGTTGAACCAACAATTTCAAAAGAAATCCACCGATATTATCTTAATATCGTCGCTATCTTCTATAATATATTACAGTTGCTATCTTGCAATTAACCTGCCAGTGTTGATGCTCTAAACTTGAACTAACAATTTCAAAAGAAACCATTTTGAAGTTGTTAATTTTAGGTTTTTTTAGGGAAGAAGAATGAAACACTTGCGGTTAATTTTAGGTTAAAAAATATTATAATTTAATTATATTGGGGATTTCTTTTTAGGTTAAAAAAAATTATATTTTAATTATATTTATGTTTAACGGTGTTAGAATTTTTGTAACGGAAGTTTGATGGAAGAACAATTTTAAAATGAAACTATATTTACAGGGATGTGAACCAAACAAAAAAACTTACAATGACCAAAATAAAAAAAATAAAAAAATTTATAGTTGCAGGGACCAAAGATACATTTAAACCTAAATTAAAACATAGTAATTGACAACATTAAAAAGTTCAAAAATACTCATAAATTCACATACATGTTTGAAAGCTTGTGGTGATAAAAAAACATAAAAAAAAACAAAAAAAACTAGTAATAGGAGCTTATTCGATGTTACTTTTAATATTCATTCACAAAATAATAATTACATGTTCATTATCATTATTAATAGATAAAATGTGTTATTTATAGTCAAAATATATTATATCTTCTTAATACAAATATAATCATTGTAATTTATTGTTTAATAGATGCACATAAAGTATCACGTAAATTACACTAACATACATAAAAAAAATATCAATAAATTTATACGAAACAAATTTATACAAAACATTAATGTTTATTGAAGGTTAAGGTAAATCTATTAAAATAAATGGAATGCTAAAAGTCAAAACAATTGACGACATTAAAAAAATTCAAAAATACCTATAAATTCACACGCATGTCTGAAAGCCCATGGATATAAAAAAAAATTCTAATAAGAGATCTAGACTCTAGAGTTGAAACTCTAAAAACTAACATAACTTATAACATTTGCTTATCTGAAGAAAAAAAATTATATAATTCAATTAAGGAATCATAAACTCATATATTCATATAAAAGTAATATATATTGCTCAACCATATTTCTATTTTCACAACTAAAAATAATGGGAGACTTCTACAGTACATTGAAAATTAACATGTTTTGGTACTATTAAAATTAAATCATCAATAGTTGAATGACATGTGATCTATGTACCAAAACTCTTAATTTCGTTAATTTTAATAGATACTCTAGTAATGCATACATGAATAAATTAAAGAAAATTATTGATAAAAAAATTCATAATATACACTTTTTTTTATTATACCGTAGAACTTGTCAAAATAATGATGTTTGATTTAATTTGTTAATTAATATTGGTGTTGTGCTAACATGTTTTCGTAGAAAAACTTACAAATTAATTAATTATAAATACATAAGTATTATAATGATTCAATATCTTACTATATATATAACAACCCTATTTTATTTTCACAATATAAACCAATAAGTTATACAAATAAATATTCATTCACCCTTTAATAGTGTTTTTTTTTAAACTTAACTCTTTGATTTTATGTTGACAATTCATTTGATTGTGTTGCATCAAAATGCTCAAAAATTCTTCAAACACAAACAATTATTACTAAATGGATTCTAGAAACAATGGTACAAGCAAACAAAAATTTAAAGGGTAAAAAGACATAATTCAAATAATAAAAAATTTATGAAAAAAAATCTTTCTCCTTTTTTTCCATAAATTAAAAATGTTAATATTCTCATTTTATACTTAATCATTATATTTTTATTATATTTGTACAACATAATATATTCACAATACAATATTTAAAAATACAAATATACAAAAAAAATAGGTTTAAATATGTTTTTGGTCCCTGTAAATATAACTTTTTTTTATTTTGGTCCTCGTAATTATTTTTTTTTTGGTTTACATCCCTGTAATATAAAAAAAAATTATTTTTGGTGCTTAACGTTAAGTGGACGTTACAAAAACGTTAATTGACAAAGGGAAACAGTTTTTTGTCCCTGTAAATATTATTACTGAAACTGAAAAGTGTTATATTTACAGGGACCAAAAACAGTTTTCCTTTGTCAGTTAGCGTTTTTGTAACGTCCACTTAACGTTAAGGACCAAAAATAATTTTTTTGATATTACAGGGATGTAAACCAACAAAAAAAAATATTACGAGGACCAAAATCAAAAAATGTTATATTTACAGGGACCAAAAACATATTTTAACCTAATATTTAATTACAACTTATTAATTACCATGCGAAATTTCATATTACAATTAAAATAAACTAAACCCTTTGAATGTGAAACAAAATTAGACTCTATGCTATAAAATAAGATTTAAGTTGTAGTGCATATATAGATATATAAATTAGATATATACGGTTTAACTTAAAATAGGAGAGGGGATATGCTAAAGATTGTCATGGGACGATCTTATTATTATTATTATTATTATTATTATTATTATTATTATTATTATTGTTATTATTATTATTGTTATTATTATTATTATTGTTATTATTATTATTATTGTTATTATTATTCTTATTATTGTTATTATTATTCTTATTATTGTTATTATTATTGTTATTATTATTGTTACTCTTATTGTTACTATTATTGTTACTATTAGTGTTACTGTTATTGTTACTATTACTATTAGTGTTATTGTTATTCTTATTGTTATTGTTATTGTTATTATTATTGTTATTGTTATTATTATTATTGTTATTATTGTTGTTATTATTGTTGTTATTATTCTTGTTCTTATTGTTGTTGTTATTGTTGTTGTTAATACTATTGTTAATAAAATATAACAATAAGAAATTGGGGTGTTACAAGTGAGGCTAACACTTTTGGAAATTAGAGGCGAAATGGTGGCCTCTAAATATAATAAAATATTTATTGTGAATACAAAGACGAGTTTGGATAATCAACCCAACTTGGTGCAATCGGTAGGTTTAAAAGACACAACATTTTTAACAAGGTCATAACCAACCAACAAGTTCTGTTGAGCCAAGTTCCCAAAGATGGAACCAATTTGAGATGGCATAAAAGCGAAGCAAACTATCCCATCAGCAATCGGAAGAAATGTACTAATTGAATGCAACTTAACATCTGCACCTTTAAAATTTGCCGTGATTATAGGAAAATCATATCCATCTGAAGTGACACTATAGCAAAGGCTAAATTCATAGTTTGGATCTTCAATAGGATCTAGGTTAACCAATTCTTTCACTGCTGATTCCAAATTTGTATAATCGTCACTTGGTAGAAGAGTCAATGTAGTACCCGAATCAATTATGATGTTACCCTCAACATCACCTTTTGAATCCCCTCCAAATTCTATTCTTTTGTTTCCAACAGTAAATGCTTCCAAGGTCAAATAGTAAAAAGTTTGTGGATCTTTATTCACTAAAGGAGTTGACACAGCACCATTACCTGAAACCACAGCTGCATCTCCAAAATTGAGTTTGCTTGTCGCGCTTGAGTCACCCAATAATGGCACCAAACAGTAGGAGAACTTTCCACCAATTTTGGATCCCAATTGTGATGTAAGAGACACAGATCCACCTCCAAGGCCGACTATACCAGAGCTTTTACCTTTAAATGACACTGTATTTTGAGTCCCACATCCTATCACAGTTTTAGGAAATGAAACAGAACCACCCGTGGTGGAATCCAATGTAAGAGTCTCGACACTAAGATCTCCTTGTGAATGTGAACGATCACCATACTCAATAGTATATTGACAAGAATTTTGTTCAGTACAAGAAGTGCGTCTCAGAGATTGACATGTGTTAGATTGGCAAGGAATGCTTTTGTAACTTGATGATTTTGAAGGATCAAACATAGGAGTCGTTTGGTTGAAACATTCTTCACAAGGCTTACATTGAAGCCAAATAATGTCACTACCAGTATCAGCAATACCATATGCCTTAAATGGTGGGGTACCAACTGAATAAGTCATGAGATACGCACCTCTGTCAGGAATTATAGTCGATTCAGGAGTACCAGTGAGTGAATCTTTGTAGAAATGATTAATACGACTATTGGACTGACGTGCGGCATTGACCACAAGTTGATATTTGGTTTGTGCAGGTTGGTAGAAGGGTGATTTTAAAGAGTCGCGGTGGATAAGTTCAACACTAAAACCATTGTTTTGTGCATGGGAAAGAAAAACAATGAAACAAAGGGAAAATAAACAAGGGATAAGAAAGGAATGTGTGTTCATCTTTGTTATTAGGAGAGGTTTGATGTGAAAATATGATACCACTATTATATTTTTCAGTACCTTTTTATAAGAATCTTTGTGAGGTTGTGTTGCTTGAAATGCATACGATTGAGAATAAAGATATACGCATTCTTAAAAATTGACATGCTATAATTATTTTGCTTTATTGTTATAATTATTTTGACTGACATGCTACTTTATTTATTTTCTTTTAATAATTAACATGCTGCTTGCTTTAATTTATTTATTTTTTGACTGACATGCTGCTTTATTATTATACGTATATATTCATGTCACTAAAAGTGATTTCGAATGAGATTTTCAACCGATTTCAGTTAATGGTATATATATTTTCATTCCAATCATACAATTAGATTTCTTAATGGTATTAATTAACTGATGAATGAAGGAAAAATAATAATTGATGAAATCCAACAATAAATATTTTGTTATAAGAGTTCTGATAATAAACTTTTAGAACACATACCATATTACAAAATATAATAATAATATACCTATTTTAAATTAGTGTAATTTGAATTGAAATTTTCAACAACATTTTGTTATAGTAGTAGTATATTTTCAAATTTTTATTCCTTACAATTACATTTCTTAATGGTATTAATTAATTGATGAAATCCAACACCAAAAATTTTGTTATAAGAGTTTCATGAATAAACTTTTTAATTAAAATAACAAATAATAATATTATACATATTAAAATAACAAATAATAATATTATACATTTTTTAATTCCCTTATGACGGAATCAAGACATCAAATAAAAATTAATTGATAGAATCGGACAATTTTTTTATGAATTCAGTGAATAATCTTTTTAAGTTAACTAGCGTAGTCACCCATTTCATGTACAACTATATGTAAACCTTTGCACTTATTAAAAATTATAGCTAAATATTTATATAATTTTTTGAAAATTGTATGGATTATTATAATAATTTAATAATTGTTTTGATTTAATCATTGATCACCAAGTATACATAATTGGATCTACATAGTAGGGATTAAGGCTTTGAAAATAGGACAACGCATAGAAACAAGATATAGGCAAAATACACCGTTGAATTCATTATATGACTTTAAACTAAGCCAACAAGTTTTTCACTCTCTTTTGATGCTTTACTTCCTAAAACTAGTTATCTAACATATTATACAGAAGTATTATAGTATTAACTTTAACATTATTTTTAATTTAGGTAAATTTCTTATTGAATTCGGTTTTAAAACTCTCAACTAACGTTAAGGGGGGAAATTAGGTATATCCAATGATTTCAACGATGGAAACTAAGTTTCATAGAGTCAAATGCATTACTCCCCTTAATTTTTATGTATAGTCGTTCTTTCTATGAATCGGTTAAATAAATCATTTGAATCCTAATTTAACCCATCTTGGTGCAACTTTCCCTTAATTTATATCTAAATTACACCAATTTTAATTAAATCTTTAGTGACAAACATTTTTCACGTGTATGATTTTTATAAGCCAAAATGTTAGTGTAAAAGTGGTTTTAGCGGCAATCCTCTAATTGATGTTTTGATGATAAAAAAAAAAAAAAACAAACAAATAAGGAACAATTATCCCCCTAATTATATTTGCTAAGTGCATAGATTAAGTTAGAAGACAAATATTTACATTAGTTACTATTTATTTTAAGGTATCATAAATTAGGAGTAAGTTAAAGATAACAATCTAAGTGTTTTTAACACAATGAATATTATTATCTAATAAACAAGTAATTATGTTTACTAATAGAGCAAGTCTGAGTCTAAGCGTTAGAAGCACAAAGAAATATAAGTCATTGTTCTAGTATAAGCTAGATCTTCTAATGAACAAGGAAAAGAGAATCTACTAAACATAGTTCTCAACGACATTGATGAACGCGCTCTCAAACGTATCTCTAGTTATTTTGTTAATACAAGCACCAATCTGAATGTTCTGCCTCTCATAATTGTGCCTTTGATAAGTGTGTCAAGCAAAATGATCATTTGCCTATGATAAGTGTGTCAAGCGAAATGATTGTATGCCTCTAATAACTGTGTCAAACGCTATATCCTATGACTACTATGACTATGATGAAAGTCAATGTTATGAAAACTCAACAATTTGAACAGTCAACGCTCTAAAGAAAAAAAAAATGTTTATCCTATGGTCAACATCTTGAATTTGTTAATTGTCTGAAAGTCTATGTGACATCCTTTGATAGTCACATCTTATGTGATCTACCTTCTTAAATGAAGACATGCATAATCAATTATGAAGATATATATGGATACATCTTAAAGATTGATCTGCCTTAAACGGTGATTGAAGATCTCCGACGGTAATATTCTCAACGAACAATTCTTCCCGTATTTAAAAAAGAAATCGTCCAGTCAATCCAACAAGATAGTAAGAGAGAATGAAAATGTTTTAAGAAGAAATTTTGAAAAAGGAAGGAACGCATAAAAAGAAAAGCATGAATGAGAAATCCTCTCAGTAGAGAGTTATTAGAATTGGTGTAAATCAGTCAAAGTGTTTTCACACACTTGAATTAATATAGGATTTGATATGTAATATCCCCTCAATGAGATCTAGAATCCTAGAAACAAACTTTGTGTCAATTCAGACACAAACTAGAACTGATGAAAATCAACCCAATAGTGGCAACAACTTTGTCACACCTAAGAAGTATCTGAACAGGTACAACAACACTCATGAACCTCACGACATGCTTCAATAAAGTTGATGAAGGGTTAAAATGATGGCGCCCTGGAGAGGCTAGAGAAGAATACTCAAAGCTTGAAGAGGCAAGATAAATAATACTTGTATGCTACTATTTGAAATAGTGGATTAAGTCATCGAATGTACTAAGACAAAATCTATTTGTTTCCCTTATCTTAGTTCTTTATGATTAAACCTTATTCTTACTAAACCTAATTTAAAAGAGTAAGTTCAACCTTTTGATAAAGTATATTTCTTGTGAAGCAATCGAAATATCTTTCAAAAATGGCAAACCACAATTCAAACCCCCATTTCTTGAGTTTTTCAGCACCTTCATAAACATGCTAAAGAGGAGGCAGGTGTTGAGAATAATATGTCTAAATACCTTTAGATGATTTTATTTACATTTATATTGATATTTAGATTTAAATATATTTAAGATTTAGAATAAGATATCATTATAATATATAATTTATATACAAAATATTTCACATATAAATCCTCTTTTTCAAATAAAAAACCATTGAGGGCACCCTATATGTTGATCTTGTTGGATATTAATCTAATCACAAGTTATGCTCTATCTTATATATTACTGCTACAATCATGTTCTAGTGCAGAAATTGATACGCTCATGAGCATGTATGTATTAGGATCTACAACATATTTAATCCATTAAAGTTGTAGTTTTGGAAATTCCGAGATCCATCAAAAAATATATCTCAACTGCGATCCTGAAACACAAGATGAAAAGACGAGCAATGAGAACTCCAGACTTACGAAGCACGTGACCCTCCAAGCCAGTCTTCCCAAACAGCTTGACAACACCAGACTTTTGAGGAATTTACCACCTTGACCTAACAAGCCCAGTCTTCTCCTAACAACCTCGTAAACCTATATTGAAGAAGGAACTAAACCACTATCGGGTTGGATACAAAAGATTGGAACTTGAGTAGTTGCTTCTAAAACGCTAATAATAATAATAATAACTCTCACACTCAGAAAAGAACACTCAAAAAATATTTCTAACTTGAACAAGTGATTCTCTCTTTGAACTCTAAGACTACTCTTTTCTACTTTTTTGATGATTTTCTTCTTCAACTTTGAGTATCTATTTATAGTTTAATTTAGCCTTGAGTATTTGTTTAATTTGGACTCAAAAATAAAGAATTAGCTAAAGAACATATTACCAAAAAGCATCTTGTTTAGATTTATTTTTGAATAAGATCATTGTTGACAAAGCTAGAAATAACGATACAATTCAAAATTAAACAATGACTAAATTGAAACCCTAATTTATCTATAAATAGATACTCAAGGCTGGAGAAGAAGATCATCGAAAAATCTGAAAAGAGTAGAAGAACTCAAGCTCAAAATTCATCTTAGATTTCAAAGAGAGAAACACTTGTTCGAATGAGAATTATTTTCTGAGTGTTTTTTTCTAAGAGTGTGAGTTATTATTATTATCAGCTTTGTTAGAAACAACTACTCAAGTTCCAAATCTTTGTAATCAAATTCGATTGTGGTGCTAGTATGCCTTCAACAATATGGGGTTGTCAAGTTGTGTGGAGAAGACTTGGCTGGTAGAGTCAAGTTATTTGTGTTCCTCTAAAGTTTGGGGTTGTCAAGCTGTTTGGGAAGACTGGCTTTTAGGGTCAGGTGCTTTGTAATTCAAGGTATTTGAATTAGTGGATTATAGCCTTCTAAATGAGGGGACCAGATGTAGCCAAGTTAGTGGTGAACCAGGATAAATCTATTGTCCAATTATTTATGCTTTCATTGTTTGCTGCCTCTAAACTTGACTGCTTCTTATCTAAGTAATTCATAAAAACCAACCAGCCTTCGTCAAATTAGCAAAAAGTTATCAACTTTATCAAACACAATTCAACCCCCCCCCCCATTTTCTCGTGTTTGCACCTTCATTTAATCCACTAATTCTCCAACTGAATCACACTTCTACTAAAGACCTACTAGTCAAACTGACTATGTCAAGACTTCTCAACCTTCTAGCTTACTACAATCAAGCTTTTGAGGGATGCAACCTCTACCGGGTTAGGTTACAAAATAATAGGTTTAAGGATTTTCTGAGCACTCTCAAAAGAGGGTGATTACAATGTTGTACTCTTTGAAAATATTACTCAACATTTAGACCAAAAACAAAAGATTAAGAGTAAGAGTGTAGAGACAGCTGTATTGTGCTTATTGTAGTGCATTGTTGTTGTTGTCCTTTTATAGAGATCTTTAGGGTTGTCTTGATTGCAAGAAACCAGCATGTGTCATGAAGTTCCATATCAAATTTTCACATGTTTTTTATACGTATCGGATCTAACCAATAAGAGCATTGATTGCATTAACGGAATCAACAGGGTCGTATTTTAGAGTGTGTTCATCATACTCAGAATGTAGATTTCAGAGGAGTTTGATGTTCTTTAGATTAAACATCAAAGGATGTAGTGTAAACTCATATTGAATAATATAATCTGGAAACTGCACATTTAAACAAAACATTTGTGCTTTAAATTGTTTCCACAAAATAATTTGTTATCATCATAACAAGTAAGTTCATAGATCTTGTAACCATCTTGGTTCTAACAACAACTATATCGAAAAAATCACCACTGAATGATTAACTCTAAGCATCTTCAAATCAATGCCTATGCAACCGTGCACTACCCATAGCTCCACCTCACTTCACATCAATACGTAATGTCTCCTTAACCCATATGGAGATATTAAATACCATTGTTTCAACTCGATCTCATACTTATAGCCATCACGAGATTCGACATTAACAATCTAGGTTGTTAACCTAACGAACCTTGAACACCAATCATTAGTTTCACGAGGTAGTTTCTGGCATCGCATGACTTCTTTAATCCTTGATGTATAATGTTCCTTTACTTCACTATACTCCACTTTGTTGGCTTTCTAAAAATGTAAGAAATATACTCAAATAAGGATCTCAACTTCACCGTAACTCTCCAACGGTCGTGTTCTTTTGATGAATGCAACTTTCTTCTACATATGGATTCACTATACCTCTCCTCTTTTTGTAAACGAAATCTATTAAACTTCAGTACAAGCTTTAACTATCCAATACAGTTATCCAACACCTGTCACTATGATCCTTCCTACTATCAACAAGTTATTTAGGTGGTCGGTACCACAACTAGTTATCAAGTAGTATCCAACCAAAATGAGGTACAGACTAACCTCCTTTCATTTTTAGTAGTCCTTAATTGGTCACCTTAACAAAGTTGTGAGTTTAAAAATGCTCAAGTTTACTTTCTCCTTCAAAAAATCCTTCGGGGTCCACATGAGACAATGAAATTGAATGATTAATAGACATAAATTACATTAAAATCCTCTAAAAAATTTGGTTTCAACTTCATAAATTATTTCTTTTTGTAATTTAACTAATAACATATAAATAATTAATGCTTCTAGATGGTTCTACATCATGAAATCGTATGTCATTGCTTTAAAAATATATTGAGTCGCCATTTTTTAATTAAAAAATCTGAGGGAATGACAAAAAAATATTGGATTTTAAAATATGGGGATCAATTTTGCAAATTGGGGAAAATTAGGGGACCAAAACTGCAATTAAGATTTTTTTTTTTTATTCATCATGATCTTCTCATGTAGTGATTGTCAAATGTCTTGTTTGTTATCCAATTTGTAAAAGATTTTGGTCCCGTCAATGTAAGACTGTTATTATCGCTGCTATTGTCAACTTAATTAATGTGATTCGATTTTGCAAAAATAAAAACAGGTTTGATAACAAGTTAATTTCTTGGAAGTCAACCTCTCATATTGTGAGTTCCAATACTTCTCTGGCCGGAAATCACTCTACTAGTACCTCTTTTTCTTCCATGCATGAATTTGTCATCCTTAAAGCATTTTTTTTGTAGTGATTCATGTTCCTAATGCTCCTAAGATTAAAGAGGTTATTTGGCACTCTCCTATCATTTGTTAGATCAAATTCAATATTGACGACATAACAATAGGTTGTCTTGGATCATCTACTTGTGGGGGCATATTTAGAGATAGTTGTTTTGCTCAAAACTTAAACATCTCCATTGATTTTCATGTGAAACTCATTGGGGCTATGCATGTAATTGTGATAACTTTTAAAAAGATTTGGCTATCTATTTGGTTGGAAAGAGACTCTATATTGGTAACTCTTGCTTTTAAAAATCATGACATTGTTCCTTGGAGCTTAAGAAACAAGTGGTTAAATTTTGTTGAGATGACAAAAAATATGCACTTTATTATTTCTCATATTTTCATAGAAGGCAATCATTGTACAGACAAGATTGTTTTCTTAGGCCTTCAGCATAATGACTTTATTTGGTGGAATATTTTTCTTTCTTGTCTTTTAGAATCTTATAATCATAATAGGTTAGGGCTTCCTGATTATCGCTTTTACTAATATTTTTCAAGGGCTGAGAATTTAGTTTGCTCTATACTCTTTGTTTCCCTTCACCGTGTTTTTATCCGTTTGGGTTTTCTTGGTAAGGTTTTCAATAAGGCCGATGTTTTTTTTGTCCTTGTTTGTTTACGTTGGGTTTTGGCTTAGTCTCTAATTTTTTTGCAACCTTTCATTTCTCTCATTGAATATATTTTTAGAGTATTGTAAATCATATGTAATTGTCTTGAAATACCAAAATAGTTGGGATATCTTGACATTCACATTATGCTTTTTCACTTTTTTATTTGACTAAACAAAAGTTATGTTATAAAATTTTAAGTAAAATGATCAATGAGATATCTAAATAATTGAAGGAAAAAAGCTAAAGAGTATCATTGTTTGAATTCAATTTTAATTATTATTTATCGGTGAGTTCTTCATGAGACCACCTTTATTAGTGGTCCACTGTTGACCAATACTTAAAAATCATCGAAAATTATAACGACGATCGATAACATTATTCAGAAATAATAGTTTGTGACCCTAATTATCTTCATGAATAAGTCGCTAACCCGATTAATGTTGATTTAATATGAGATACATATTTATTTTTCGGTATTTTTATGAAACCAGTACTATTTAAGTCACTATCTCAGTCGTAAAAATAAAGATAACAATTAATGTCTACGTCTAAGAGACAACATCTATAATCATTAAAGTTTTAAACATTTTTAAATATTTTTCTAATTTATAATTTTTATATTTTTCTAATTTATAATTTTTATAGACAGCCAAACAAAGTGGATTTGTATATTTTTGGAACATTGCCAAAATTAAAAGAGGATTTTTGTAAAATTGTAAGTAGATGGTGTATTAGAAGCATGAAAAATTATTCATTATTTTATTATGAGAAAAATTGGTGATTTTTTTATATATTAACATCATATTATTTATGTATTTGAGTTTATTTATTATTACAATCGAACATAAATTTTTACTTTTTAAATTTTTATTAAAATTTTATATTGTAAATTGAATAATTTAATTATCTTAATTAAATTATATAAAAAAAGTCATGTTTTGCATTCACGTATATGCTATAAGCAATTCTGGTTACAAGGAAATTTGGCTTATGAAGAATTTAGTAAATTAACATAAAGAAATTTAATACGGGCAACAAAAAACATAAGAAAAAAGATAACGACAAGCAAAATTTTAAAACGACTTCACTGGGGATCGAACCCAGAATCTCTGGTTCCGTAGACCAGCGCCTTATCCATTGGGCCATGAAGTCATTTGTTGTTGCTGTAAAAGTAAATACGTTACTTTAACAATGAACGAAAGTGTTGACAAAATAAAATTAATGAATAAAGTAACATGTGAAACCATAGTTAAGAATGAAAAGCATAGACCACTTTACCGGCACATACGTAGACTGTAGTAATCCGAATAACAATTAACAAATAAGAATTTAATAATATATTTTAAGAATGAAAAGTTTAGACATTTGCTTTTCTCATTTGCTGAATATTTAATAATTTAATATAACTTGTTGGATTAAAACCATAGATAGTACACAATTCTCTTATAATAGGCCTCCTAATTGTGGAAGGACAACTTGTCTTCCATCCTTCAAATAATAATAATAATAATAACTTTTTTAATTGTCGTATTTAAAGGATCTATTTATTTTTTCGTTTTCAATTATATTTTTGAGTCTTTCAAATTATTAATTTGATTTTTATATCTTAAACGAAATTCAAAACACATAATTAAAAATTAGAATTTAAGTAGGAAGATATAATTTATTTTTTATTAGATTTTTAATTTGTAATTTTTCTTATAAGTTACAAAAAAAAATTATTAAGACTTTGGAGTGGCCAGTAGCGGTGACGCCCTAAAAAAGTTTCACCGACTGTGTCATTGTAATTGTTAATGGCCGAAAACAAAAGCAAAAAATTAAGTGATTCAAGAGAGTTTGTAGCCTTGCTGATAAGTCTTTGCTGGTGGACTGAGCCGAAATCTGGCACATTTGGTATTGACTATCCATAGCGACTAATTGACAACAATCTCTAATGTAAACTAAGTGAAATCCAATTAAAAGTTTAATGAAAAAGTGGCCTTCTTACCTATCATGTTGAAAGGCATCATATCAGATTGAAAAAATGCATTCATAACTTATTATTTTTAATGAAGGAATAAATGAAAATTTAGTTTGGAAGGGCTTAACAATTATAGACCAGCTGCTTCAAAAACCAGAACACCAACCCAAGAGTCAATAGAATGAGAATCCTTAATTAAGTCACCAGCTGAAAAGAAAGAGGATTAAAAACGCAGCTTTTATGAGCTTGCATAAAATTTGGTGGTAGCATTAACTCCCTTCTTTATAGTTCAGCAGGATGAAAATTGTGATGAAGGGAAATAAAACAACAACAGAAATTTAATGCATAACAATGGATCAAAATGAAATAGACTAATTAATCTCTCACGTTATGAGCCAACACAAAATAGCAAAATGAATTGAAAAATAACAATGGACGGAGATGATATGATCTCCTCGCAGAAATGATAATGACGCTCTGATGAGAGAGAACGCCCTTGCTGAGATAGAACCCTTCCTATATCCAGCACCCATCATTTCCCTACTTCAGTATTCTCATGCATAAGATTCTATCACCCCAAAACAGAATTCATAACATAGGCAGCAAACAACTAATGTAGAAACACTGCACATCATTTTGACACTGCAATGCTTCCAGGCGACATGTTTTGGACAAGTTTTTTGAAGGTGAAGTGATGTTGTGGGCATTGTGGGATGAATCTTTGAAAGCACAGCACTTGGGACTTCTAAGGTGAAGCAGCATAATCATAGCAATTTGCCTGAACCAGAATAATTGCTACATTATTATATAGATTTACATGAGATTAAAGTGCTGTTACAAAAAGATAAAGTGATGTTACAGAAAGATAGAGCTAAAGCTAATAACATAATGTTGTTGCAGGAATATAGAGCTATAGATAGACAATGCTAAAACAGGTTTACAAATTACAAAAATCAAAATCAGAAAGATAGGATAGCAGTACCTATACTTGTGAGGACTCCATTAAAAAGCAGAGATAATAACTAAATCCAGCTGCAAAACTGTGCAACATCATTTGGAGAGGGCATAGGAACCTGTTGACGTCTACCGCAAATTATTTGGATTGGTTTGTCCAACTCTGTGCACATTCACATTTGGTACTTAGCTAAAGTAAGCAATCATCCATAACTGATCAAGAAAACTAATCCCAATGTTGCATGCAGCATAATATTTAAAATTAAAACATTTTAGATGCTTAAAGAAAGTAGCAAAGACCATCAAAAGGGTGAGATGTGTGCAAGGTTAAAAAAACACGCCTTTGTAGTTGGAATCAGTTAACTCCTACATTAGCAAATAGAACTCGTCTTTAACATAAATTTCATAAAAGACGAAAAGAAACCAAGTCAATTTTAATTGCGGAGTTAACAATGGCAACAAATCTTGCATTACATTAGTAGATGTCTCAATCTTTCCAGAAAATATTGAGCCTGGGATATTTTATATACACAAAGAGATAAAATGAATGGCATGAGAAGGTATCGTTAGCAGGATACAAGACATTAAGTATCTTGAAGATGTAAGAGCTTACCTATAGAGCCATCCAGTATGGACTTTTCTTCATGAGTGTTCAGCTACATATCGCATCAGCTGTTAACAATGGAAATCCTAATTAACTCAAATTGAATATATGGATAATACTCATCCTAGTATTATCATAATGGCCCACAAAAACTAATGAGTATGATATGTTCAACAAGTACCTTTGTTTAGTCCTCCACTCCACAACAAAATTTTCTGCATAGGAATTTTAGATGTTCACCATCTGTAATAAGGAATTAATAATTGGAGTCCATAAAGTTGAAGTTTGAACTCTTGATGCCAATTTCTTCTCCAAAAATCTTTTATCACTACAAATATATGTACAACATAATCATTCAGTGAAAACATCATGCACACAACACAACGGAGAGTGTGCCAGATAAATTATACATTACATTAGAAGATAAGTTTAAGAACTTACTTGAATATACAAACCAAAGCACGAATAAATAATATTCCCAGCATAATCAACAATGAAGTTAGCTGCTTTAATGTCTGTAAAACGAAAAAAAATATATATTTTTTAAGAACAAACAACTTCCTTGTCATACGATTAACTATATTCTTTGTCCACAAAAATAATAAGGTCTCTCTTGTGCTAGGATAATCTTTACCAGAAAATGCGAAGTAAAATATTTGTTGTCACTCAACACCTATACGTCCTTGTAAAACAAACTGCCAACAACATGAAAAAGAGACAATGTTTGCTGTAAGATACAAAAGGTGAAATAAATTGGCTGGGCTGGCTGGTAGTAGGATATTCATATATAATTTTAATGGTTTAAAAGATGATGAAAAAAGTTAGTGCAGAAAATGAATGAAACTGGACAAGTGGCATGTAGGTGAGGAAAGTGAAGAAATTACCGATTGAAAATCCAAGTTGAAGCTTACTAAATCCATTTGTCGTCAAACACAATGCTTTGGATGTGGGAAATTTTGGGCCAAATTTGCGGGTGATTCATGCGGCACCTTTCTTCCAGCAGTGGACACTTATAGATTTGAAGTTTTGTTAGAGTAGCAAGCAGCCTTTCTCCCGCCATATTCTCCAGCTTGGAACAACATACAATTGCTAATTGTTGGAGGGACGTGAGGTGGAGAAGCTCCGTGCACTCCAACGTCTGTAAACTTGACATATACCTTAGCGTTAGAGAGGTAAGGGAGGGAGGCAGCAACGCAAAACCCTTATTGGGGAAGGACTCAACACCATCACATACATCATCATCAATTGTAAGACCGGAGAGCATGTCCAACAAAACTAGAGATGGGCTCCTCATTAACTTCTCACATTTACCTATATCAAGTCCTCTCAAGCTAGGCGGCATACCACCTTCAGAAAACGTCTCCATTTCTGGGCAATCCCATATACTCACATGGTTTAACTTCGGGAGAAGAGTATTTGCGTGACAAGGCAATGACTTTAAATTAACACATCTGTTGACCGACAATGTTCTCAAGTTGGGCGCAGACAATCCATCTCTTGCAACTGAAACTAATTTCGGGCAGTTGGAAATTACAATATTGTTGAGATTATGAAGAATCTTCGAAGCGGATATACATTCTAGATTTTCACACTGCTTGATGTTGAGATTACTGAGGTTGGGAAAAGTTTCCAGTGGGAGGGTTGTCAGAGAATCACAACTACTCCTTATATCCAACCATTGAAGTGACTCGTGCTGCTGGTTTTGCTTTGGAAAATCTAGATTTTTACAATTTATGATGAACAAACTCTTTAAGGATGCGGGTAAACAATCTCCAAGAAACGATAACGCAGACGAACAATTCATGAACGTTACAATTTTCAGGGAAATCGGTAGGGTGATGGCAATGACTTCAAAGAAGGACTCCGTTGACTCTCTTCCATCAATTTCGATCTCTTTCAATGAAAGGGGTAGCTCTCGCAACACTACTTTATTGTTTTTACATATCACTAATTTACGGATGGCAAGAGCCCGTGGGAGAGAAAAAGCAAGTTGGTCGTATTCTTTAATCTCAATTGTTTTCAAAGCAGGAAGATGAGATGGCAAATCTCCCCTCAACAAGGGACAACGACAAATCAAAAGAGAGTTGAGTACAGGAAAATAAACATTTGAGTCATGGGGATGATGCCACACTTCCCAACATGGCATGTCAACAAATTCTAGACGTTCAAGGGAGGGAAAGAGAATCCCTGAAAAGGAATCACCGTATTCAGATCCAATAGTCTCCAACATACTCATTGTATCGATGCTCAAGTCCTTGAGAGAGCGTAATTGTCCAAGTGGTGGAAGAATACAACAATTATGACAACGAGATAGAGACAACTTAGTCAAATTGTGGTAGGAAGGATCTCCAACCCATTCTGGAAATCTTGTGCCTCTATATCCACATATAGACACCTTTTTTAGGTTCTTGGCAGGTTGTAACTTGTCAAGTATATCCATCTCACTTTGTGAATTTGTAAATTGGTCTTTTGCATTATTAGACCATTTAAAAGATAATTTTTCAAGGTACTTCTTATCCATTATTTTTGCTTGTGATGCTTCAAAATTGTTGCTAACATTCTCTAATTTACTAATGGAAAGTGATCCGTGAAGATTTGACAGTGTTCCCAGTTCCTTGATCCCTTTCTCTTTATGCTTGCCCACAACAAAGCGACTCAAATGTTGCAAATTGTTTAATTTGCTCATATCTCTAGGCATATCTTCTAACATTCGAGTTGAGCGGATATCAAGATAGCGCAAATTCACAAGTTTTTCCATGCCATTGGGAAGTTTGGTTAGTTGAAAACAACAGTACAACTTGAACGTTTGTAGATTATGCAGATTACACAATGACTCCGGTAGTGTCTTTATATTTGTGGAAGAGAGATCCAAATAACGCAAATGAATCAGTTCACCTATCGAGTCAGGCAATGCATTAAGATCTTGAAAACTTTGAAATGACAAAACTCTCAAGCACTTCCAATTCAACAAAATGATCCATGGTGCCTTTTCATGGTTGAATGTAGTAGGTCTAAAATTGATTCTCAAAAAGGTCCTAAGATGTTTTGCTCGGTCAAAAATCTCAAAGTTATCCGTCACTGGATCACTTAAATTGTTAAATGATAAATGACGAGTCTTGTTACCAATCTTTGTTTCTTTCCCAAGTTCTTCTGTTCTAAAGTTGAATTCTGCCCCAATCAATGTTGCTAAATCATGCACCAGATCATGCATCACAAAACGCCTGGAACTGTTTCCACTTCCAAAACGTTGAAAAAAAGATCTTGAAGCTAAGTCATTAAAATACTCATAACCAACTTCTTCCAAAGTCTTTCCATTTTTTGGAGGCTGTAGAAGATCTTCTGCCATCCACAACAAGATCAAATCATCTTCATCAAATTCATAATCCTTAGGATACAACGAGCAATAAACAAAGCAGCGTTTCAAATAGGAAGGGAGATAATGATAACTAATTCTTAGTGCTGAAATGATCTTACTCTCATTTTCATCAATTTCCCAAATATTACTATTGAGTATATTATTCCAATCCCTGATGTCACGTTTCCGTCGCAACAAACCCCCAAGTGATTGTGCTGCTAAAGGCAATCCCTTACATTTTCTAATAATCTCTTTGCCAATTTTTTTGAGATCCATATTCATAGTGGATTCTTCTTGAGAAAGGCAAGCATGGTTTGCAAAAACAGACCAACAATCCTCATCAGACAATTGCTTAAGAGAGTAAGCTTGAAGAGTTTGGACCATAGAAACAACCTTTTCAATACGGGTTGTTACAAGAATTTTACTTCCTTTAGCTCCGCATCGAAGAGGCTTTGTAAGAGAATTCCAACTGTCATAATCTTTGGTCCAGACATCATCCAGAACAATTAAGAACTTTTTTCCGGTCAGCTTATCCTTTAAATCTTGCTGAAGAATATTCAAATTATTTGTGTTATAAGCACTTCTAACTTCCTCTGCAATGGCCTTTGTAACCTTCAAAATATCAAAATCATCAGAAAGACAAACCCATGCTTGAACATCGAATTTCTGTTTTATAGTGTCATGGTTGTACACAGATTGGGCTAAAGTGGTTTTGCCCACACCACCCATGCCAACTATAGGGATCACAGAAATCTTATCACTATCATCATCATCACCATCATGTAACAGTAATTTGAGTATGGCCTCTATGTCTTGTTTTCTACCAAATATGTTAGATCCATCATCTAGAGAGGTTGATGGAGTTCTCCAAGAAGAGTGGTGGTGAGTTGCAATATGTTGAAGACCAAGAATATCTTTGAGTTTGAGAATGGAATCAAGCCTAGCAACTATATCTTCCAACTTACGAACCATATCCCTTTCTTCAAAGTTGAAAAAGCGAGACAAGTAGCTAGAAGCAGTAGTACTCACCTCTTTGTTCTTTTGAGTAGTAGCAGCTTTGGTGGAAATGTGATCGAGAATGTTATCAGCAATATAGAGAGCATCTTTGAGATCATCAAGCCAGTTGTTAACAGCAGAGTCTTTGATCTGTTTCTGCTCAGCATCATTCAGAACAGCTTCAACAGCATAAAGAGTGTTCTTCAATCTTTGGATCAAATTGGCGTCAACCTTGTTTCCATAGATGAAGTTAACAAGCTGAGGAGAAGCAAGCCTGTCGAGAAGAACTTGAAGGAAAGCAGAGAGAAAAGCTCCACCAACACCAGCCGCATCCATGATTTAGAAAGAGAAGAGAAGTGATTACAAATCAGAGAACAATAGTTTGTAGCTGCATTCACTAAGCTCAAATCGGTTCTTTACCAAATTGTGACTATATACGCTGTAGTCTATATTGTGTCACTCTTGCTTGGCACGTGTGAACACGGTCCAGACAAAGACAACGTTTGTTGTCTCAAATATCATACTAGGAAACAAGAATAGGATGCTTAATTTAATTCCCTTTGAGTCAAAATAAAAAAACTTAACTCCAGTCACTCAACAAGATGTTTCTTTATAGAATATCTTTAAATTGCTCTCTAAACTTAAAAGAAAGATGTTTAATAATATCAGCATTAATTATTTGAGTTATAATTTAAAAGTAATTTAATAGATTTTAAATTTATTTGATTACAATTACATAGTTAAAAATAAAATAGAGAAGACAAATGACACGCCCCGTGTCTTTAAAAAATTAATAGTAATAATAATAATAATAATAATATAATAAATAAATAAATAATTAAAACCAACCACTCCACTTTCCCCTTTCTTTTCTCCCTCCCGGTTACAACACCCCTCACCCCATTTTTTCTTTTTTTTCTTTTTCTTTCCTCCTCATTCTTCTCTTTCCCTCTCGGTTACCTCATCATCACCTCCATTTTTTCATTCTTTTTGTTGCTTTTCTTTCCTCTTCTTCTTCTCACTTAAAATTACAAGTTAGTCTCCTTAAATCTTAAACTCATAGAAAGGGTATACAAGTTCTTGGGTAAGATTTTTGGGTTTGGATTTGAACTCTAAGGAAGGAGAATGATACCCATTTATTGAGAGTTGTTATTGAGACTCTTTGAGGTAAATCACAACTCTTATGTTAATAATAAATCTCTAGGAAATGTAGTTTTGTTTCAAAATCTTATTTTGTGCTTAGAGTAGATTTAATGAATTTTTATGGTTTCCTAGAGTTAGCTAAACTTTAGAATAATTTTTCTAAAGTCTTAAGAATATTTTTGATACTCAGATTTGTCAGCTGAGGTCCTGCCGGCTACTCTGGGAGTTGTTGGAGAACAAACATAGCCGATTCTCCGTAGTTATGAGTTGACAACGGTCATCGTCATTTATTTTTATAATGCTATAATTATTTTTACTCGTTCTCTATGTTAAAGTGTTTATTTAAAAATTTGGAAAACACAACCTTTGAAATTTATCTCGATTTCGTCATTTATTTATTTTATCGGTCTTTGTTATATAATATGATAATTGTTTGAATTATTTATGAGTTATAAAGTATTTAAATATTGAATTATTATGTGATTGAATATGTTTTCCGTGAATTACGACGAAATGAGAAATGATTTTTAAGCGTGTTTTTTGAAGTCGTTGTTATAATTATGAAAATGTTACCGGCGTTAGGTGCACCTAGTTACCTTGTTTTGATTAGGGAGAGTTACCTGTTAGATGGAGCCGCCCCTATGAGAAATGTCATCTGTAGGAGGAGAGGGCTATCAACGAGATGTAAGCTTCCTAATTGATGCGTGATGATGCGTTGCGGGATTGAGAGGAGAGGGCTATCCGTTAGATGGAGCCACCCCTAAGGGAAAGGCCACCCTTAGGAGGAAAGGGCTATCAATGAGATGAAGCCGCCTCTTGGTTCTCAATAATCATTATTTTTACTTGTTTGATTTTCTATGATGATTTTAATGTTATTCATTTTGATTTCGCTTCGCTATTAATTGTATTTTTATATTTCTATCTGAACGACTAAACTATAAATTTAATAATTTTATCATGTGTATACCATAATCGTCTCAAGGTTGTAAAATAGTTATTCGTGCCTTTTTGTGTTTCTCTTCTAGTTGATGGTGATTGTTGTCTCCTCACTAAGTCTTTGTGACTTACTCCTTCATGTTGTTTATTTTTTTCAGATTCACAGGTAGCTGAGTAGCAAGCTGATAGTAGGCTCAAGTCTCGGTCGTATTTTGTTTTGGTAGGCCTCTTTGATCAAGGACCATTTTTTTGTAAAGTCTGTTGAGTCATATGTATTTTGCAGCTATTGAAGTTTAGATAGTCTTTTGGGTAATGTACTGAATGTTTAGATTATGCTGTTTGAATTTGGCTGAATTTGAAGTTAAACAGGGATTTTGTAAATTTGGGAATGTTGAAGTTACAGAGGTTACTCTGTCGAAATTTCGTGAAAAATTATATATATATATATATATATATATATATATATATATATATGTGTGTGTGTGTGTGTGTGTGCCTGTGTGTGTGTGTGTGTGTGTTTTTTTTTAAATGATTGTTTAGAACTATTTATTTGGTAAACTAATAAGTCAGTAAGTAGGCTTGCCAGGCTAGGAGTATAGCTTGTGCGCCGGTCACGGCGTTTAGTTATCGGGTCGTGACAAAGTTGGTATCAGAGCCCGGTTGTAGGTCCTAATAGCTGCAAACATAGGGTGAAAATAGATTCTTGTCAGTAAATTGTGTACCCGGGTACAACTTACTTACAAGGGCTATTAGCACTCTATGAGAGTCTCATCTGTTGTCTAAATCTGTGTTTAAATTCATCATCAATATCTTTCCACATTTTCTTGTCGTCTTGTTCAATTTTTGATCAATGTTCTTTGATTAGGTGAGAATGCCACCCAAGACTAGGAATCCTACTATAAGGGAAATTGCTGATGAGTCAATTGCCCAAGCCCAAGGCGCTCGACAACGAGGTCGTGCTCGGAATAGGCGTAGAGCTAATGTTGGCGGACGTTACTTGGATGCCAATGTTGAGGTACCTAGGAGGAGGCGCGGAAATCCAGCCATGGAAGAGTTTGCTGCTGGTCTGCAGGGATTACAACAGGTTGTGCAACAACTTATTGGGGCTGTTGTCGGACAACAACAGGAGGGTGATCAAAGACATGAAAATCCCAATGGTCAACAAGAGGTTAGACCAGTTGAGCATCAGACGACTGCAGCAACGAGGGGTATTGAGGTTACTTTACCAGACTTCATGAAGCTTAAAACCCCTACTTTTTCTGGGTCTAGTGCGACTGAGGACCCACAACAATTCATTGATAGCCTAGAACGGCTTTGGAGAGCATTGGGTTGTTCTGAGGTAAGAGCAGTGGAATTGACATCCTTTCAGCTAACAGGTGTGGCCCGAGATTGGTTTGATATAGTGTCACGTGGTAGACAAGTGGGGTCACCTCCGTTAGCATGGAGAGAGTTCTCATAGTTGTTCATGGCTCGTTTTCTTCCAGAGAGTGTTAGAGATGGATTAGCTCATGAGTTTGAGCGATTGGAACAAATAGAGGGTATGACAGTTTCAGAGTATAATGCTCGGTTTACACAGCTCTCTAGATACACTCCTTACCCTATCACTGAGGAAATGCGTGTCAAGAGGTTCATCAGAGGATTGAGGGATTACTTATTTAGATCTGTTGTTGGGTCGAATTGTTCTACTTTTGCTGAGGTTTTGAGTTTAGCACTTCAGATTGAGCAACGACAGAAGGTAAAAGGAGGTAATAGACAAGATTCACGGAAGAAACAAAGAGTTGAAGGATCCTACAGTAACTATCTGAATCGCGGCGGTGGATCTATGTTTGGTTATCAGGGGCAAAGCCGTAGATCAGATTCTGGGGCAGCATCACAGTCCACTTTTCCTTAGAGACATTCCGGTGTTTCAGCTACATTGTGTTCTACTTGTTGTAGGTTTCACTTTGGAAATTGTTCTAGAGATGGTAAGGTGTGCTATCAATGTGGCCAAGTAGGTCACATCAGAAGGGATTGTCCAGTAGACACGACACGTCCATCCTCTAGTTATGCATCGGCCCCAACAGCTTTGACATCTTCTCAGGCTCATTCTGCATCTGTGCGACAAAGTGGAAATTCTTATGTCAGAGGTTCAGGAACATCTCAGCAGGGAGGTAGAGGATTTGGTGGTAGAGGTCAGATACCAGCAGGAAGAGGTCAGGCTCGAGTGTTTGCTTTGACTCGTCAGGATGCTCAGACATCCAATGCAGTAGTTACAGGTATACTTTCTATTTGTTCGAGAGATGCTCATGTTTTGTTTGACCCTGGAGCTACTCATTCTTTTGTATCCTCGTGGTTTGCTACTCGACTTGGTAGATGTTCATCTTCTTTAGAAGAGGCTTTAGTTGTAGCTACACCTGTTGGAGAAAATTTGCTTGCTAAGTCAGTGTATCGTTCTTGTGATATAACAATTGAAGGCAAGGTGTTGCCAGTAGATTTAGTAGTTATTGACTTGATAGATTTTGATGTGATTTTAGGTATGGATTGGTTGGCTTTTTATCATGCCACTTTGGATTGTCATAACAAAGTGGTGAAATTTGAGATACCGGGACAATCAGCCTTCTCGTTTCAAGGAGAACGTTGTTAGGTACCACATAACCGAATCTCAGCATTGAGAGCTAGCAAGTTAATGAGAAGAGGTTGTCAAGCGTACTTAGCCTTGGTAAGGGATACACAAGTGGCTGAGGAGGAGTTGGAAAAAATTCCAATAGCAGGTGAATTTCCAGATGTTTTTCCTGAAGAACTTCCTGGGTTGCCACCTCATAGGGAGATTGAGTTCTCTATAGACTTGATTCCAAACACTCATCCTATATCCATACCTCCTTATCGTATAGCCCCAGCAGAACTTAAGGAGTTAAGGGAGCAACTTCAAGATCTTCTTGACAAGGGTTTTATTCGCCCAAGTTCTTCTCCTTGGGGAGCACCAGTCTTATTTGTAAAGAAGAAAGATGGATCCATGCGATTATGTGTGGACTATAGACAGTTGAATAAAGTAACCATAAAGAATAAATACCCTTTGCCACACATTGATGAATTGTTTGACCAACTTCAAGGAGCTCAATGTTTTTCTAAGATTGATTTGCGGTTAGGGTATCACCAGTTGAAGATTAAGAAGGATGATATAGCGAAGACAGCTTTCCGCACGCGTTATGGACATTATGAATTCCTAGTTATGTCCTTTGGACTTACTAATGCCCCGACAGCTTTTATCGATTTGATGAATCGCGTTTTAAACCATTCTTGGATCAATTCGTGATTGTGTTTATTGATGATATCCTTATTTATTCCAAAAGTAAAGAAGAACACAAGCGACTGTAAGATCAGATGTGCACCTAAGAGGGGGTGAATTAGGTGTTTGGAAATTTTAGTTGTTTTCAGAATTTTAGTGATCGATTTTTGTGTTTAATGATGGTAGGTGAAAGAGTAAAGAACAATAAGTAAATGCACACATCAGATTTATCCTAGTTCCCCTTATAACCAAGGGTACATCCAGTCCTCTTGCTCACCACAAGAGATTTCCTTCACTATTGTCAGAATACGTACAAGTCCTCACACCAGGACCTTTGCTACAATCTTCTAACAAGCCTTTTAGGATAGCACATCACTATCTTAGATAAAACACTTAAAGAAAGTACAACTTTCTTTTACAAACACTTGTAATTTTGATAAGAGTATAGGAGTAAGAAAGAGGTAGAATGATAACAATCCCAGATTGATTCAAGTACGTTGAGAAACTTAGTTTAAGGATATGAAAATGATATGCAGGTACTTGAATTTGTGAAAATGACTTTGAGAAAAATTCAGAAAAGTTTGTTCAAAGTCTTTAAAGTTGTGTTGTAGGATTGTTGTTGTTGAATATGAAGTTATGACATATTTATAGTTCATAAACATCTCTTCAGATTCGTGGCCATTGATCCAAGAGGTTTGAGGAAGAATTGCAATGTTTTAGATTCGATTCAGAACTGAAAAATTGCATTGCTTCCAGTTGTATTCGAATACAGACTATGTGTATCCGAATACACCTCTCTGCAACGTTCAAATTTATTCAAATTTAACACTGTGTAGCCGAATACACTTTGATGTAGTCGAATACAGATGAAGGATTTTAGCTACTGACTTAGCAATTTTTCATCTGTATTCGAATACACCAGGATGTAGCCGAATACAGATGAAGGGTTTTAGCTACTGACTTAGCAATTTTTCATCTGTATTCGAATACACCTATGTTGTAGTCGAATACACTTTGGTATTTTGTCAAAAATATTAATTCTAATACTTTGAAAATATAATTTTTGACTTTCAAAAATATGATTTATGCATATGCAAGGGTGTAAGGTTCTCTTTGTATTTGAACTAAGGGTTGTATCATTTTACTTTTACATAAAACATCTATGAGAAGATTTTAATACATCAATAGGATGTTTGGAGACTTCTTGGAAACTTCTTCTTTTTGAGCTTGTCGTTTTGAGCACGATCATCATTGGTCTTTTGTATCATCAAAAACATGTATTTTACAGCGACATTTGAGGTTGGTTTTGCAAACCTTAAGAGATAAACAATTATATGCCAAATTCTCTAAATGTCAGTTTTGGCTGGATAGTGTGGCATTTTTAGGTCATGTTGTGTCTAAGAATGGAATAAGTGTTGATCCAAGTAAGGTGGAAGCAGTGCAGAATTGGCCCAGACCTACCACAGTAAAGGAGATTCAGAGTTTTCTTGGTTTAGCCGGTTATTATCAAAGTTTTGTGAAGGATTTCTCAAAAATTGCATCTTCGTTGACTAGGTTGACCCAGAAGGGAGTTGAGTTCCGATGGATTGATGCATGTGAGGAAAGCTTTCAAAAATTGAAGGAGTACTTGACGTCAGCACCTATCTTGGCATTACCCATAAGTGGTGAAAGCTATGCAGTTTATTGTGATGCTTCTAGAGTTGGTCTTGGTTGTGTACTTATGCAACAAGGTAAGGTTATTGCCTATGCATCTAGACAACTCAAGAGGCACGAGGTAAACTATCCTACACATAATTTGGAAATGGTTGCAGTAATTTTCGCTCTTAAGATTTGGAGGCACTATCTATATGGTGAAACTTGTGAGATTTATACAGATCATAAAAGTCTTAAGTATATTTTTCAATAGCGAAATTTAAATTTAAGACAAAGAAGATGGATGGAACTCCAGAAAGATTATGATTGCACAATTTTATACCACCCAGGAAAGGCAAATGTTGTTGCAGATGCTTTGAGTAGGAAGTCCATGGGTAGTCTCGCTCATATAGCAGAGGTAAAGAGACCTATAGTTAAAGAATTTCAAGAAATTGTTGAAAGTGGAATTCAATTTGAACTTGGTCATTCGAGGTTATTTTTAGCCCATGTACAAATTCTTCCAACCATAATTGATGATATCAAGGAAGCTCAAAGTCAAGACCCATACTTGGTGAATATGGTAAATAATGTTCAGAATG
>JBBPBQ010000002.1:44332695-44361263 GCA_037974755.1 Cicer yamashitae
TTTTTTTTTTATAGAAAATTCCCCTGAATCAACAATGTTCTTGATAATTTATATTTAAAGTCAGCTAATATAAATATTTGTGTTTTTTTTTAAAATGGACCAGCTTGAGTTTTGTTTATTAGTAATTTTTTAATGAATCGGTTCGCAAATATTTTAGCAAGCTGAAATTGCCTTGTAAAATAATTAATTTAATTTCAGGGCAATTTGAGATTTTTTTTTTTTTAATTTACTCAAGTATGACTTGAGTTCAAGTTTATAATTTTGCTATTGATAAGTTATACATAATTTTTATTACAAATCTTTTATTAGGTTAGTGGTTGTACCTAATCTTGCACAGGGTGTATTCCCTAATTTATTTTAATTTTTTATAAAATAAAATAATTAGTTGAATCACTAGTTGACACACTATATATGATATATTTTGATAATTTTCTAATAAAAACTCCTAATTAAATATTAAAATAATAATAATATTTACCATATTCTTAACAATAAAATTGATGCACGGCCTTAGGACCTGTTTAATTTTGTTTCATTTGTGTTTGAAAATTGTTTTATATATTAATTTTAAAAACTGTTCCTAAGAAACAACAAAAGCCAGTATTTCTGTATTTTAGTTTATAAAAAATTAAAATGTGAACAGTTTTTGAATCAGTTTTATAAAATAACATAATCAACAATTACTTTGTTTTTAAAAAGGTTGAAAATGGAAAACATATTTTGGAAAGATTAATCAAACATACGTTTTATTTTCCTTTCTGTTTTCTTTTAAAAATGGAGACATCTTTTTATTTCTAAAAATAGAGAAGATCTATATACCCCAATATATAAGAGTGGATTCAAATCCTTTATGTGGAACATGACAACACCTCTCAACCGAAAATTATACTAGTGAATTTTAGTTTTTTTAAATGTTATATTTAATCACAATATAGAACTTTAAATATATTTTTTTCAATATACAGTTCAATTTAAATAAATAAAAAAGTAGTGAAGAGAACTTAAATATACAGCTCTCTTAACTATTTCACTGCAACCAATCAAAAGTTAAAACAACTTAAATTAATGTAATGTCTCTTGGCATTCATAACTTGTACTTTATACCGACAAGACGATTCTTCAATTTCCTATGTATAAATGTTCAAAACTCCAAAATTGACACTGACATATAGAAGATTTTGGTATTGATCTCAAAAAATTAACTTGTACTTACTATAAGCAAATTTGGACAAGTGAAAGCATAGGTAATAACTGTACAGCTGTAGAGCATGATTTTAAAGGTCGCAATTGTTGGACCGTAATATTAAGGATTTTAAAGTTTTTTATTAATTATACAACTACAATTTAATACGATATTAATATAAAAGTTTGTAGTAGTTTGTAGTATATTTATAACTGCAATTTAAAATATTGGTGTAGAGTAATATAAAGGTACAAATTTGACACCGATAATTAAAACTTTCTTATTGTATACTAGATGATTTTGACATTGATCCAAACAAACATGGCATTGGTTAAAAAATTTAAACACTATAAAATATAAACTATATATAGTTATATAGATTATTTAATTGTACTATATATTGAAGAGCTAGGAAGTTAATTAAGCTTCAACCTATCATAGTGAGGAAAAACTATAATTAACTATGGCTACCCTTATTGCTCCCATCAACCATTCTCTTGTTGCAGATGCAGAAGCTCTTCATAAAGCTTTCCAAGGTTTTATAATTTATCTGCCTATTTCTAGATCTTTTTCTCTTTTTTCGTAAAAAAAAATTGCTTTGATTGATTGGCCTTTTGAATTTACTTTGTTTTTCTTGCCATATTGAATAATCCATTAACAACATTGATTATGTGACTTGAAATAATACATAGGCGAATTTCATGCTCTAAGAGTTTTGATGAATCAATGTCAATTTAGTGATTTTACTTAGAAAAGAAAAATGAATACTAGTTGATCAATGTGATGAAATTTTTAAAATGTAAAATTTTATTTAATAATGTATACCAAAGTTTTAAATTGCACACATTTTAACAGTATGGTTGATAATAGTATGATCATGGTTGTCAGGTTGTGTGTCTCATTAATTGAGATTACGGAGAATACGTTTTCACACGTTTTCACATTAGTGATCTAAGATATACATAAAATTAAATTATTTATGTCACGGTTTAGATTGCAGTTGCGAATCTTGCTTTTAATCACTTATTTATATTTTAACAATTTTGAATTATACAGGATGGGGGACTGATGAGAAGAGTGTTATTGAAATATTGGGTCATAGAAATGTATATCAAAGGCAACAAATCAGAAAATCTTATCAAGAAATATACCAAGAGGATATCCTCAAACGCCTCGAATCTGAGATCTCTGGTGACTTTGAGGTACATTAAAAAACATGTTTTTCGAACAATTTCATATAGTTAATTTTTGTAACTTATTTTGTCTAATAAATCTAATGTGTCATGATTTTGAAATAACGGGGTCTAATAATAAAAATAAACAGAGAGCTGTGTACCGTTGGATGCTGGAACCTGCTGATCGTGATGCTGTTTTGGTGAATGTAGCAATTAAGGATGGAAACAAAGGTTACAATGTTATTGTTGAAATTGTTTGTGTCCTTTCACCTGAAGAAGTGTTGGCAATGAGACGTGCATATCAAAACCGTTACAAGCATTCTTTAGAAGAAGATGTTGCTGCTCATACTACTGGACATCTTCGCCAGGCAAGTCATTCTATCTTCTGTTTTCTAGTACTATGGGAGTAAATAATCAAACTTGATCTCTTAAATTTTGATTGAGTCTTTCATTTATTTTATTGGTTTTGATTTTGTTCCTTAACTTTACAAAGTTTTAAATGGACCCTTAAATTTTAATTTTGTTCAAACTTTTATTTTGCAAAAGTTATACTATTGTGATGCCTTTTTATGATTTGAAATTGTTAAACGAGGTTCTTTAGATGTCAGTTTAGTAATACGAGTTTGACTTGCAACCTCAATTGACGGAGTTTAAATCGTCTTAAAGACAGTTGTTAAATGACTATTAATATCACTTCAATTAATAATAGTATTTCGTTTTCTAACATTTATTTATTTTTAAATATTATTAAAAAATTCAAATGAAAATAACCGACATTGAAACCTAAAATAAAGATAAATGGTCCATTCAAAGTTGTTAAAGGTTACAAGATCAAATTAAAATTAAAATATAATATAAAAACCAAAAATGTATTTTATACATATGTCTAATCATCATATTATAATGTGACAAGATGATAAAATATAAGTAAATGTTTGTGTAAAACTTTTATTCATTTATTTAGAAACTAATTTGATTATTTACTCCATCAATAACTCTTTTATAAGGATAGTAATTAGCAAGACATGAATGGACGGTAATATAAAAAATTGCTTGTGATTTAAGTGAGATTGAATCAAAACATGGTAAATGAAATGTTAAGAGGTATACAGGCTATCAATACATTTTATCGTACTTTTTTTGATTTGTTAAAATAGATAAGTTCTACCAAATTTATATGAAACCTACATATTTTGGTACGATTTATGTAAATTGTAACCATTCAAATAACGTGTCTTAAAAAATGTGTGTTAAAAGTGTGTTGCTAGCACTTCTCGGTATATTTTTAATATTTAATCTTTACTTGATTTTTACTCTTGGCAGCTATTGGTTGGATTGGTGAGCTCATTTAGATATGGTGGTGATGAGATTAATCTAAGATTGGCAAAAACAGAAGCTGATATTCTTCATGAATCTATCAAAGAGAAAAAAGGCAACCACGAGGAAGCTATTAGAATCATTACTACAAGGAGCAAGACTCAGCTTTTGGCAACTTTCAACCGTTATAGAGATGACCATGGAACTTCCATAACTAAGGTGAACAACGAAGAAATAAAACTCATTTTATCCTTTTTCTCTGCTCTTTTGACCTAATTGTTAGGACTTTGATCCTCTATTTCTGCACGATGTAACAACTATGAAGACCGTTTGATCTAAAGAGATAAATTATCTGCTTGGACTTGACGATCTTCGCATATATTATATTGTGCAAATTACAATAGAGGATCGTAACACTTATTTTCATGCTCACAAAAATTCTTATAATGTCCATAATTTTTCTCTACATGTATGATCAAAAGAAAGAAAGAAAATATACTTAAAGTATGTACATTTTTTTATTTTGATTATTAGAAACTATTGGATAATGCATCTGATGACTTTCACAAGGCATTGCACACTGCAATTCGATGTATCAATGATCATAAGAAGTACTATGAAAAGGTTAGCTTCTATCTTTCAATTTGCAAAAGACACCGTTTAGATTATATGTTTCACAACTTCAATTTTTTCTATAGGATACAATTAGTAACATTTTTATTTATCAATGATTACCCTTGATTTTTTTTACCATGATATTAAGGTTCTGCGCAATGCGTTAAAAAAGGTTGGAACTGATGAAGATGGTCTCACTCGTGTGGTGGTCACAAGAGCAGAGAAAGATTTGAAGGACATCAAAGAGCTCTATTATAAGAGAAATAGTGTTCACCTTGAAGATGCAGTGGCTAAGGAAATTTCAGGGGACTACAAGAAGTTCCTTCTCACATTGTTGGGGAAGTAAGATTGAAGTAATTGGTTTAGCAAAAAGCATGTCTTATAATAATGAGTTTTGGTTGCCTTGGTTTCTTGTGGTGTGATTTGGTCAAAATTTCTCTCTTAATAGCATGTTTTCATGAATCGTTGGTTGTGAGAGAGATAATATGTTCTTCTACTTCAATAAATTACTTTATTTTATCATTTGAATGTATGGTGGATTGAAAAGCATGCATTTAATTCCTTAATTATAAGCATCATCCTTTACCAACACAAATCATCGTGTTAGCAATGACTAGAGCAATTTTGGAGCCACTAATAGGGGCACACCAAAATGTTAGGTATGTTCTGGCTGATTAGACTGGTTTAGAAAATAACAAATGTACAAATTTTGTAGTGAATTTGGCTCCTAATACAACAATGGAAGATGGTTGAACTGAGTTTTATTAAAAATAAAATTGACCTTTCCTTTCCTATTCATACAAAGAGGTACACTAAACAATTGAGCAGCAAAATGATTGGAATTTAAAAGTCATGTTTGCATCTAGAAAGAAAGGCTCACACTAGAAGGAGAATGGATTCCAAGGGTGTTAATCATTATACATCATCGCATAAAGTGAGACGTTATTTGACGCATGTCACGTCGCCATTTTTTAGTTAAAAAATCAGAGTAAGGGACCAAAATTGTCGACTTTTAAAATAGAGAAATCAATTTTGTGAATCAATAAAAATATGAGAACTAAAACTGCAACTAAGCCTAATAATTTCTTTCGAGCTTTTCCACAATGTGAGGCCTAATTCTAAGTGTAAGAAAGGTATTATTGGTATCAAAACTAATATGGCAAAAGCCTATGAAAGAATTGAATTCGATATCCTCCATAAAACCCTTGGGTTGCTTATCTACTATTTTTTTCTCTAAGCTGGTGAACACCATTATGGGTTGTGTATCTACTATTTATTTTTCCATTCTCATAAATGGTAACCTTCTACTTATTTTAGAACTTAGAAGGGTCTCAAACAAGGGAACCCCGTATCCCATCCCCTTGCCTATTCATCTTATGTGTAGAGGTTTTGTCAGGCCTTCTACTTAAGGCCCTAGCTAGGGCACAAATACACGGTATCCAAATTTTACAAGAAGCCCACACTATCTCTCCTTTTTTTGTCGATAATAGGCTTACCTTTTGAAGAGCAAATGAAGTTGAGGTTAAAGAGCTTGCTAATATCCTTGGATCTTATCAAAAAGCCTAAAGACATTTGATTAATCCAGATAAATTCGAAATGACCGTTATAATAAGGTTGAGCATAATTTCAAGCACCAGATGCACCAATGGTTGCCTTTTGAAATGGTGGAAAAAGTTTCTAAGTATTTAGGTCTTCATACTATGATTGGTGCATCAAAGAAGCAAGTTTTTAATCATATCCAATATAGAGTTTGGAAAAACCTCAAAGGTTAGAAAGAAAAATGTATCTCTTTTGCAAGTTGTAGTGTTTTCATTAAAGAAGTTGCCCAATCTATCCCTACTTACACCATGAGTTATTTTCTTCTTCAAAAAGCCTTGTGTATTCACATGGAGAAAACGATTTACAAATTTGGTGGACAGTAAGAATGATGATAGAACGCTAATAGAGGGACGAGTTTAAGGAATCTTAAAGCTTTCAATCAAGTTCTTTTGGCTAAACCATGCTTGCGACTCATCACTAATAGGGAATTTCTTATTCTCTAAACATCTTAAGGAAAACTAATATCCTAATACAACATTTATTAATGCTAATCAGGGACATAACTCGAGCTATACTTGGAGCAGCATACAATAAAAAACATGGATCATAATGAAAGCAAGCTACTGGAACATTGGTAATGGTGAATCAACAAACATATATATTGACAATTGGCCTCCGTTTCAAAATGGATTTAAATTTTGGAGCACTAGACCAGATCATCCTCAACTCAACATGGTTAAAGACTTATTAAATGAATATCAAACGTCATAGAATTAAGAAATACTTCTATTTTCCTATCCTTTGAGGCTACCCAAATCCTTCAAATTCCTCTTATTAACAACTCATGTCCAGACACTATAGTTTGTGGGAGTACCAAAAATGGAAACTACATTATTAGGTAGTGTTGTAATGTTTTTCAGATTTGGAAGACCACTAGCCAGAACGATCCTACATCAACTTATTAGAAGGCTCCTATTTGGTCTAAGCTTTGGATTTTCGAAAACCTTCTATAGCAAATTCACCTTGTTGGGGATATTTTTCACAACATCGATCCTACCAAAGTTCAACTACAGCAAATAGATGCAGATGATGCAACAAAAAGTTGGTGTAGTGTAGATGATGCAGATGATGCCAAAAGGTGATGCAGTGCAAATGATGTAGATGATGCAATGCAGAAGTTAAGACGCAAGCATACTATTAATTGTATTACTATATCTTCTACTTTTCTCCTCATTTATCATTAACAAAAATGGTGAAATTATTGAATTTATAGTACGCAATCATGCACAGAAAACACACACAAGAAATACAATAAAGACCATCAAACAACATACAAATGATTAACGTAAATAACTTTTTAAAAGAAAGCCCAAGAGAGCCATGAAAGACAAAATTAAAGAAAGGGTAACATTTCATTAAGATGAGGATCACGATTACAAAGCAAACACAAGAGAGAAAAGAAAAGATAACTTAAAACAAAAAAAATAATCCTAGACAGAAGTTTTAGAGACATCTAAGGACACACCTTAAAAGTTTAGTTGTTTCCTCCATTTTAGAGGTGTAAAGGTCCAACTTGTGGTTAACTTCTTGCAAAGTAATCCAGACTTCTAGTTGTTCAAGAATAATGTCACTCACCATCGAGACCACTTCAGATGGGGGGATTTCCTTCTTCTCGAGAGAAGAAGGTGACTTCCTTTTCTTACCAGAAGACGAACCAACATCCATAGCAGATGAGTTTGAGAAATGTAAAGGATGAACACAAAGAAAAGCACATATATGTGAAGGCCTAAAGTGTTTTAAATAGACTCTTGATTCTTAAAGAATCCAAAGCAAGATATGTGAAGATTGATACGATTCATAGTACATTTGGATTTCATGCAATCACATCAACAATCATAAACTATAATTGTCTTTGGATTTCTCTATATAAAGACTTGTGATCTTTACTGTCAACAGTAGTGATGGCAATGAGCAGGGTTTGGGCAGGGTACTATAGTACCCGTCCCCATACCCGCAATTTAAAAAAATATTCATACCCGTGCCCGTACCCTCGTGGGTATCAACTTTAATACCCGTACCCTTACCCTTTGGGTACTTAAGTGCCCGTACCCATACCCATTACCCGCACTTTAACAAAAATAGATCGATAAATAATTGCTATTGTTGTGATTAAATTTAAAAAAATTTCAAATATCTTTCATCCAAATCATAAAGTATTACAAAATAACCAAAATATTTTCTAACTCAAAACATCCTAAACATATCAAATGATCCCATGTTATTACAATAAACATCAAAACATCCGAAATAATAATATTTTATGAAGTTGCAAGTCCTTGGACAGTATTCTCCGAGATCTGTAAAAAAATTGATATGTGTATTATATTAGTTATTTATAAAAAATTGATCAACCATTGGCAATCCCCATAATACCATGAAAAATTGATCTGTGAAAAAACTGATCTGTAAAACAACGGCAATTCCCATAATACCATGGTAAAAAAATAATAACAATTATCTATATATTTTGTAAAAAAAAAAAACAATTATCAATACAAATAAATATGTTTTATTGAAGAATAATTCACATCTGCCATAAATTATGAATCTTACAATATTATAATGTAGATATATATAATAATAGGTATAAAAATTAAGTATATAATAATAATAATAATAATAATAATAATAATAATAATGATTATAATAATAATAATAATAATAATATATAAGTGCGGGTGCGGGGCGGGGTGGGTACTATAGTACCCGTACCCGCATCCATACCCGTTCAATTTTGCGGGTAATTACCCGTTCCCATACCCATACCCATTATGCGGGTTTTTACCCTGTCTATTGTGGGTTTTTCTTGCGGGTACCCACTGAGTCTGGGTCTAATTGTCATCCCTAGTCAACGGACAAGAAACATATTCGAAAGCCAACTACAAAATATACAGCAATCTGAGAAACATTGTACTTTTACGTTAGTGTTGAAACTCTACTTATATTATGAGGTGCATACTTTGTAACATTCTTTTGTGAGAGTTATTCAGAAAAAAAAACATTTAAAAATATTCTTGTAACCTAGCCAGTAGTGGTTGCTATCTTCAACAGTTTGACTGTACTAAGCTAGAAGGTTTGGAAGATTTGAGCACAATCAGTCTGATTAGTTGGTGTTCAGTGGACATGTGAAAAATCTGATTGGTTAGTGTATTAAATCCTTTAGAGTGAAGGGACTAGACGTAGCTAACATTTGTTTTCTAAGAAAAGTTTTTTAAAACAATACACAATTCAAATCCGTCCTCTTTCGTATGTTTTTTTAACTTTTAGTAACCTTCATAGAAAACAGATTCAAGCAAAAGACAAAGAAAATTAGATCAAAGGCTCCTTCGCCAAACACCATTAAAATAAATTTCGATGCTCACCTCTTAGGATTGGAATTTGGGGAATCAAAATTGTTGCTCGAGCTCATTTTTGGGAGTTCGTTGCTGCAAAAACTTGCTTACTAAAAAGCTTCATTTATGCAGCTGGCTGAAGAAGCGATCGATTTTGCGTGTTGTCACAATCTATCCTATGTAATCTTTGAATCCAACTTAGCTACTTTGGTGAATGTAAGGATGAAAATTGGATTAATACTCAATGGATACCTGAAAGAATACACACAATGGGTAGGATAAAATCCGCACTACGAGTATGGGCACAAACACGAGTAATTACCCTCAAAATTAAGCAAGTATGGATGTAGGTACAGGTACTTCCACCCCACCTCGCCCCACACCCGCATATATATATATATATATATATATATATATATATATATATATATATATATATATATATATATATATATATATATATATATATATATATATATATATATATATATATATATATATATATATATATATATAATTATAATAAACACACCCTATGATTTTTTTTATGAGAAACAAATGGATTATAATTTAGTCAACAAAATTTGATGTATTTGGTCTATAACATGGAGCAAATACATCAACTTTTATTAATAAAATCTTAACTCATTTGTTTTTTATAAAAAGAACCGGTGGTAGTACATTTTTTAAATATTAAATTAATCTAACCTTATCTCTAGTAGATTAATTTATTTATAATGACAATATAAATTTTTTTACACTATTATCTAATAATATTTTTTAATCCATTTGAAACGTTAATAAAATTCTCTACTTTTTCTCAAATCAAAATCTCTTTTTATTCTCTGTCATTTTCTTTTGTATTGCGGTGAATTTTCTCATCTCTTTGTGGATTGTTTCGACACTGTCCAAAGATACTTACCATAGTGATGACACTCCAAATAGAGTTTCATTTATTAATGTTTGAATTAGTTTAATATTTTAGTTCGTAGCAAATACATCATCATTTTTGAATGGAAAATAATAACTTTATGCAAATTTTAAAGGATAAATGTTCTAAATGAAAAAAAAAATAACTAAATTATTACAAAAAGATAAAGAATTGCAATAAAAATTTTCGCTTTAATGTTAAGGTAAAGTATATGGAAATTTAGGTATCCAGAAGATACACGAACATTAAAATTGCTACTCACGCAATGACTCATATACGAGTCTGGGTACGAAAATGGGGACGAATACCTTAATACCCTACCTAGTGCCATACCTATGTGAAAGCTATTACTGTTGACATTTTTCCTCAAAACTACTAGGTGCTTCATTGCTTCTGGATGTGGAAAAGGAGATGAAGAGATTTAATTGGGCTAAATGCAGCTTGGTGGGTAGAAAATAATGCAGCCCATCATCGAGCTAGCCTGGCGGCTGATAAGCCCAATTAGGGATGGACCACTTTGCCACCCCAAGGGATTTTAACTCATTTCTTATATGATTTGGATTTTGACTAGTGTTTGATATCATATTTTCAACCGAAAAATAAATAAAAAAGTAACGTCCAAAGTCCAAACATTATAATAGTGTATAGGCGTTAATTCTCAAGGAGCCACCATGTACCAATAAATCTTCACTATGCTTTAATGTAACTGAGTCCATTTTGTCAATAAATAAAAAGTAACCGAGACATCATCACATTTTTGTTCACAACCACAACAGAAAGAGGAGATCTACTTACAATGGCTACTCTTGTTGTTCAAAGTTCAACTTCTCCTGTTCAAGATGCTGAGGCTATCCACAAGTCATTTGAAGGTATTCATTAATTTTTGTACGTTCATATATATTGTTCTTTAATTTTCTAACGTTTGATTGTGTATGTGACTTGCATTTCCCTGCCTTGAATAAATGATACGTGAGTTTAACTTTAAACTATAAGCAAGTTTTTATTACCATTTACAAATTTGTTAATAATCTCTCACCCTAAAATCTTAGTAGCAAAAAACAAAATATTGTCATTCATTGAATTGATTAGCGATTTTCAAGGACACTTACAATTTTTTGAGTTTTTTTTTATTTTTCTTTTTGTCAAATTTTATTTACCTTCTAAACAAATTTTTTATTTTTAAAGTTGTTTCGCTTGCAAATCTAAGAATTAAGACAAAATTAAAAAATTAACTTTTTTGGTATATATTCGTGAGCATCAAAGAGTTTCGACATACGAAAAAATATAAACAAAACTGCCTTTGTTTCAATCTCAAGATTAAGAAGTTGAGAATGTGATGATACTAATTAAGTTAAATTTATATTAATATTATTATTTATTTTTTTGGTACGAATACTATTATTATTATTATTATTATTATTATTATTATTATTATTATTATTATTATTATTATTATTATTATTATTATTATTTTTCCAGAAAAACTTTATATTATATTTTTCTTCTATTAGTTGCTACAATTATCTCCTAATTAAAAAGTTGTATGAGAGGAAAATATATAAATAAATAAAACCTTTTAAAATAGAAAAAATAAATCTATCAAAAAGTTTTATTTTCTAAAAAACTCAATAAAAAATTAGATGCATTTTCTTAAATATTATGTGTATGAATTTTAACTTAAAAACAATTTTTATAATTATAACAACCTTTGAAGAATTAAAATTACTTAAAGTAAAAACTATATAAAAACACCTAAAAAAGTACACATAAATTTTACCCATTTCAATTTTTTCATAAAGTCGCTAATTAGTTTAGTTGAACAAACACTGACGTTCATTATGCCTAGACACTCCATGACACAAGTCCAAACTTTTCCTCAAAATTTACAGCAGTAGTGCTATATATTATGAAACTTTTCTTCGTGAATTTTTAGGACGCTAACGTGCGTACGGTTTATAAAATTTCAAGTATTTAACCATTTAATTAAATCCTCCGTGACTATTCGTGATCATATCCTCATGATATTAATCATTCCTCAATTTATAAATAATTATCTTTGTAGAAATTTATATATATATATATTGTCTGAACAAAATATTTGAATATTGTCAAAAAATCACAATCTCATATATATATATATATATATATATATATATATATATATATATATATATATATTTTGATGATTAAAAATTCTAATCAATTGATTGAGTTAGGTGAAAAATATTTTAAAGAGTGAAAAACACAAGAGAGATGGTTGAATTGTGTACTATTTTAAAAAAACTTTTGTTTGAAAATAAATACTAAAATATATAAGATAAAGCAACAGAAAATAAAGAAATGGAGAAGAGAAACACAAAGTCATTTTATCTTGCTTCACTGTCAACAAGGTAGTTACGTTCAGTCTCTTCACTCTAAAAGATTTAATTCACTAATTAAATTTTTCACACGTCCATTAAACACATACTAGTCAGACTAATTGTGTTCAAGTCTTCTCAATCTTCTAGCTTAATACAGTTAATCTGTTGAGGATAGCGGCCACTACCAAACTAGGTTACAACAATGTGTTTTAAGGGTTTTACTGAATAACTCTCACAAGAGAACGTTACAAAGTATGCACTCATAATATAAGTAAAGTTTTAGCACTAAAGTGAAAGTAAAGTGTTTATCAAATTACTGAATATTTTGCAGTTGTCTTTCTCGTGTATTTCTCGTGTATTGCAATGAAGATCACAAGTCTTTATATAGAGAAACTCCAAGGCAAATAGGGTTTTTGACCGTTGTAGCGATTGTATGAAATCCACACGCAAATGAATCGTATCAATCTTTATTTAAGAAGATAGATATAACAAAGGATGACGTTTTTAGAGGATGTCATTCTATTTCTTCAATAAAAGGATAAGTCCAACTTTGATGAGCATATGATGTTGAGAAGTTGACTTCTTCAAAGTTCTGGGCTCAAAAAATTCACTTGAGATAGTCAACTTTTAACATAACGTTGACTTTATCAAAGTGTTGACTTAAAGTGTTGATCAGACGAACAAATCGGTTGCAAAATCAAACGCATAATTATCATAGTGAGCTTGCATTAGCCAAAGCCAAATTCACTAAAGGAGCGGTGGAAGCACGTAGATCAGAGTCACAATGTATTTGTCCTTGATTTGTTAATTCTCTTTCTTTGCTTATCAGAGGATGCAGCGCGAAGCATTTAAAATATTATAAGAGAGTCTGCACACTTAAAAACATACACTAAAACATAGATTGTTCTCATAAACTAATTTTACTATCATCAAAATTATTAAGAGTCATTGTTTTTCAAACCAACTTGGTTCTAACACATTTGAGAAAATACATTTGATAAAAACTACAACGCAAATATATAAAAGAGAGAAGAATGCACAAATATTTTTAAACTATAGTTTGCAACAATTGTTGCTATATCCATTTCTCTCGTAACAAAGAGATTTTTCCTCTTCCAGTGAGGACTTATTCCACTAACAAAGTGTTTCATATTCTTTTCTAAAGCATCATCAATCTCCATGTACTATCAAGGCTTTAATGGTCATGTGTGATTATGATCATGTCCCACTAGACCAACTTAGGTAATTTTGATCAAGTCCTAGCGGACCAACCAAAAGGGTAATATGTTATCTTTCCAACAATCTAACTTAGTATAGTCAATCCTTGTTAAGGAACTCGAGTATTATCAAAGCCTCTTTAGGAAAATTATTATTTATGCCTCTCTAGACAAAGTACTTTTTATGACTCTTAAAGCTCATATCCCAGTCTCTTGAAAATGACTTACACCTGTAAACCTTCCAATGAGACACGTTCAGTCACGACTGTGTAGTTTTACAAAGGGTTGGTATTTATGATACATATTTTGTTGATAACTCATTAAGAGAGAATATTCAATACAATTCCAAATTATGAATCAAATTTCTTTCTCATATACTTGATATTCATTTTCTTCTTGGATGGTTTATAAGATAATTATTCTAAATGAGAGGATATACAATTTGTATCTTGTATTGTGGTTTATATTTCTGATTTTTCTATCAAAAGATGTACCACAATTTTCCGTCAACTACACTTTGAGAGGAGAAATGAGTTTAAATATGTCTTGACAATAGAGTCATTGAGAAAATCTGTAAAAATCTGTTGTCACTTTTAGAAAGAGCCATTTTTATTTTGACATAAAGTTAATGGCTATTTTATAAGTTGTTATGTACGAGAGCCTGAGTCTTCAAATGTACTACGATCTTTGAGTTCAGTCTTCATATACCAATTCATTAGTTCCCTCTATTGACCTTATCAAGTCAGATGTAAGCTAGGACATATGATGTCTTTGCGTATTTAAGGTCTTCATCTTGTACCCAATTGTTAGTTAATATGATGATTTAGTGCTTTTAATTTCCTCTACATCACAAGATGATGAGTACCAGAAGATATTTTCTCTTTCCTTTTCTTTTTTCTTTTCTTCTTTGTTTGTTGGCCGACAAAACACTACATGTGCACTTCAGCAAACATAAGAGGATAAATTATTCTCGTGATTCGTTATCATCAAAACATCAAATGTAAGTATCGCGTCTAAACCATTCTAATTCTCACAAAATCCTCCAACAAATTGTATATTGAAAAAAAGTCAAATTAAAACATTGAATTATCTAGGCAATTATAAAAGCAAATTACATTGAAAGAAAGTCATTCCACACTAGTGGCACTTGCAAATTTAGCTAGGGGTGGAGAAGACCTCATCGTTAGGTATGGTAATGGAATCCAATTTATTGGATACCTTCAAAAAAATATCAACAATAGATAGGGTAAAAACTTATATTATGGTTATGTGTACGAGTATGACAAGCCTAAGGAACAAGTACATATATTACGATAGCTTTCCTCACGGGTGTGAGTATGAATATTTATCCAACTGTAAATATTGGACGACTGTACCCAAACCCTACTCACAAACAACTCTAATCATTGGCCCGTCACTAGAGGTTCCATGCGTAAGGCGTGTGGTGGATACAATGAGAAAAGAAAAACATGATGTCCTCATAACCATGGTGGTCTGTCTAATGGATGTGAAGTATCTGTTAATGCATATTCACGACGTTATACACTACTAAAAATCTGAGTTTTACCTGTGGATTTAAGCAAAAAATCCGCAGGAACACACGTTACCTGCGGATTTCCTGGCGGAACCATATCCCCACGTAAAACATTCGTTGGTAATTGTTTCCTGAGGATTTCTGAATCTGGAGGTACAATACCTGCGGATTAATCCACGAGAAAAGTAAATAAACTCTGCAGCAAGTATTAAGCAAACTTAAGGCATTTTCTTACGACGTTTCATACAGAAATATCTGCAGTACTGTTCCTACAAATATGTTTCACATAAAATCCGCAGGTATATCCACATGAAATTTTACACCAAAATACGTTTCACATGAAATTCCGCAGGTAATTTCGTATTAAAAAAAAAAAGAAAAGAAAAATCCACATGATATTTGCTTAAATTTCCACCGTAAACGAGTTTTTCTGATTTTTTATTTATATGAAAACTTCAACTAAAAATATATGAAAACATTACTATAAATACATTTTTTAAATATTTAATATTGGTCTTTAGTGGAAATACTATTGCAATACTTCGAAACAAAATTTATATCATGTTTACAAATCAGAACTAAATATTAATTAAAGCTAATTAAAGCATGATCCAACTATTGTGATACTTCTAAACAAAATTTATATCATGTTCGCAAATCATAACTAAGTATTAATTAAGGCATAATCTAAAAAAAAAACTAAGTATAATCAAGTACATAATACAACCAAATTAACAAAATAAAAACAAATAGTACTCAATATGATCACTACCAATGTCATCATCCCCACTATCTTCATCAGTTTCATTGTTGGGTTGTGCTGATGAACTTGGACGAGAAGAAGATCCAACAAATCCTAAATGTTGCATCAGAAAAGTTAAATTTTTGTTGGTCTCGGCCATCTCTTTTTCTTGTCGTTGCAATTGTTGTTTCATCAACAACTTTTCTTGCTCCTGTTTTTGCAACGATTCATTCAAAGCATGAACTTGACTTCTCAAAGCATCAACCTCTAAATTAACCTCTAAATTAGAATGCATTGTTGGCTGATTTGGAATCAATGTTTTGGATATAGATCCAAGACCAAATATTCTTCATTTCTTTCTCCCAACTACATCCACCCATATATCAATATCAGATGGCATATCTTTGTTTGGTTGACTATCAGTTTCGTCCTCTCCCGGAACAAAAGTTGAAGCTTCAGACGATGACTTTTAGAATCCAAAAGATCACACTGCAAATCTTTTCTTTTTAGTTTATCTACAAAAACAGTAAATCCTTCAAATTAATCATTCCATTAAAAGATACAAAATGCATAATCACAAAAATACCAACCTCAGAAGTCGTGGTATGACTTCTCCTTTAGCAATGTGTTGGTCCAACAAATCAGAAACATCATCAGGAGAAACATAGCCATACCTGCAAATAATTATTAAGTGCTACAATTTATACAAGCGATATTGAAATTCAATTCTTGTATATTTAAGGATGCAAGTCAGTGAGGTTACTTACTAGTGACCCACTGTTTCTCCTTTTGGTGAAAGAGTGTATATAACTACATTCCCAAGATACTTGTCCTAACCAACATGAGAACAAGCAGTAACAAATACATGATCCTTCAAGTCACGAACCGCAATTTCCTCATTAAACTTGTTGATGAGAAACTGCCCACATTCAACATCACGACTTCCATGAGCACATTCGAAGACACGCGAAAGATGACGTACTAGCCACACTCCATTCCACCCTTTACCATTCACCAAAACATCTTCAAAAAAATTCTCAACATTTGATTCCACCAAACGACTTTCAATTAAAGCAGAAAAGAAAAAGGCCTCGGAAACCACATCAATTAAAAAAACCTCAGTCAATAAAGTTTTCAGAGCTTGTGGCACTGCTGACAAACTATGATGTCTAGGTTTTTGAGGTTCACCTATATATGCACGAATCAGGGAATACCAAAATGAATCAGGGAATACCTCAGTCAATATGTGGTATGTTATTGGTAACTTTGTTTTGACTGAGTTTTGAACTATTTGACTGATTTGAGTTTTGAACAAAAAAAGTCAAATAAAAAATGACCAAGACGTCAACAAATCACTTAACAAGATTATAAGCATACTTCCAGGTTATTAGGTCAACCAAGCTTGAGATGTACCTGTATCAAACTTATTGCTATCGATGTCTATGCCAATAATCCGTGATGCACCAGCAGTTTTTGCACCCTCCGCAACCTGTCAAGTATAAATTATGAATCATAACAGTAGCACAAAAACAGGAGAAGAAAAAATATGAAACCTGATAATGTAACTTTAGAAACTTACAGCAAGCCCAACAGTTCCAAGACCGAAAATAGCAACAATTGACCCTGGCTCAACTTTTGCAGTGTTCCAGATAGCTCCAAGGCCTAAAAAGTGAAAAAGATAATAGTTATTGTAAATTCATAATAAAAAGTGAACTACTATGTCTAGGAAGGATACAAATACAGACCATATATTAAGGAAGAAATATAATATAACTAATAAGGCAATCAACTGCAAACTGTTCATGCCAACCCACCAATCTCTCCTCCAACCGTTTCATTCAACAATGCAAACTATCAAGCCAAAGTCCAACATAAGCATTAAGTATATATTGAGTGAAGATTTCCATCTCATTAAGGAAAAACAGGTCTATAAAGCAACAATTTATATGAATGTACTATACGAATCAATAAACTATCAAATTACAAAGTGCAGGATATCGGTTAAACAACAAGATCAAAATTCGTCACTAAATGGGCTAATGTAAGATAATTGTCCAAACAATCACACATGATGAATGAACTCATGAACGACGAATTAAGCAAATACATAATACGGTATAATGCTAAATCTTATACAACTCGAAAAAGGAGAATATGGTAATGAATTAGTACCAGTTGGAACACCACATCCAAGAAGACAAACTTTGTCCAAAGGAGCATTGAAAAATATAGAGATAAATTAATAGTGCTAATTCACTCTATTGAAAAATGGTGTGAAGAGAATACCAGAGAACGCAGAGAAGGAACAACAATTTGGCTCTTCAATGCGCCATTGAAGATGACGAGACAAGAGAATTGGACCTCTCTATCTATGAAACGCAATCTCAAGGCTCTAATAAACTCGCATAGATCTCATTCTGATTGTAATCAAAATTAGGAATTACGGTTAGGATTTTGTTAGTATAAAATTCCTCAAAAATGTGTTATAAATTCAAATTGTTTTCAAAAAGTTACCAGAAATGAATCTGAACAATAATCTGATTAAGGATTGTGCCGAACCAAATATGAGAATTGTCGTAAGCGTGATAATCACAAGAAAATAGTAAGGCACAAACTCTATTAATGATATTAAGAAGAAGATGAAGAAGAACAAGAAGAAAAACACACAGAAACACTAAATCAGAAGAAAAACCCTAAATCAGAAGAAAATGAAAACCCTACTCACTGTAGTTCACGAAAATGAATAATGAAACGAGAATAATGAAAAATGGCGAGAAACGAGACTGAAATAAAACAGAGTGGCGCGCAATACTTACGACAGCGATGAGATTACGAAGGCGATGAGGTTACGACGGCGACAAGATTACGATGACAACGAAGTTGAGACGCAACGTAAGGAGGTTAAGATTCGATGATGGTGATGGAGGCGAGGTGCGACGGTGGTGGTTATGGTTGAGATGCAGCGGCGAGGTGTGACGGTGGTGAGTTGAGATGCAAAGGGGAGAAGAATACTTAATAGGTTTCTTACCATTTTAATGAATAATTTGTTTTAGGAGTTAGGCCTAGATTGTTAGGAGTTATGCAAAAATAGGTCCTTGATACATTTTAAAAAAAAAATAGGTCTTTGATACAATTTTTTTCTCTAAAAAATTGAATAATTTTAATGTTTATACACGATTTTCCTTTACTTTTTTAAAAATAAATATAATAATTATATTTTTGAGACTTCTATAAATTTAAAAATTAATTTTCTTTGATATGATCAAACTAAATCGTCAATAGTTAAATAACATGTCAATTAGTTGACTATATTTTAAATTTAATTTCGTTAAATTTTTAAGTTTTATCTTTTGATTCTATTTTGAAATAATATTTTTTGTCATTATTTTAATTTAATTACTGAGTTCAAAATTAAATAGATAAATTTATCAAAACTCTTAATTCATTGAATTTAATAGACACTATATACTATAAAATTTAAAAATTGCAATAATATTACTAGCGGAGGCGAGTTCGGGTCTAAAGTGGATATCAACACCCTAAACTCGTTTCTACCCCAAATTTTAATTTCTGGAAAAACCCATACCCTCACTCGCACCCAATCAAAGCAGATTTTCCCTCAAAATCAAGACAGGTTCGGATGGATACCGCGGATGCGAATTATATTTTTATCCTTAACCATGAAACATATCTTACTTTTTTAATTTGTTTAAAAAAAATTCTACTTTATTTATATAAAAATAAAATTTACTTTATATAAAAACATAAAAATTGGCATAAAAATTTACCTGCGGAATTTCTTAAGAAAATAACACTCGTAAACTTTGTTGCGGAATTTGCTACGGATGTTTAGCGCAGATAAATCCTAAGGAAAAAGATGAATCTTGCTGCAAAAATGTAGTCGCATGTAAATCCCCAACAAACAAAAACTTTACCTGCCGTTTTACCTGCGGAATATGACACCGCAGGAAAATTCGTAAGAGAATTGTGGACCGTAGGAAAATCCTCACGTACTACCTGCGGAAATATTTCCGCAAGAAAAATCGCTGGTAAAACGCTGATTTCTAGTACTGATAGAAGGTTATAGCCAAGGAGGAGATGTATTGATTCTCGCTTGATCAACCATTCGATAGATGGAATGATTTTGAGATTTGTAGGAAATGAGTTATCCACAAATGTTTTATTTGGAGGCTAAAATTGGTAGGAAAATTGAGAAGAAAAAAAAATATATTAGTGATCATCATTTTAAATGGTGGATTTTGATTGAAATGTTTATCAAAGTTGGTCTAACTGATTTGAAGGTTTAAAAAAAATTTAAAAATGAAACTCTTTCTGAATACTAAATAATAATTACATAAAAATTAATGATCTTAAAAAAATTAAATTAATTAAAAACTTGTTAATGACACACACACACATATATATATATATATATATATATTAAAAACAATATTTTTTTAAAAATCTATTAGTGCTCATCATTCATAAAATCGTGGATTTTGATTGAAATGTTGATCAAAATTGGTCTAACTGATTTGAAGGTTTAAAAAAAAACCTCTTTTTGAATACTAAATAATAATTACATAAAAATTAATGATCTTACAAAATTAAAGTAATTAAAAATAATATTTTAAAAAAAAGTCTATTAGTGATCATCATTCATAAAATGATGGATTTTGATTTAAATGTTGATCAAAGTTGGTCAAACTGATTTGAAGGTTTAAAAAAAACTTAAAAATAAGGCTTAATTGTAATTTTAGTCTCTCTATTTTTACTGATTCACGAAATTGGTCCCCCTATTTTAAAAGTCGACAATTTCGGTCTCTCCTTTTGATTTTTTAACTAAAAACTAATGACGTGAGATGTTTTAAATAACGTGACATATGATACGGTAATGTAAAATGATTAACACCCATGAAATTTAAATAAAACGCAGTATACACTTAACTTTCAACTTTAGAAATTTTTCATATTTTTAATTTAATTAATGACATATGAATAATTAATACATCTGGATGGTTCTATATAATACAATTGTATATCACATCATTAAAAATATGTCAAATCCGTATTTTTTAGTTCAAAAATCTGAGGGAAGAACCAAAACTATCGACTTTTAAAATAAGGGGACCATTTCCGTGAATTGGTAATAATAAAGGACTAAAACTGCAATTAAACCTAAAAATAAAACTCTTTTTGAATACTAAATAATAATTACATAAAAATTAATGATCTCACAAAATTAAATTAATTAAAAACTTATTAATGACATATATATATATATATATATATTAAAAATAATATTTTTTAAAAAATCTATTAGTGATCATCATTCATAAAATGGTGGATTTTGATTGAAATGTTGATAAAGTTGGTCTAACTTATTTGAAGATTTTAAAAAAAACTTAAAAATGAAAATCTTTTTGAATACTAAATAATAATTACACAAAAATTATTGATCTTATAAAATTAAATTAATTAATGACATATATATATATATTAAAAATAATATTTAATATAGACAACATTTATGATTTTTAAAACATTCAATAAAACATTTTTTAATCATCTATCAAAATTATTTTATTTTATCTTTTAAATTGTAAAAAACAAAAATTTAGTAGCGTGATTTGAATTTGAATAATCTAATCTCAAATTTTAAAACATTACACTTTACCAACTCAATAAAAAATAATACCATGAACTATTATGTTTTTTAGACTTTTTTCTACGTCATAAAATTTATTTAGGCTTGAAACCCATGCGATATTACGACTAGACACCAACAATATTTTTTCTATAAAATATAAAAAATTGCTAATACAATCTCGATTAAAAACCTTACTCTTAACTATTTTATTTTAAGACGAGTCTTAACGTTTTGTGGATTTTTTTTGGAAAAAAGTTGAAAGTAGTTGGATAAATAAATGAAAATTACTATATATATGTGTCAAGGTATCATCTAAGATAGATCACATTTCATTTATGTTGTACCTAACCCACAATTAGGTACCAAATCATTGATCATCTTAACCAATTACTCAATAACACTTGCATTTCTTCTTCTTTTTTATCGTACATAGAATAACTTGCATTCTTTACTCTTCATTTTCACCGGTATTAAACAAACTATAATACCGTAAATAACTTCAACTTTTTACTAATTTTTATATTGAAATTAATTAATTTATCCTTACAAAAAAAATGTCACAATTTATATATATATATATCAAGTGTTTATAGGAAGTTCGACTCATCTTATAAAATCCATTTAATTTATTTTTGATACAATAGAGGAAATCAGTTTATATAATGAACTATTTCACATTTTATAAACATTTTTAAGACTTTATTTATCATTTATTTTCAAGAGGAAACTTGAGTTTTCTAAAATGTTATTGTATATTTTTTTAGTTAGTGTGATACAGCTAAGAAAGAAAAAAGGTGTAATCGATAATATATGGTACCTTCCTATTATTAACTGAAAAATACCATTTATAATATTCGCTGAAAACCATTTCATAATATAAACAAAAATATATTAAGAAAAAAAGTATGGGTACATAAATCTTTAAGGAGGAAATCAGAAATTTCAATGTATCGTACACTTTATTTCCATGTTTTAATTTAGAATAGTTTTCCATTTAAAGTTAATAAAGTGGCTAAGGTTCGCCGTCCATCACGTGACATTGATTTTCTCTTTGATCACTTTGATGGTAATACGTGGCAGTGATATCACCAATGTAAATAGAATAATTGCATTTTGTTTACAGATTGGTTTCTTCAAATACTGCCAAAATTGCCTTAGAAACTGAATCTGTACAAACTCAAAAGGAAAATAAAAATAAACATAATAAATTATCGTCCAAATATAAGATATTTATTAGTCATAAATGATATTTCCAATGCATGAATTGGACCATATAATTTTCATTCTTTAATCTTTAGTGTTTTAAAATAAAAATTTGGCTTTGGCCCTCGTGATTTTCAAAAATAAAAAATTACATTTCTTTTTTACAACTTTTTTAATTGAAAATTTACAACATATATGTCTTTTGCTTTAGAAAAGTTTAGATGGATTGATATATGATATAATAGTTCACTGAATTTTCTTCTAAAAACGGTGTCACTGTACAATTGAATAAATGCTCTGATATCTAACTTATAAAAATTACCTCATATATTTAGTCAAAAAAGATTGATGTATTCAATTTAAAAATTAAACTAAATACTTTCATTTATTTTTAGTTCATTTTTGTTTATAATTGAAACAAGAGAGAGTATTATAAATAGAAGAGTTGTGGACATAGGTTTCTTCATCACATCATCATAGTTAGTACTATAGACAATATACATATTCAACTATGTCTACCGTTATTGCTCCTAGCATTAACACTCCCCAAGAAGATGCTGAAGCTCTCAGAAAGGCTTTTGAAGGTGTGATCTTCCCCTATCATCATTTTTTTTGTTGACAAATTTGCATACTGATTTGGCCATTTAATTTGCATACTTTGTTATTTTTTTTTTATATGAATCTGATATTCTTATGTATCTTTAATTAAATAATGGGGTGTTCAATTTTGTAGGATGGGGAACTGATGAAAACACTGTGATATCAATATTGGGTCATAGAACCTCTCATCAGATACAATTAATTAGAAAATCTTATGAAGACATTTATCATGAGGATCTTGTCAAACGCTTGGAGTCTGAGATCAAAGGAGATTTTGAGGTGCATATTAGTAATTTAGTATCAAAGTCAATTTGTCAATTTTTTAAATAATATTCAATTAATACATTTTTTTTAAATTAATATCTTAACAGTGTCAGTATTGTGTCTGATATCTGTGTCAATACCATCGATTCATACTTTGGAATTTTATTTTAATGAACAGAAAGCTGTGTACCGTTGGATATTGGAGCCAGCTGATCGTGATGCTGTTTTGGTCCATGTTGCTATCAAGAGTGGAAAAAACTACAATGTGATTGTGGAAATTTCCTCTGTTCTTTCCCCTGAAGAGCTCTTTAATGTGAGGCGTGCCTATATCAACCGCTACAAGCACTCCATTGAAGAAGATTTGGCTACTCATACTTCTGGCCATCTTCGCCAGGCAAGTCCTTTTCCAAATTAACTTAAATTTTCATTGAAATTTACTGATGATTTCTGATTAGAAGATGTAAGATTTGACGCAGATTTTTATTTTATAAATAAATTATATAATAGTGTTTTTTTATTGAGTTTCATTTTCAATTAGACATACGATGATTAAGATTTAGAGTTCGTTTGTTATGACTTATTTTTAAAAATAATCACTTTTAAGAGTTTTTATATATATCTATTATCGTTTTCAAAAAATAATCGAAATTTAAAAAAGAATATAAAAAATGTTTTAAACAAAAAATTATTTTAAGTAGTTTCTTAAACAAATATTTTTATAATTAATTTTGTTAAAGACATTTTTTAGAACCTTGATTTTGATACTAGTTTGTTTTTGATATTTTACAGCTTTTAGTGGGGCTGGTGACCTCATACAGATATACTGGTGATGAGATCAATGCAAAATTGGCTCAAACTGAAGCTGAAATTCTTCATGAGTCTGTGAAAGAGAAGAAAGGTAGCCATGAAGAAGCAATCAGGATCTTGACTACAAGGAGCAAGACTCAACTCATTGCAACTTTCAATCGCTATAGAGAGACTCATGGTGGTTCCATCACTAAGGTATACAAAAAAGAGCTAACACACTGTTTTTTCCCCTTTTCTTTGCAAAACAATAAAAAAAATTGGTACTATAATATATCAATTAAATTTTTGTCCCTTACATCTTTAACAGAAACTATTGGATGAAGGATCAGATGATTTTCAGAAATCATTGTATACCACCATTCGTTGCTTCAATGATCATGTCAAGTACTATGAAAAGGTAGGACTCTCATTGTATTCTCAATTATCATGAATTTACATTTTTATTATGAGTTTTGTGTAGAATTATTAAAGTTTAACTCTAAATCCTCAAATTAACTACAATGAATCTTGACTTTTTTTTTAATCTTATTATAGGTGGTGAGAGATGCTGTCAAGAAGATTGGAACTGATGAGGATGCACTCACTCGTGTGATTGTGAGCAGAGCTTATACAGACTTGAAAAACATCTCAGATGTTTATTATAAGAGAAACAGTGTTCTTCTAGAACATGTTATTGCCAAAGAAATCTCAGGAGATTACAAGAAGTTCCTTCTCACTATCTTAGGGAAAGAAGATTGAGTTTTTCCTTTTCACTGGTGGAATTTGTGATTAATTATGAGTTTAAATAAGACAATTGTTGGATGGTATTATCTATGTTGTTTTATCTTATTGAGTGTGGTTTTAGATTTCCTTGCTTTTATGAGAACTTGAAGTTCTATCTTATTACATAGTTGAGTGGTATGTTTAATGGTTCATTTTGACTTGAATACTTTATTGGAAGTTTGAACCATTATCAATAATACTTGAGGAACAGGCTCAAAAATTAAAAAAACTTATATCTCAAAGTAGAATTGGTAATTCTTAGAAATTAAGACCTTAGGATCTACAAAATTTCAAAAAATTCTTGATTCACGAAAATTTCAAGAGAATTTAGGTTACGTTTATTCTGAGAAATATTTTCTATTTTTATTTTTAAATATTTTTTGTGATGGAAACAATATGAAATGATAATTAATGAAAATACATTTATGAAAATAATAAATTTTCTTTTAATATTTTCATTATTTACTAAAATGTAGCAATTATTCACCTCAAAATTAATTATAGTTGGGAAATCACGTATTTGTTTCCGTCAATCAACCTCAAATTTTGATACAATGACTATAACAAATTCGTGATTCTCAAAATGTAGAGAATTCTGATCAAGATATTTTGTATGTGCAAAGTGGCCTTTGTATTTTGGAATAAGCTATAAGAATAAGAAATATTTTTATTTTTCACCAAGGAAGAAGAAATCCACGAATCAATGTGCTATGCATACCGTAATGACCATGACATTATAGCAAAAAAAGTACTATAAATTCTATAAATACATAATCAGCCAAACAACGAAGGTGTCTATACAATAATACTACGGACAAACCGAACAAGATAAACGTCATTGCAACACTTCAAAAAGCCACATATCATAGTCATACAAATTTAATTATAATAAAGTACAGGTTAAAATACATTTTTTATTCTCCATATAATCAAATTCGTAATTTAATCCTCTGATTTATTTTTATAATTTTTTTTCCTCTTATTTTTAAAATTTTTAAAATTATTAATATTTAATCTTTTTTTTTAATTTGAGTTGTAATTTGATGTGACGACAATCATTTAAGTGATGTGTATATCAAAATACAAAAAATTATGGTGATGATAATAAATAAAATTATGGTGATGTGGAATTTAAATTTAAATTAAATAATATCACTTTAATACTTTTTTAAAATAAAAATAAAAGTTAATAAAAAAATTCTTTTCTTAGTTTCTTTAAACATTTAAAATTACCTTTTTATGTTTTAAAAATTTCTGAAAAAATTTTACAACCATAAATAACTTTTAAATAGATTTTCTTTAAAAATTTATGAAAATATAAAAAATTATTTTTGTTCGTATTAAATATTTAAGAAAAGTTTTCACAATCATAAATAATTTTATAATAATGTTTTCAAATTAAATTCAGAAAATTAATTTTTTTAAATTAACTTTTGTTGTTTTAAAATTACTTTTTTGTATTTATTCTAGAAACTTTTGAAACAAAAAAAAATTAGAAAAAAGTAATTTTAATAAATTTTAAGAATTTTTATAAAAAATAATGAAATTTTATTAATTTTTATTTTATCTAAAAAATTATTAAAGTGTATTATTTAATTTAAATATCATACCACCGTAATTTTTTTAACTTAAAAAATTGTCACATAATTAAATTGCAACTTAAATTAAGAAAGAGACTAAATGTTAACAATTCTAAAAATATAAAGACAAAAATTACTGGAAAAAAAAAACAAAAATTATAAATTTAATAAAATTGGCGAATCAAAACTGCATTTTAAAAAAAAAACACAAAAGCATAAGGATTGGCATTTGACTATGACATGCCCAATTGTCTGATCCAATATATTTGCAGGCCTTGCGAAAAAATATTGGTACGCATAAAAAATATTGGCTTTAGTAAAAAATCTTAATTTTGAATAAACATGTATATATTAACTTACTAGTTACTAGTCATAATTTAATTTTGTTGATGTAGTGGAAAATGTTTGTCCGTTGATGTAGTGGAAAATGTTTGTCCTTAAACTTGCGAGCAAAATAAAAGATAGTTTTTTTACAAAAATAAAATATAGCGTCGTGGTTTGGATTCAAATACACGACCTAAATACTCTTATCATTGCACTACTGGCTAAACTACATCAGTTTGTACTTGTTTTTACATTAAGACCAATTATACTATTTAAAAAACCGAAATCCAACTTAAGAATTTCGCAGTTGCATGAGTTTATAGTGATTTTAGCATCTCATTGAAAGATAAAAAAAGAAGTTCGTTTGATGAATATGATAAAAATAGCATGGCAGTGGGCAAGACAGGAGCGGATTTTACCTCCCATACCTCCGTATTCGATTAATCTCAGAAAATCCACATCCGTCCCAGTTTTTTAGCACGTGTGAAATTTATGTCCCATCCAACCAGCAACGAAGTTTGGATTTTCTCTCTCACACCCGCACTCATTCGTATATATAAAATTATAATTTTAAAAATCATATTTATTATAATTAATATAATAAAATAATTATTATTAGACAATAATAAGATTAAAACATATTTTCTATAGAGATGAGATTATAATTTTTAATATTTAAAAAAATATGAAGTATATTCAATATATACATGTAAATAAAATTTAAAAATTATAATATTACTAGCTAAGCGGATGTGGGTGCAGGGTGGATATCAAACCCTCAAACCTGTCCCAACCCCTGAATTTTATTTTTCGTGGAAAACCCGCAAGCGCAACCGCACCCAATCAAAACGGATTTTCTCCGCCTAAATCAAGACAAGTTTGGGTGGGTACATGCGAGTGCGAATTATATTGACATCCCTAGATAAAATTAAGATAAGATGTGATGATATATTTATCATATTGTATTTCAATCTAGTGTTTGTTGAGTTCTAATGAATTGTTTTTTGAACTAACATAATATGATCACCTAATCTTAAATTCAATCTTATCATGTCTCTGTAGTTATAATTTATATCTTGAATATAGTTGAATTGGAAAATCAATAAAATATGATAAAAAAAAATAATTTATTCAGTTGCTCTTATAAAATATAATTTAAAATATACAAAATTGAAATAAAAAAAATAATATAAATATAAATTAAAAACAATAGAATTTAATATTAAATTTAAAATTAAAATATTAATAATTAATTTAAAAAAATATAAATAATAATTTTTTTACGGAAAAATATGTATGATCTATGACTAGAGTAATTTTGTTATTTTGTATAATATAATAATTTATTATTAAAATAATAAAATTTTGAATAT
>JBBPBQ010000002.1:44368822-44387894 GCA_037974755.1 Cicer yamashitae
TTTCAAACTGCCACACTTTGAAAATTAATTCCCTGCCTGCCCTACTTTTTGGGTTCAGTTGGAGGTCGTTTTAGGGGGTGCGACCAGCTGAAAGCTGGATTTTTTTTAAAAAAATTAATAAATAATAATAATAATTAATTGATAAATAAATAATAATACATTAATAAATAATAATAATAATAATAATAATTAATAATAGTAAATTAATAAATAATAATACATTAATAAATAATAATAATAATTATTATTATTATTATTAAGTAATTATATTAATAATAATAATAGTTGTAATAAATAATACATTAATAATAAAAATAATAAATTATAACAATATTTATAATAATAATATTAATAATAATAATAATAATAATAATAATTATTATTATTATAAATGATGACAATTAAAAATAATTAAAAATAGAAAATTATATTAGAGTAGAAAATACATATAAAAAAAAAATACATCAAATTTGAGTAGATGTGCCCGCAACGTTTGAACAATGTTTCCTAATATGACCAGATACCCGACATAATCCGCATTTTCTTGGTATTTTTTCTGTAGTGTCCATTCCGGTTTTAATGCGTTTGTTCTTTGGGCGACCTTTCTTGACTCTCCGCATTAATGGATTGTGACACACCTTAACACCTTTATATTCTAGCCAATATCCTTTGTTTGGTATGGGTGGGAACGCTTCAACGTAGACTTTTAGTACCGTTTCCTTCTTGTACACATCAGGTATATGGCTTCAATAATCATATTTTATGCTAGAACATGCTGCTATGACATGTGAACAAGGCATATGTTTAGCTTGATATTTCTCACAATCGCACCACTTGTTAGGAAGGTTTACAATGAAGTGACCGATTGGTCGCCCTTCCTTTGGAACTACTGTCTCGTGGACCATGAAAGTATGGTTGCTCCGATCAAAACTATCCATTCTATGACTATTGGATTTACTTATTTCCAATTTCATAAAATTTATGCAAGTTTCTGTGTATATCTGACCCGAAGCTAAAATTTATGCGTGTCGTTTTCCCATGGTTGGAAACAGTGTCCCTATTTTAAAATAAGTTGATTGGACCAAAGCAGTGATGGCAAGGTTGTGCGGGCCTTTTAATACTGCGTTGATCGACTCCACAAGGTTGGTTGTCATCTGACCCCAACGGCTACCTCCCTCGAATGTTTGAATCCAATCTTGTCGAGGTAGGTTGTCTAACCATTTCAAAGCCTCCGGGTTTACTATGCCGATTTCTCTGCGGTAGTATCGATATGTAGGATCATTGATCGAGTAACCTATATTGAAATAGTAGACAAAGCATTATTACACTAATTATATAAATTAAGAATGAAATATTTCAAAAATTACACTAATTATAACAATTAAAAATGAAATTATTACCCATAGAAATAACTTTTTTTTTTTCAAAGCATTGTCCTTAAATTCCCTTGCAAAGTTTTGTGAAATATGTCGGACGAAGAACATATGCTTTGACGGAGGATCTTGCCACCCATTGTTCGGATTAATATAAGCACTCTTAATGGATTCGTGTCTATCCGAAATCAAACAAATGTTAGGTTGTGGAGTGACGTATTTTCTCAAATTTCTCAAAAAGAAACTCCAACCCTCTTTTGTCTCACCTTCCACAAGAGCATAAGCAATAGGAATTACATTGTCGTTCCCATCCTGTGCAACTGCTACCAATAAAGTTCCCTTGTACTTGTTGTACAACCAAGTCCCATCAACTTGTACTATTGGTTTGCAGAATTTAAACGCAGATATGCACAAAACGAAAGCCCAAAATAGTCTATGAAAGATCCTTATCCCACTTATCAAACTATTCTCATGATAAGCTGGGATGGTTTCCATTTCAACTTTGGTTCCTGGAGCAAACGTTTGCATAACCAATAACCATTGTGGGAGTTGATTGTAAGACTCTTCCCAATTGCCATAAATTTGTTCGATCGCTTTATTTTTCCCATCCAGGCCTTTTTATAACTAACTGTGTAGTTGTGTAAAGCCTGAATCTCAACAATAATGACCTTCAATTTGATTGAAGGATCCACTTTCACAACTTGCATTACGCTTATACATATCATGTTAGAATCATGTTTCGTATGATCTTATGAAAATATAGAATTTGTGCATGTATGAGGCACATTCAATTTACCAATCACCCACAATTCACTTTTTTTGCGTTTTGAAACTCTGCATCTAAACAAACAATTTGGACTTGGACAATAAATAACATACCTTTGTAAATCTGATTTTTGTACCATAAAATTCAGTGATTGTTTTAGATGGTAACGTTTGATTGCATGTACGCATTCATCTTTTTTTGAAACTTCATTCCAACTGCAAGAGTTCCATCTGATGCTGGGACGTCGTTAATGAACAAGTGATCAAATTCACTTGAACGCACTTGAGTATCTATATTGATGCTCTTGAAGTGAGATGGTGGATCAAATTGATCTTCTGCTTCCAAATCTTCATCAACATCAATATCATCGTCAGAATTACCAAATGATTCATCGAAGTATGTTTCATCCTCTTCACTAGAATCACTTTATTGTTCCTCTTCATTAAGAGGAAGACCGCATTATGGACTTGTTGGAGGAGATTGATGATGGAGTTGATCACTTTCTCAATGAGATTGTTCTATTTGGGTAGAGTATGGTTCATAGTGTTGTGATGGTTCATAGTGTTGTGATGGAGAATATAAGTCGGGTTGATAAGGTATGTTTGAGGTCGATGGTTGAAAAATGTTTGTTGATTGAGGACCAGACTAAAAGGTAACATATAACTCGATGGTGCCGAGTTGTGACCATTGTGCATAAACATCAAACATCAACTCAACATCTTCGTCATCGCAAACCTTTATCAGTTCAAACCTTGTTGTATTTTCACCAAAGAACACAAGGTGTCGACAAACTATATTAGTTATCGTGACTCCCTCATCGAACTGTAACTTTTTTTTAATGACATTCTTTAGACGAGCAAAGTTGTTTCTCGAATGTACTTTGAACGCCTTTTTGTAATCACTTACGAATGTTTTACCTTCAACTCCATCAACAATTGAACCATTGTTATAAACAATACAAATTACTTGTTAAGCAGCCATGATCAAGTAATTGATTAAGTATGAAATGGTGAGATAGAAAGTGTGGTGAGATATAGCGAGATAGTAGGTATAGTGAGATGGAAGGTGTGGTGGGATAGTGTTAGTTTGTTTTCTATTTATAGAAGGTGTGGTGATGATTTCATTGGTTGAAAACAGGTCACAAGGATTGGTATTGGATAATCTACATCCGTTGATAATTTTTATTTAACGGATGAGATTGAATCTTTAAAAAAATGATCCTATTGGTTGAAATATACTCACAAGAATTGGATCATTTACATCCGTTGATAATTTTTATTCAACGGACGAGATTGAATCTTTAAACAATTGATCCTATTGGTTGAAATATACTCACAAGGATTTGATCAGGATCATCTACATCCGTTGATAATCCCTTAATAAACGGACGAGATTGACCAGAAAATACGGCCTTGCAGGTCGCAACCTAGGGGAGTGACCCCCTGAATAAGTCGCAGCTTGGGGGAGCGACCCCCTGAAGTGTACGCAGACTAGTTGCTTCTCGTGGCCTGGGCCTGCGACCTATAAATACCCATCAACTCAACACAACTTCCTCACTTCATCTTTATCCTACAACTTCCTCTTTCATTCATTCAAATACATTCAAATACATCTATTTTACAAAATTTCTCTTTTTATCATGGAACTATCTACGAATCACAGAGCTGAAATCCAATATATTAAAGCTGAAATCCAATATATTAAAGCATTTGTAAGTTTTGTATTTTATTTTAGTTTATTTTATTTTAGTTTATTATATTTTAATTTATTTTATTTTATTTTATTTATAATATTTCCAATCTCATTACTTATTTTATTTATAATATTTTCAATCTCATTACTTATTTTATTTTATTTATAATATTTTCAATCTCATTACTTATTTTATTTTTGTTATTTTATATCTTATTAATTTCAGTCACCGTTAAAGGATAAACTAAAATGTCACGGTAACATCAATAAAAAAACCAAATGAAGCCATATTACCATATTTGCAAGAGGCTGGCTTCGGTGAAGTGATCAAACTCGGAAATTATAAACTAGATGTGGGTCAGATCACTGCTATGGTTGAGAGATGGAGACCAGAAACTCACACGTTTCATCTTCTAGTAGGTGAGTGCACAATAACTTTGGAAGATGTATATTACATTTTAGGATTAAATGTTTCTGATTTTCCCGTTAGCGGTTCCAATTTTGTGAACGTTAAAGAACTTTGTCAAGATTACCTAGGAGTTATCCCACATGTGGGAGCAACAAAAGGTAATTCTATTAAATTAAAGTGGCTCAAGGATACGTTCGACGATGTTGGTGAAGATGCATCTGAATTAGAAAAACAAGCATCTTGTCGGGCATACATCCTACGTATGATCGGAGGGTTATTGATACTTGACAAATCCAACAACCATGTACATTTAAAATATCTTTCTTTATTAGGAGATTTAAATAAAGCATCCCAATATAGTTGGGGTTCAGCCGTTTTAGCTACACTGTATAGAGAACTATGTCAAGCAACGAAACCCGGTGTCATGTCTATGGGTGGATGTGCACTGTTGTTGCAAAATTGGGCATAGTATCGTTTGTCTTGTGTCGCTCCAGAATCACCCAATCCATAGATATTTCCACTTGCACAAAGGTAACTATTTGCAAATAAATTTTATATTATTTTTTCCTTTTTTAAAAACCAATTGCTTACCATATTACTAATTTTATTATATTTTTTATTTTTAATATATTCGACAGATTAAATTCTGGTGGTCTAAATTTCGGTAAAGTTCCTCATAACGACATAGAAGGATACCGAAAAACAATCAATCGTTTTTGTTTTTTTTATACTTGTTATAGTTAATTTAGTTTGTTTTTTTTAAATATCAGTTCTATTGGAGACTTTATCTCATGTTCCAACATGAAGTTTCTGAAGAAGAGGTGGTCACTTGGACTGCATGTACCTATCTGCATTGCTATCATATCGTTGAAAAACATCATACAGATAGAGTCACACTTCAATTCGGCTTCCATCAACAAATATCACAACCACTAGAGGACATGAAAATGTACCATGAGATCGACATGAGGCACGAGGTTGATGATAATTGGAACTGGGTTTGGAGGGAAGAAATTAAACACTGGAATGAGCGTCACAATTACGTGTTGCAAGGTAATATCGTGGAAGGTCTTTTATGCCATACTACGGAATATATGATTTGGTTTAGACAGCACACCAAATTATTTATATATGTCGAACAATATCTCTGTGATCCCCGTTTGCAACCACCGTCGTATCCTTCTGTGACGTCAACCTCCCAATCCACCCCACAACAACAAAACACAGCACAACGGTCTCTATCATCACCCCACCTACATGTCCATACAGAAGTTCCATCTTATGATCCACCACCGACTCAATATTACGTTCCGCCAGTACTAGAAATGCCTACCCCCGGTTATCCAACAGAAAGTAGGTTTTTCTATAATTTGTTTGGAACTCAGTGCACAACTCCTGAGTCGGTTTATGGTGTGTTTGACTCCATGTATAATCCTCAGCCTCAAAATTTCATGGAAGCAGGTGGTAGTGGTTCTAATCCACCTACGACTTACATTGAGGATAATGATCAGGATGAACTGGAAGAACCTCAACTCGTTCAAAGAGCTAGACGAGTTCGACGACATCCTAGATGTGGAACTGGAGGTCATTTAGGTGGACATCAATAATTTAATGTATTTTGTATTTTGTTTCATTTTATTTGATATATTTTTTTTTAATGTATTTTCTTTAAAATTTTAATATAATTTTCTATTTTTAATTATTTTTAATTGTCGTTATTTATAAGGCTAAATACCACATGTGGTCCCTTAACTTAATTTCAGTTAACGATTTAGTCCTTTATCTTTTTCTCGATTTAGTCCTTAATGATTTTAAATAATTTCAGCATTACCCTTTAAGTGGGATTTCGTTAAGAAAAAGTTAAAAAAAATCTCTCCTCCGTGTTCATAAAAAGTTATCTTTTATGTTTTGGAAATATTTCAGAAAAATATTCAAAGTTTGTTCTAAGTTTGGTAGTAGGATTGATTCGTTAAAACTGAAGCTATGAGTATTTATACTCCATAGACATCACTTCAGATCAGTGACAATCGTTCCTAGAGGTTTGATGAACATATGCAATGATATAGATGAAGAATTTTTTTAACTTTTTCTTAACAGAATCCCACTTAGAGGGTAACGCTGAAATTATTTAAAAACATAAAGGACTAAATCGGGAAAAAAAGAAGATAAAAGACTAAATCGGTAACCGAAATTAAGTTAAGGGACCACGGGTGGTATTTAGCCTATTTATAATAATAATAATCATTATTATTATTATTATTATTATTTATTAATTATTATTATTTATTAATTTACTACTATTAATTAATTAATTATTATTATAGTTTTAATGTATTATTATTATTATTATTATTATTATTGTTATTATTATTAATGTATTATTATTATTATTAATTAATTAAATAATTAAAAACATGTAAAAACAGAAAACGACAAAAAAGAAAAAAAAACTCGTAGGAGGTCGCACCTCCAGCCAGCGACCTCCCACTGGACCCAAAAAATCCAGCCTTCAGGTGGTTGCACCCTAAAACGACCTCCAACTGGGCCCAAAAAGTAGGGCAGACAGAAAATTAATTTTCAAAGTGTGGCAATTTGAGAAAAAAAAAAAAAAGAAAGAGGATATTTGTGTCAAAAACTCTATTTTTGTTTCATTTATTATTTTAAGATTTTTTTTAAAAAAAAGGTGGAAAACATTTTTCTTATTACACTTGGTTCTCTCTAGGTAGATCACAGTCGACATTGTGAAAGCAAATTATAAATATTTTGGAGCTTTGATCGAAAAACATCCAATTTACCCCACAACAAGATTATAGAATAAAAAACATCATCACAACCATGAGTACCCTCGTTGCTCCTAAGAATCATTTCCCCAAGGATGATGCAGATGTTCTTTGGAAAGCTGTCAAAGGTCAGATTTAATTATGCTTAGTTTACTTCCTCAGTCTCGCATAGTGATTAATGTTAGAAAATTTTATTTGAGGATTTTGATATTATCACTCTCACTATCATAAATTATGTAAGATAATAAAAAAAAAACATACTTGAATCTATTATGATATTTTGCTTGAGTGTTTTTGGTTTTCTTCCGTTGATTTCGCCTAGTAACCAATGCTTTCATACCAACTATTTGAAAATTTTATTTAAGAATCCTGATATTACGATTCTCTATTAATTAATATTAACCGATATGAAACCGAATTTTATCTTTTCGTATACGGATAAATGGTTTTAATTCAAGAAAAATATTAACTTTAATTACAATTAGACCAAACAACTATCACATTAAACCACCTATTATTTAAAGTGAATCAACTAATTATATGAGCCATACTAATAGATTATTAAAATAATTTAACAATTAAAACAAATTTATTCTAACCCTTTTAATTTTTATTTTAATATTAATTATTTTTTCAATTATACTTCTAATAAATAATCCCTCCGCTTGATTGAAAATGAAATATCAAGAAACTAATTGAGCTTTTAACATATTTGTAGGTTGGGGAACTGATGAGAGTGCTATCATAGACATAATGGGTCATAGAAATGCTGCTCAAAGGCAACAAATTAGATTAGCTTACAATGACATTTACCAAGAGGATCTCATCAAACGCCTCGAATCGGAACTTTCCGGTGACTTTGAGGTATTCCATATATGTCAACAATTTCATTAACTTTTTAGTCAATGTGAGGTACATATTTCTCTAGTTCTAGTCGTTTTTAAAAAACAAATTGTTGGTTTTATATATGTTTCACAAGACAAAGAAACAAACTCATAGATTATAGTTTATAAGATATAAAATATATTTGGTAAAAGTTATTTATAAACTAATAGTATATAACGTTTTTTTTTATAAGTTAATTCAAGTAGTTTATCAATTTATAATTTTTTCTTTTAATTTTATATTTATTATTTTAATTGTAATTAAAATCCTTTTCTACCATTTACAATTTACTTATTATAATTTAAAATAAATAATTTAGTAAATAAGATTTTAAAGCAAATAATTTATTTATTATAATTTAAAATAAATAAATAAAAATATATCAAATTAATAAATATTTTATTTATTATAATTATAAATAATTAAAATTTTAAAGCAATTAATATTTTAAAGTAAATAATTTATTTTAATTTAAAATAGATAAATAAAAAAAATATCAGATTGATAAATCTTAAATTATTAAAAAATAAAATTTTAGAATATTTTAAATATTTATTGATAAAACTTATTTTTAATTATAAATTTCCTTTTACAATTTTAAATTGATAATTTTAATAAACATTTTACATAACTTAACAACTCCGAAACGTATTAGTCTTATTACTCCAAAACGTATTAGTCTTATTATTTTGGTTTTACTCTGTTTTTACTAAAATTAAAATTAGTTTCTATGTAAAGAAAGACTAAAGTAACTTTCCTAATATATTAAAGAGACTAAACCAAAAAAAGTTTTATTTTACAAAGGAACTTTATTATATCATATTTGTGTTATGTGTATTTGTCCGTGTGCAATTTTTTTTTTTTCATTTTTTATTTTTTATTTTTTATAGATTTATAAGATGATATAATTATTATTAGAATTTAACACAATTATGAAATTTTGAATTTAAACTTAAATAATATCTAATTTAATAATATCAAACATTTGTTTGTTGAATTAAGAGTCAAACACTACGTGCATGTATTTTAATAACAAGAAGACATAATTTTTTATTTTATTTTCAATGATCATGCCTTTTTATTTTCAATGTTGTTAAAGAAGAAGAAATGATAAAAATATATTTACATGTACATATACTAATAGATAAAGTGCTTAATGGGGCTATGAAAAAAAACAGAAAGCAATGTACAGGTGGATATTGGAACCTGCAGAACGTTATGCTGTGTTGGCAAATGTAGCCATTAGGAGTGCTAACAAAGAGTACCATGTGATTGTGGAAATTGCATGTGTCCTTCATCCTGATGAGCTTTTATCTGTGAGACGTGCTTACCAGAATCGATACAAACATTCATTGGAAGAAGATGTTGCTGCATATACCAATGGCCATCTTCGCCAGGTATGTCACATTTTATTGAGAAACATCTAAGTCTCACGCAGAATAAAAGATAATAATTTTAATTAATTTATATAACGAGATCCTCTTTATTTTAATGTTAATTTTATAATGAAGAGTTAAATGTAATATGAAATTTTTTTATGATATCAATATTTATACGTTGGATTATCCATTATTTATATCTTAAATTAAAAAAAATTTGTGATTGTGTTTTTTAATTTTTCAATAATTTGTTTGGAGTCCCTGAATTTTAATAAATTATATGTAAACTTTTAAATAATTTATAATTTGGTTATTTTTAGAAAAAAATTGTAATTAGATCCTTAGGATATTAAATTATTTGTAATGAAATTCATACTTATCAACTAGTTTATATAGACTTGTATACAAATTATTTAAATGTTCAAGAGATCTATTTGCAAATTTTTGAAAAATTCATGAACTTAGATTACCATTTCAGATATTTAATTTCAATTTCCCCAAAGACTCAATTTCAATGGAAATTGACTTAGGTAATATGAGATTTTGCGGGTGTAAATAAAATTTAATCAAACATTGTTTTAATCAGAGTTTCAGTTCGGGCACTCTCAATTTATTCATTCTTAATTGAAAGTGATTAACTATTGAGTCCAAATTTCAATTTTTTAATTTTTCTTTTTCTTTTCTTTTTGAAATTGTTCAGCTTGCTAAAAAATTATTGAATTCATGATTTTACTATGTCATGGTTTGAGGCTTTGGTGGTTTGTTTTGGCAGCTTTTGGTTGGATTGGTGACCTCATTTAGATATGATGGTGTTGAAATCAATCCAAGTTTGGCAAAATTTGAAGCTAATATTCTTCATGAGGCTATCAAAGACAAGAAAGGTAACCTTGAAGAGGTTATTAGGATCCTTAGTACAAGGAGCAAGACTCAACTTCTGGCAACTTTCAATAGCTACAGAGATGTTCATAGCATTTCCATCAGCAAGGTAACAAAAATAGGAAAAGTTATTAAAGAGTGATGATTTAAGGAATACATCAACTATATATTATAATTCATAATGTTTATTTGATTATAATGACTACGGAAAAATAAGTTTTTAGTCTCTATAAAATTTTAAATTTTATTTTTAGTTCCTATAATTTTAAAAAAACTTTTTAGTCCCTAAATATTGAACAAAAGTTTATATTTTTTGTTCCTTTATGTCTTTGCAGAAACTCTTGAACGAAGCATTTGATGACTTTCTTAAGGCTGTGCATGTTGCCATTCGTTGCCTTAATGACCACAAGAAGTACTATGAAAAGGTAACAGCAATTGCAGCCGCAATATAAAAGTTTTTATAGCGTCTGTAACGATATCGTGAACTCAATTGTAGTTGCATGAGTTGCGCTTGTCCACATTTTATCATAATATCATCGAAATTGCAAGTGCAATTGCAATTTAAAACAATTAAGTTATGACATTGTATTGATAGATTAATTGATTGAATCACCTTTAATTTCCCTTCGTGTAGGTTCTGCGTAATGCGCTAAAAAGGATTGGAACTGATGAGGATGGGTTAACTCGAGTGGTGGTCACAAGGGCTGAGAAGGATTTGAAGGACATTAAAGAACTGTATTACAAGAGAAATAGTGTTCACATTGAAGATGCAGTGGCCAAAGAAATCTCAGGAAATTACAAGAGATTTCTCCTTACTCTATTGGGAAAAGAACACTAAAGTATCTGTTATAAGATTATGACTTAAATTGGTTTGCTTTGTTTTTAAATTTGGACATGGGTAGTAATTGATAATAATATTATAGTACTTGTTTTTCTCTTTTGTTGTCATTTCTTAGTTTTAGTGTGTGTTTGTATGGATTTTCAAAATAAGCCTCAATGAAAATTCACCTAATTTTAGTGGAAGTTATAATTTAGATTTAGTTTGAAATTATCTTGAAACATCGTTTAAATGTGTCTCAATGTAAAAGTTGCGACTTTGTAGCTTCAATACTATTGTACGTTTATTTGTTTTTAATACATATCTAAACACTCACTTAAACTTTAAAATAGATGTTCATTTAGCCTCGACCATTGTATTTTTAAAGAGTCTCTTAGTAGTGATTCTTCAATTTAAATTATGAGTCCAGTGTACTTTATTTATTTTTTTTCATGTCTATAAAAGAAATGGTAAATACTTCTAGAAAATTACACACAACTCGAATGTTTCCAATTCGAACTCGAGATACAATGTCCAACCTAACAATTTTGGCATTTGTTAATTGAACTAAAACTTAAAAACATCTTATTTGTTATCAGAAATCAAAAGATAAATATGAAATATCTTATTTTTATTTGGATTTAAGGGATAGAGTACTCAATCGTATTGAATACTATTGCTAAATAAATATGTAACTTAGAGCCATTGAAAATACCCCCTTAATTTAATTGATAAATAAAAATCCTCTTAATTTGTTTCTTAAAAGAAAAGCTAAAACAACTTTATTCAATCACATATTTTTATATTTTATCTTTTGTGACAATAACAATACAAGTGAAGCATAATAAAGCAGTAGCATCAACCAATACAAATTTGAATAGATAAACAATACAAGGGACATAAAATTAAAAACCAAATTTCATCTTTCAAGAGATTAATACCAAAGCTTTGGTATTAATCTTAATTTCACCAATTAGCCTCCTCTAGCAATCAAGGTTAACAAGAAATCCTTGTAGTTCCCTTTAGCAGTCTCTTCAATTTTCTGTTGCAATGAAACTCCATATAAATTATTATACTCACCCTTTATCTCCTTCATATCAATGTCAGCTCTAGTAACAATCACACGAGTGAGTGATTTTTTAATATTCTTATCCACATCAATTTTCAAAGCTGCATCCAAAACCTATAGATAAAAAAATTATATGCATTATAAATATAATTATTTTATTATACAAAAAGAGAAGAAAGGAAAAAATTAGCAACCACTTTAAGAGGTTGGATTGTTATCTTACCTTGCTAAAATATACTTGTGGGGTACAAAGGCATTCCACAGTTTCTTTAAATCTTAAGTCATTAAGATCCTAGCAAAAGAAATTGAAGTTTTAATTAGAAATAGAATCACATAAATCATGCCTAATGTTTAGCACATGAGAGGATCCAAAACTTAAGGTAGAAAGGAATTACATGAAGATTATAGGAGTAATAGTAATTTTATTACCTAAATATATATATTAGAAGATGTAACTATATATAGTCTCCAAATAAATTGAAATTCGAAACATTATCGAGTGTCTTCTGTTAGTAATTTCGTGGATCAAACTAATTAACAGAAGACACGTTCAAAGTCTAAATTGACAAACAAAATATAAAATTAAAAATATTTTTGTAATTTTGATATAGTCAAATACTATAATGGCGGTGTCTTGTACATTTATAAACCAAAATGTTTGTTGATTAATTGATTATAGTATATAATTATTTTATGACATTATAGTGCATACATACCTCTTCAAGGTTCTTGCCAGATATCTCTTTATAGTGTTTGTGAACTTGATGAAGATGTGGCTTGCTTCTTGTTGCCAATATCCTTATTACTTCATCATCCTCAACAATTGGTTTCTTATGAGCATTCTTAATGGCATTGGAAAGTGTTTTGGCCTCTGATTTCGCAGTGTCATCTTTAACCTTTGATCCTTCATATCTATAGGCACTCACAAGTGCAACCAATAGCTGTTTCCAAAAGCAATAGGTGTTAGTTCTATATTTCAAATATCAAATTACAATGAGAGCACATACTCGTACCTATATAAAATACTCATTAATTTATTGGCAAAATATATTACGAGTTTCTTTATATTTTCACGAAAATAAATTTTTGGTCATTTACCTTTTTTTAACATAAATGTCTTTTAAGTTTAGCTTAGTTTTTACTTAGATCCTTTAAGATTTTACTTTTTCGACTTAATCATTTAAGTTACGTCATGTTTACATCGTTAGTTCTTTGTCTCACCTTAAACAATGACTAGTGCAATTGAAAACATCTTATCATTAGAAACTCTACCAAATGTTGCAACAATAAATTATTCATACTAATCATTTATAAAACAATCATCAAACCTTATAAACGGTCTATATAGCTTCTAAAAACATGGTAAAAAAAATCTATCCGCATAATCAATATCATTAACTCGTAAAGTAGATTGGATAGTCAATTTATTGCGTTGTTTGGATTAAATCTTAATAGTAATTCAAGAAAATGATCAAATTTAATGGACTACACATGTAATTTAATATAACTTAGAGGTTAATGGTGACAACAAAATATAAAATCGAAAAAAATAAAAAGTTAAAAGATCTAAGCGGAAACTGAACTAAACTTAAAATATATACGTAAGTGTTACAAAAAAATATAAAAGACCAAATTGTTACTTTCGTGAAACATAAAGAATCTTGGGATGTATGTTGCCTACTTTATTTTATCAAATACAATACTACATCCCATTTCTAAGTTTGGACTCCTTTGAGGAATAGTATCACTATAAATCTATTGTTTAACCAAAGTTCTTACGGTTTTAGTCTTTTTATTTCATCTATTCTTGGAATTGGTTCATTATTTTAAAATATCTTAATTTTGACTCATCTCTCAAATTTATGGACACAAAAGTGGTAATGTGTCATATTTTGAATGATGTTGTATATGATTTGATGATGTTAAATCATGCAGATGAATTAATTATATACATGTTTATAGTTAAATAACAAAAATAAATAATTTTTAAAGTTGAAAATGAAGTTTTTAAGAGATTCTTGCAATATAATAAGTATTGATCATTAAACATTATCATAATATATGTTACATTATTCAAAATAGTACACATTAATATTTTTCGTCTAAAATTTTAATAGAGTTAAAATTGAGGGAGAGTAAATTAAACAAACCAATTTTGTGAGCGGATACAAATATAAAAACTAAAACTACAAAAGACAAAGGTGAATCAAATAAGCGCCACTTAAAAAGAAAAGGTTTGCAATTGCAATATGACATATGAAAGTTTTTGATGTTACTATGACAACATCACAATAACAATTGAAACCATATTAGTTAAATTTAAAAAACAAAAGCATAATCTTTTTTCTTTATCGGTTAAATTGTAAAACTTAATATACCTTTCTGTCAATGCCATGGATGTGAGAGGCAACATCTTCTTCAATGGAGTGATCAAAGAGGGAATGGTATGCCTTCCTAGCTCCCAAAAGCTCCTCTGAAGATCTAGTGCATGCAATCTCAATTAGTATTCCATATGAACTTGGGCCTTTCTTTAGGGCCTCTTTAGCTAAACGGGCATCTCTTTCCCAAGGGTGCATGGACCAAAGCACCACTGCATTCTGATTACATAATCAACAAAATAATTTAAACAAATATGCTACCACAAAACTAAATATAATTTTCCAACAGGTGTTCCTTTTATTTTATTATTAGTTATTTTTTTCTTTTCAATTTTACCTTTTTTAGAAGAAAAAAATTTGTTTACAATTTAATCCTTCTTAATTTAATTCAATAATCAATTTTTTCAAATATCTATATTTTTATATAAAAAATATACTAATTTTGTGTAACATTTGTTTATTCCAATTTTTCTTTTTATATTTAAATCTTTTACAATTTTATCTTTCTTACCAATATAATAACTTAATTTTCTAAATAATTGAATGCAGTTTTTAATTTATATTATTTTAATCAATAAAAGAGAAAGACGGACAAATTTTAAAAATAATTAATACAATCTTGTGAAAATTGTAACAAGACATCATATCTAACTTAACATCTGATAGTTTTGGTTCCTTCTTCCTTCTTCTGATTTTTAATTATAAAATAATAATGTGATATACTTTAAATAATGTGACATATTATACGATTATGTAGAATGATTAACACTCATTAAATTGCAATAAAACTCTATAAAAACTTCACTTTCGATTTTGAATTTTTTTTATTTTTATAATTTAATTAATAACATATGAATAATTAATTGATCTATATGAGTTTTATATCATGAAATCGTATGTCATATCATTTAAAATATGTTAAATCATCATTTTTGTTCAAAAATCGAAGGAAATAACTAAAACTGTCGACTTTTAAAATAGAAAATCAATTCTACGAGTTGGTTAAAATAGAGGAAAGAAATCTGCAATTAAACCATTATCTTTTATATTTTTTAATTATTTTTAAAAAAATTGGAAAATAAAAAATTATTATTAATAACGATAATACTAATGGTCATTTTATAATTGTCTTATATGAAATTTCAACCTTGTTCATCGAAGTTATAATGTGTTACCACTAATAACCATTTTTTTAATTGATTCTTAATTTTTATTTAAATTGATTTGGACGCAGCTTAACATGAGTCTAAAAAACTGTGAATAAATATTTTTGTGAGAATGATTTTTTGGAAAAACAATTACTCTTGCAATTTAATATTTTTTGGTTGACTTCATTACAAAATTGATTTATTTTCGGGACAACCCGCTACATTATAAAACTTTTTGTTGAATAATACAAGATAAAACTTTATACACAGTTATTTAATCCGATTTGATCAAGATATCATTTTATTATATTATTTCTTAAAAAATCTCAACAAATATCTACACAATGAGATCTAATTAAGTGACTAAAAAAATTTACATTGTCATAACATGTTCTTTATTATTTTCAAATATTGTTTACCATAACCAAATCGAAAAATAAATTATTTAAATAAATAAATTATTTATCATAATTTTTTTAACGTAAAATTATTTATATTAATTAAATAAAACTCTCTATGTGTTCGTGTAAATCTATCCTTTTAAGCTCGCATCTCCCATATATATAACCGAAATAAAAAATTGAAAATTTTCAAATGAAATTATAAGAAGAAAAAAAAAAACTTCATCATATGACCGTGAAATCAATCTCTCAATTAAAAACAGAAAAAATCAAAAAGGAAACAATTTACCTTAAAACGCACAAACTCATGTTTGAGAAGACGAACACAATGATCATTCCACCTCTGAAATTTGCGTTCATGATCCTCAACGAAGAAATGTGGTGTATTCTTCCTATATGATTCTCTCTCCAAAGGATTCCATTTTCCCAATATTGTTGTCAATGATTTCTCATCCACCCCATGTCCTGAAAATTACATCAATCATCATCATCATGCATATTGAAAAATAAAATATGCAATTAATAATTTAATTTTGTTTTAATTTAGGGGTAAAAATAATTTAATATATGGTACACGTTGAATGAAGTGGAAAAGAAATAGAGAACCTGAGAAAGCATGGGTTATAGCTTCTAACTCTTGATTGAATGCCATATTTTCTTATGTCACCTTGTTTGAAACTTTGAAAGAGTTGAGACAATATTGTAGCTATTAAATAGGATTTTGATAGGGGACAGTTATGATGTTTTGTTCAGTGAAATGTGATTCATTTTATAGGGCCCTACAAGGTTATTGTCGTCATTTTAAGTGTAATAATGAAAATAATTGAAAGAAGTTTATGACTTTGACCAATGAAATATGAACACGCTAAATGTAAAATTAAAAACTACATACGTAATACTTTATGTAATTTTATATGCATGGAGGCGTTTAAATTACTTATTCATCCCTATTTCATAGCAGTATTGGAACTCAAATTTGTATTTCATAATTAATTGATTAGTAGAATATTTGTGAAAAAAATATATATATACGTTTAAGATTTAACATCTCTCAAATAAGATTACATTCATTAAAAATAATTTAAAAAATAAACTGAATATAAATTTATATAATTAAAATATAATTTTATATACAAATTAAAATTTACAAATCTATATTTTGCAAAAATAAATAATTACCAACTTATAATGTAGTTAGTTATTCTTTTACAAAGATTTTTTTGATATTTTTAAAAAAGTTTTTGTTATATAGATTTTATCATTATTTTATGAGACCAATGACTATATACCAATAGTTTAAACTATATGAGTTATTGATTATATAGTTATATCATATAATCGTAACTTTCATTAATTATTAATTATATAATCGGTGGTTTATGTTAATTAACTATTTAAAATTATTAAAATTGTCTGTGTATATCTATTTAACTGTTATTTTATGATATATATTTTTAAAATATGTCAAGAAAGATTTACGTGGCAAGATCTGATTGAAATATTCGATGACAATGTAGATGCATAGTCTTTAGACACTAAAATATTTATCACATGAAAACTATCCCAATTGTTATTTGAAAACTACATAATAAATTATCATCGCAAGGTAACAGCAAATTACATTATTTCAAATATAATGAATGCCGACAAATGAAATTGAAAACTCTATTTAATTTTTGATGGTTTTAGTATCAAGGAAACAGCTAATATTTAAGATATAATTATAACTTAAACATGAACTTCAGTTATAAAGCCTGATTAGAAAATATATAGTAAAACACTGAGATAATTCTTTAATTTAAATTTTTTTTAATAAGTAAAATATTATTAATAAGAGTACAATGGATACTCCAATTGTTACAAATTATTAAAATTGTTAAAAATTATTAAAAGTTTGATTTTAATTACAAATACTTCTAAAATTATACATATGAGTGATTGTGATATGTCGACAATATAAAATATTTTATATTAGGTGTATATTTTATATTAAGTATATGTCAATTAAAAGTCTAATTTGTATGTATCGATTATCAATATATTACAACCATTTATGCTTATTATTTTAAAAGTGATTATCATATAAATTAAATATTTTTAAATATTAGATAGTTATAATTAACTGTCATTTACATTGACTTTATATATAAATAATTCCGTCAATTAATCTATTAATTATTTTATCATAAGTTATATATGCATTGTTTGTGCCGTTGCAGTCATCCCCCTCGTTTATGTGTTTGTACAACTAAGACCACAGTTTGTTTCAATTTATAATATTACCTCTTATAAAAAGTTAAGTTTTACATTGCAGCATCGTTGAAAATAACGTGGCAAAATGTAGCTAATTATAAATAATTACACATCTCTTTTACTTTGGTTTTTGGTTTTTGGTGTATAAATGTTTAATAATGTCACTAATTATAAAATTATGTCTTTTTATTATTTTACCATTTTAATAATAGACATCTCTGTTTCTTATGGAATTGCCAAAGTAGCTAACTTTAGCCTTTTACTTTTTCATGATCTTTTTCCTTTTATATATGTCCTATTCTATATATTCTTCTTAGGAAAAGTCACTCATTATACTTTAAAATCCAGCTTCATCATTCTGCAAAAGAAATTAATTATTATTACAATAGAAAGGGAAGAATGAATATATTTCATTAATTGAGAAAAAAAGAGAATACAAGTATTTATTTTAGAGAAATTGGTAAAACACTTATAATATAAAAGCTAAAAGACTAACTACATAAAACCCGTAAAATAACAGTAAACAATATATAAACTAATAGTGTCCAATAATTATTGCGGAGATCCCTAATAATTTATTTGAGGTTCTAAAGCAAATTGTGAAACTCAATATGATCAATGAAAAAATAAATGTAATTTTTAATTGGTGATAAAAAATCAGAAAAACTCAATCCCTACATAAACTACCTTAACAAAAAGAACAATTAAGTCCATAACAATAATTATAGAAAGGATAATTTGGTCCTTGACAATAATTAAAAGAAAAAAATTTGGTTCCATTAATTAAAAGGTTCTTAAATAGTTCATTCTTTAATAAATCGTCCACTTTTATTCTTGTTTTTTTTT
>JBBPBQ010000002.1:44388121-44402113 GCA_037974755.1 Cicer yamashitae
TTCTTTTCATTTTTAGCATTCAAGTAATCATGTCTACATAGATATATCATTTTAACTAGTTAGTACACAATTAGTACAGTTTTTTTAGACACGATAGGGATTTTTTAGAGTTGTCAAATATTGTTGATATTTAATTGAATAATGTTTGTTATTGAATGGCTTTGTTTAAATGTTAAAGTAAAAAACCAAAAATAATAATAATAAAAAATAATAATTTATTGAAAAATAAATTAGTTAATAATTTTTTGTGTTGCAGAGACCAAATTCTTAAATTTAAGAATATAATTAATTACACATTGCTTAAAAATTAAGAAAACAAATAAGACACTCTAGCTCCTAATAAAATATATTAAGCTTTATTTTAAAGAACATGTTATCCTTTCCATTCACGATATTTTTAATCTATTTATTTATCATGACAATTGACAATCTTTAGATTAGCATAAAGTAGAATGGAACTTTGTCAAAAATAAATAAACAAATAAAGTAGAAAAGAACATTAATTTGCACCAATAAAAAGAAAGCAGGGAACATTATTTGACACAGGTCATTCTTTTTTCTTTTCCTAAATAATTGACAGGTCATTCTAGCAGGTAGACATTAAATATTAAATGCATTCGTGAAACATATGGCTTTCAATTTTAAACATGTGTGGGGACTATAATGAAATTGTTGCCACGGTCAATAAATTGGTACATCCATTGATCTTTGATAGATGCAACAAATGGTAAAGACTAAAACTAAAAAAGTATCATCAGACAACCAATTGATATAGTTGCTATGCACATGGCAGATTTAAGACCTGGAATCGAGGGTGTAAATTTTTAACTTCATTAATATATTATAATAATATAAAAATATGAATAATAAAATTATAAAATTATAAAATTTTAATATATATATATATATATATAAGATATTAAATATTAATGTAATAATTTCTTCTTAATATACCATTTATTTAAAATTCTAAATTTATCATTTTGACATTTTTATCCATTTAAATATATATTTTTTTAGATAATAGTGTAAAAAAAATTTAACTTATCATTTTTGACAAATTGTAAATTTTTAGTATTTATCATTTGAAATTTGAAGAAAAAATACCATCAATATTTAATAATTAGTCATAACTACAATCTTTAAAGATGGAAAAATAAAAAGCTGAAAAAAAAAGGGAAAATAGAAAAGATGAGCTAACATGAAATAATAAGAAAAGCATATCCTTCTCTTTTTAGCCAAATTTTTTTAAAAAAATTCAATATCAATTAAAATTCTAATAAAATGACCAAAATATCAGTCAAAATGACCCTTATTTGTTGCATCATCCAAGCTCACCAGGGTTTCGAGATAGTTGACGATAGAAAAAAGAATTTCAGGCCTCCAATATTTTTGAGTCAAATCCACCAAACAAACCCGAAATTGCGATGTAGTCTGCTTATGATTCGAAGGATTAAAATCATGGAATTCAAGCAAACAGTTTGAGAGAACCAGATTTTGGATTCCTAGAAGTCATCCTACAAACACTTCAAAAATCTTCAATAGATGACAATTCAAATTCATAAAATATTTTCCCTAACGAAATTATTCCCCATCTTCCAGAGTGACACTATAGTTTCAACAACTTTTCATACAAATCATTCTACATAACAGGCAGATCGCCCTTAATTTTATATCTAAATATTTAAAATACTAGTGAAATTTAATTAATTTTATATTAATAATAATATTTTACAATAGTCTTCAATAAAAAAAATTTTGTACCAAATTAAATAAAAAATATGATAGTTTAAGAAATTCAATTATTTAGTTGCATTGAAAATTTTAAATAAAGTGAATATTTTTAATATTTTATAATTAGTTTTTTTGGTTTGTAAGTTAATATTTGGAGATAATGAAGGAGATGGCTGCCTCCATCACCTAGCTCTTCACTTCTTCTTCGTCTATCAAAGAGATAATGTATGGTCAATTTTTTTTGTTTGAAATTACCTATTCAAGTTATTTTATTATCTTATTTTATTTAAATAAGTGATATTTTATACATATTTAGTTTTTTTTTTTGCATTTTATCAATGATTTTTTCGTTTAAGTGCGATGTTATGTTGTTCGTCATCGTGGTGTGGTATTGTTTATTTTTCTGTCTTGATGCAGTATTCTCATATGTAAAATACTCGTTTTATCGGTACTGATTTTGAATAAGGGGTTTTAAAGAGACTACCACCAAATTTAGCACTTTCTCAACTTTAGATATCACTTATCAACACGTTGTTAAATTGGTCATGTGAGAGACTACCTATAGTCGATATGAATGAACACCAGTAAATATTTTTTTCGTAGATAGATGAGATTAAAAATAGTGGATCTTGCATTATTCTTGACCATTAATCATACATGGAAAATATTAGTTTAACTGTGAAGATTAAAGATTTAATTTGATTATTTTTCATTAACTTTTTGATTAGCATATTTTCGACTTTCTTAATTATTAGTGATCTCAAAATATAAATGAAAAATATTTCAATTTATGATTATTTTGATTATATTATTTTTATTGTATCATTTGAATGAAACTCATTTTTCAGTAAAAAAAAGTATTTTGAGATAATATTTTAGTACATGTAATTGAATATGCAGTATAATTAATTAATATACACGGGTTAAGTGTGGCGATAAAATATTGAATCAAATAATAATTCAGATCAAAAGAAATATGAACTCTTTAAGATAATAAAAAAATTCTATAAAAAAATAATAATAGAAGTATAAAATATTAACAGTTAAGACTAACACAAAGAAGTTGGTCAACCCCAATTACAAATCATGTGCTTGCTATCTGCTCATAGTTGTAAGGATGAGATTTCACGGTTAAAGGCCCACACAAACTATTATTTTTTAATTTTAATTAATACATCCACATATATTTTTCTTTTTTTCTCTGAAGCATCCATATAGTCATGTCTAGCACCTCCTTCGATTCACATGTAATGTCAATGCATACTACTATTAGATTATAATATATTGTAATATTTGTTGGAACATGCTTCATCATCATATATATTAAGAGATCACGAACCACGTTTTCTTTTAAAATATAAAGTCTTCAACATAAAAGTAAAGTGTGAAAAGCTTGTCATAAATTATTTTAATATAACACGAAGTGAAATAAAATATTGTGAAAAACAAATTAAAGATTATATCGTCGTGGAAAATTTCAAATAAATATTTATTTATCAACGTTAACATATAGTATTATTTCACACTAGCTATAATATCTAGAAAAATATTTTTTTTATTTAATTTTTTAGACTATTGTACTTTTAACTTTATTACATAACATATCGATCAATTCATTGGATGTTAATTATTATTTAGATGATGATAATGAATTTTGTTGTAGCTGATCACCTTAATAAGAGAAAAAAATGTTCATTATTGTCTACATTGATTCTCCAGTTTATTTCCCATAAAGCAAACTTTTTTAGTAAGATATCTAACATAAATTAATTTAACTAAAACATTTTTTCAAGTTCTTTTTCTTTTTTATAAGTTCTTGAAAAAAATTATCCATTGTTACAGCAAAATGGAAGTGGGCTCTTCTAAGGTTTCCGTCAAGGATTTTGTCCCCTTTATATTGAAGGTTGGTAAAAATTATTCTCTCATGTTTCTTGTTTTGATTCAAGACTTGATAATTCTCTGATGCTACAAATGGAAAGATTGATGGATCGACTGGAATTAATGCTACCAATGATACAAGTGGAATTACTTTTGGACAGCCTGTAATAATGTTTCTATTTTATCTCATGGTGTTGCTCAAGGTTTTTGAATTGCGGTCATAATTAAAGTTGCAAACTCATAAAAGATATTGAGATATTGGCTGTTACAATGTTGCGATATGAACTATGGTCGTTGCACTGTGAATTAATCATAATATTATATAAAGTTTATTTAAATTAGTTGTATTATCATATAATATATAATATTAGTTGAAAAATGAGAGAAGGTTAAAATCAAAAGGAGATAAAGTAATATTCAAATCTATTTTTAAAAAAATGCTTTTAAACTTTCTGGATTTAGAAATATGAGATTCAAAATTATAATTTTGGAATTTATTTACTGTCGTTTCCGTTTTTTGTGGTTTTTCTTCATTGTTTTAAAACGGAGAATAACAATAATGGAGACTATCGATATTGCTTTTTCGTAACCATTTTTCTGGTCACGATCTTGTTCGGGTTGAATTAGGTAATACTACCTTTGTCTTTATATATAAAATTCCATTGGCTAAAAAGATCTCATGACGTAAAGAAACAATTAATAGTATGTAAAATAATTAGGGGTAAGTTTATAAAGATTGCAGAAAAATATGTAACATAATTAGGAGTAAGTAATATATTTAGGGACGAAGGTAGTATTGAATCTTCATATTTTTTTGGTGTTGCACAATTAGATGAAAAAAAAATAATTTATGTCATTGATATTGGATATCCAATTAATTGTATACGTATTTATGTTGATTGTGTATTTGTTGATGGTGCAATTAATATTTTTGAACAAGTTTTGCAAAAATATAGTAATTTGCCTTCAACAAAGTTGCTAAACGATGCATCAAAGGGGAAACATTTGTCATTCAAATTTTAAAAGGTGAATACAAGTCTTGTTTACTTTTAGTGATATTCCTTGAAAATTGAAAATTACATATGAAGTTGTCTTTTATTTGAAAATTAATTAGTCATTGGCATTTGATATCTCTTGGTAAAAGATATTATGAGTTTTCTTTTTCTTTAAAAGGAAGATCTTATGACTAATGAAGGTTGGTTCAGTTGGTAAAAAATTAGCTCATATAAGGTCGTGGGTTTAACTCTCGCTATCGATGTAAAGACCTCTTTGGTGGACGATATGTAGGTACATATGTCAACGCTCTTTGAACCTTGAGCTCTACCTTGACACTGATGAGCCTCCAGAATCCAACTCATCTAAACTTTTACTTATAAAAAATATTCTTATGAGGGTTTCATATCATAGATCTCGGTATTTGAAGTCAGATATGTTACATCTATCCTAGTGGACTCCAAACTTCAATCCTACCAAGCAACAATACACTCATACTCGACGTTGGGTAAAGATTTTAGAACTCTCACAATAATATTGGCATCCCAAAATTTGGTTCTCTATTGTTGAAGGAGTTCGAGTTCCTATTTCTCTTGATAAATCTACAAGTAAGCATTTTTTTCGCCACATTGTCCATGTTCTTGTTGTGACACCCTAAATCCCAAATTGAAATGTAAGATAAAATGCACTATTTTTAATAGAGATTCACAGCGGTTTCAAAATAAAGTATACAAAACTGAATCAAAGATAGGTTTAGGACGCCACATTTACTCTTACACAAAACATTACATAAAATTCTCTTGGAATCGAAGCAACAAAGGTTTATCATTCTTGAACATTAAGTCACTCACAAAACTTAGAGGTGGTTGAGTTTCAATTTCAAAAATAACAAATTACAAAATAATACTTGATTGCCAATAATTTTACAAAATAGTAATTCAGCTAAAGACTTAATAAAATACAATAGAAGACTCCCCACCATATTACGTATCAGAGCATGGATTACCGATTGACATCTTGTAATATATGTGCTTTTTTAAACAGGCATACACAAACAACGAAATAGTGAGTTTTGAAAACATGTAATAGTATAATATAAGTGAAAAGAACACACAAATAATCATAGTAGAACCATATCATAATACTCAGAGTATCAAAATATTCCAGAAAATAATATCACATATTATCTATGTTATTTACAATGAAATAGTTAGAAATGATGCAATGATATGCGTGGACACTCTTACTCAACCCTTCTACTTTATGTGGTACCATTTTAACTCTGAAAGTATTTGGTTAAAATGTTTGATACTATATCACTACATTAGTGGATTGACAATTCAAATTAGCTTTGTCCTCATAGATCCCTCGATTCAACCGAGACACATATACGTGACGGTTGAGGTAAACGTGTGTTTCATGGTAGCTCTCGACATTTGGAGGGCTACCCTCAAGGCATAACAATCTTGTCTTAAGGCTCGACAATAGACATCCACGATCAAGCTCGTGTAGTTGTATTTCTCTGAATCACTAGGCTTATTAGACCCTCCCTATATGATGACAATGCACTTCACTAGGTCATAGACCCTGACACATAGTTCACTCCATCGTGAGCACCATCTTTGGTGTGAGTCAGATTCATCACAATTCAATCCATTCTATTGTATGCATCACATAACTCAAATACAATACACACACAATTTTTATCAAAATCTAAATATATATTACAAGCAATCTCAAGTGCACTTTATCAATTCAAATGTAGTTAATCATGATATTGGATTCAAAATATTCTCAAGGTATACACAACACCATATTTCTCAATACGTCTCACATCATATAATCAAGATATGCAATACAACAATATATTTCGCATTTACATAGTCATGTTATTACACTTAGTTAACGTAATCACAAGACACAAGTATACACAAATCATCATATATATTTTTCAAGTAAAAAACAACATAATTTGTAAAATTAAAACAAACAACACCTTATAAAAGTTTATAATCCATTTTAATCCTACTAAAATTTCAAGTTATCATATTATAATCAATCAATTATTGCTAAAAATGGTCACATTCGTATGTAGCAAGTCCAAATTAATTGTTGAACAATGCGAGTTTCTCGTTCATCTCACATTATATTATACCCATGAATTCAAATGCTCTCTCACCCCTTACCTCAGATTTATGCTTTCACATGACACTCAAAGTAAAAGAAATTTCAGCAACAACAACAATTTGATAAAGCAAAATGAACGGTTCTCAAAATCATATTCAAGTTCACAGAGTTGATGAAATGTGATTGATAAATTACGCATAGCATAAAAATCAGTGCCGAAATTCTACGCAAAATAGAAATTCTAAAAAAAATCTTATTGACGCGCCGAAGTGCGAAACGGTCCGACGTCAACTTCGTAGTTGCACGCAAACATATAGTTTAACTATAATGTTTCGACATGAAGATTTCAAAACGATGTCCATTTTTCGAGACAACGAATGTGCCGATAGAAAACAACTATGTCAAGGGTGGAAACCCGTTAAAACAAATCAAATATGTATAAAACTATCACACTAAATCAAACACGCATATGAAGAAAATTAATCACAATATCAATAATATATATTAATAAGAAATCTGGGGTGTTACACTTGGAATTTAAAAAATTTCCTTATGCAAATTCATAGGTCATACTCTAGGGGAGTGTAAAATAAGAGATGTAGTTTCTTTAAAGGGTTCAGTTAAGCAATGAATCAATTCAGCTAAGGAGGTTCCAGTTGTTCACAAACCAATCTTTATTTCAAAGTCTAAGACTTAACCTACCGGTGATAAGCAATAAGTTTGTGAGGTTTTGGTAGAAAAGGGAAAATTTGTTGACTTGTTCTAAACTAGTAATTAAGAGAAAGTTAATGTTACAAAGTATGAGTATCATGATACTAATCCTCTTTTGATTTTCATTCATAAAGAGTAAAATGATGATCTTGGTTATACTAATGAGGAGAGTTATGATTTAATGTTGATTCTCCTAATAAAGGATATTCGTGAAATCATTGGCAATAGTTGAGCTCCTCATACTTAGCTAGAACAAAATTTTGCAATTAAATAATGATCCTAATACTGTCAATCATTATAGTTGTAGGATATCTTCAGATGTCAAACAAACAGATGTTATAAAATATTTAGCCAACAAAGATGGCATGATACAAATAGGGGTACACATAATGGGTTGGTTTAGGCCAAACCCGATATCCGAACCAATCAACTTCATTTGGGATGGGTTGAGTTCTGAACCCGTGATTTTTACATCAAATCCAAACCAAATCAACATAATTACAAAGAGTATGGTTGAGTTGGGTTCGCGAATCATAAAAAAAAATTAATTTAAAAAAATGTAAGTAAATTTAAATACTTGAACATCTCATAAATTTTATTACAATATACCATTTAATAAAATGCAACAACTAAATTATAGCTATACATCAATAATAAAAAAGTAATATAACAATGTATGTCATGCCAATGCGTTGGGTTCAAAGTGCCAAATCTGCTATTTGAACCAAGTACATTAGATTGTTCGAGTTAGATCCAAACTTGAATTGATTGGGTCAAAATTCGAGTTGGATATGTTTGTGTGACTAGATTCGTGGGTTTACTCGTACTCGTAAACACGCCTAGATATAAAGAGACGAGCATGATGTAAAATAGATGTAAAATAGTTTACAAATATGCACATTATTGGTCTTCAAATGGTTGTAGTGATAGAGGATGATCGAACAACACAGAGTTCACTAAACTCATGCTAAGCAAATTCAAAACTTAAATTTTGTTCATGACATGTGAATCTTGCGTAGCTTTTTTTGAATCAGGATGGTTATGAGGGTGATCCTATTCATAATCAAGGTTTTATTGAAGTTGTTTTGAATTTAAAAAATAAAAAGAAAAAGTCCAGAGTGTACAAGTATTTATAATATCCGCTCTAAGGTTGATTCTCAGAACACTATTTAGTATAGCTTTACTTTTTCTTTTTTCTTTTTTTCTTTTTCTCTTTTTTCCCTTGTTTTTTTGAGTAAAATCTATGTCCCCCAAGTTCTTGGTTTTCTCTTTTTATTTAATCTACTTTTACCTTTAGAAAAAATATTTGTAAGTCAATTTCATTCACTTATAAAATTTATGATAAGAGATATATGTTCCTTAATTTTTTTTTAAAGAAGAGTCAAATCATCAAAACCTTCATTTACTAAGTGATCTACAACTTCTAACAAATACTCATCAATTAACAAAAAAAAAACTCTATTCAATTCTTTTGAATTAACAAGTCATTTCCTACCTTGGTCTTTTTCATTAGAACAATAACAAATATAATGTGACGATGAGAAGTGCCTACCAAGAGCATCCTTAGTATCATTCACAACTAACATATATCTCTTAGCATAAATTTTAGCAATTCATCTCTCAAGTCACTTCTAAGTTTATTCTATGTTCGTGGGTACTAAATGTCTAATAAAATAGACTTACTAGATTGCCAATTAGCAAAAACGAGGATATTCCTACTTTCATTATAACCTACATCATTATAGCCTTTGCTTCCATTACAATGATCATGTTCATTTTTATTGTTTTCATCCAAAATATTTTCTCTTGACTTCTACCGTTCAATTGTTCATTCTCTAAATTTTTATCAAACCAATGAAATGTTTTTAACAATATCAAATTGGAGCGGGACAATAAGTGAATCAGGGCATTTAACTCGATCTGAGTTTTTATAGCATGTGATTGAGTCCATTAATTATATCATTTTTATTTTAATGTACATATTAAATAAATAAAAAAATTGATTTTCCATAACAAATGAGACCCTATACAATCACACATCACGACTCCCTTTAGAGTTATATCTATTTATAGTCAATGTGGAACTATCACTCACACTTAAATTCTATCATATATAATTGACAAAATTATACAAGAGATAGTTTGTCTTCATCCTTTTATTTATTTATTAAAATAGTCATTTAAATCTTTTTCAAATTAGTCATTATTTAACAACATTATATTAGCTCAAGTGGAACTGAACTTAGATCTCTTAAGTAAGGTCTCAAGTTAAAGTCTTGTGGATGAAATAATATAATTGAGAGGGAATACTATACTAAAGATGGCATGTCAGATTCTCTAGCGGAGATTGATCATTGATAAAATCGATTGATACATCACATCGATTACGTAGTTATCCAAAAAAAGTAGTCCTTATTTTATTTTAATTATTGATAAAATGTCTGATATTCAATTTGAGTCGAGATTGTTTGAAATTAGGAGTCTATTTATTACAAATTCTAAAAAAAAATTCATTTTCATATACATCACAACTTTATTTTATTTACAATTTAATGTTTAAAATTATTGACTATAGGATCATCAAAATATATATTTTGTTTTGATGGTTGGATTGATTAAATTCTCATTCAACTAAAAGTTATTAGAGGTGTAAGTATATAATTACCTTGATGCTTACCATCAACAAATTCCGATTTTATAACACACTCGGAACAAACAAGTATTTTGGATTGCCTTCCATGATTGGGAGGAGCAAAAGTCATATTCAAATTTATCAAGGATTGTGTTTGAAGTAAAATCAATTCTTTGAGTGGTAATTTTCTATCTCATTTTGGTAGAGATAGATCTTTATCAAGTTTGTGTTGAAGTCTATTCCCACTTATATGATGAGTATCTTTCTAATTTTTCATTTAGTAGGTAATGAAATTCAAAAAATAATAAACTCATTATGGTGTGGTTCTTAATGTGTGGTGATAATCGAGGTATTCACTGATTGTCGTGGGACATGTTATCTATTGAGAAAGAGGTTGAAGATATGGATTTTTGTAGCATTTATGCATTCAATTTAGCCATGTAGGCAAAGCAAGGGTGGAGGATTTTGAATAATTATGAATCATTGGTTGTGAAGCTTCTAAAAGCTAAATATTATCCTAATGGTAACTTCATAGATGTAAAGGTTGGTAGTAATGCCAATTTAATTTGGAGAAGTATTTCTACTTCTCACATCATTTTGAAGGAATGCGTCAAATGGACTATTAAAGATGATATCAGCTTAAAAGCTTAGAACTAGCATTGGATAAATATTTCTCATGCTATTACTTTACAACCTCTCACTTATCCAGTTAACCAACATTTGATGGTACGAGACTTGTGGTTTCCAAATAAGAAGGAGTGGAGTGAAGATCTTATGTGTATTACTTTATCAGTGGAGTGGGTTTGTCCCCCTGCAGGTAAGCTTAAATGTAATATTAATGTGGTGTTCGTTAATGATTGTGTAGAAATTGATATGTGTCTTCGTAATGAGTATGAAAATTTTCTCAAAGCCAATAATTGCATCTATAAATCAAAGCTTGAAGTTAGAGAGGGAGAGGCTATGGTACTTAGTCTGGCTATTGCATTTATGAAGGAGTTGAATATTGCTATTGTCATATTCGAACTCGACTCGCAGCTAGTAGTGGACGGATTCGATAAACCGAAACTTCATCTATCTTATTTTAGTTTTTATCACTACTGATTGCATTACTGAGTTTTCATCTTTTAGTCAAAACTTATTGGTTGAGTTCACTAGGAGACAAGTTGATGTAGTAGTTCACATGTTAGCTTCAACTATTGCATGCACGACTAGTATTTAGGTTTTTGATGTTATACATGATAATATTGTTCATGAAATTTTAAATGATATTGATATAAGTTTGTTTTCTTTAAAAAAAAGTTACATATTATTGATTATTTTCTATCAAGATTATCAAAATTGAAATAGACTCGGTAGTTTAATCGATTAGACTAGGAATTGGACTTGTGACTGGTTTAACCGGCCTTAGAAATCGCCCTACAACAAAACTAGGGTATAAACTATGAAACTTGGTAAAAAAAAACTGGTTGTTTGACCGCTTTCATAGGTTGGACTAGATTTTGCTTTTATCTATTAAAAAAATAATTTGACATTGTTTTGGCATAAGTTAGGTCACTTAAATTCATTTTCTTCTTCCTTCACTTTTCATTTGCCTATAAGTAAAGAGTTGTTAATGAGTTGGGTCAACCTCATCAATTCAGTGAAATCGGCCCTGATTAACCCAAGAAAGCGATATGGGTATGGTGATTGGGTCATCTTGGTTTTTAAAACAAAAGAAACACATAACTAAAATTGGATACCGGGTAAAATCATACCCGACTCGGGATAACTAATGTGACCCATGTGTTGATGTTTGCAAATAGTTTATGATGAAATTTATGACTTTGATATTTTTATTTATTGTATATTTATGTATTTGATGCTAAAAAATTAGTGAAAATAGGTTGCCCTATGTTTTTGGGAAAAAAAAAGGTTGAGTCATTTTTTTAAAAGAACATAATGACCCATCTTTTACAATTTGATTTAAAAAAAAATGTGCAGCTCAATACCTAACTCAATTAAAAAATGAGCGGTAATATTCAACCTAACTCAGGGTTATGACCAGTGTTTTATCCACCAATGTTATAACTTATACGGCGGATAATATTCAACCTAACTCAAATATTCATAATAATACATATTCAAATATTCATAATATTTCCAAATTGCAAGTCATAACTCAAGGTTGTGACCAGTGTTTTATCGAATAATTCCGCCGTATGACTTGCAATTTCATAAAGTATTATTATGAATATTTGAATATGTATTGTAAAGTGTATTCATTTGAAATGTTTTGAGTTAGAAAATATTTTGATTTATAATACTTTATGATTGGATTTAAGATATGTGGATAATTTTTAAATTTAATCACAACAATATCATTTATTTATCGATCTATTTTAATTAAAGCGTGGGTAATGAGTATGTGTACGGACATTTAGATACCCAAAGGTAAAGGTACGGGTATTAAAGTTGATACCCAAGAGAGTATGTATATTTTTTAAAATTGCGCGTATGGAGACGGGTACTACAGTACCCAAACCCTACCCATTGTCATCCCTAACTTTGATTATTAAAATACATCCTTAAAGCAATTGCTGAACATTAATTGGCATAATTTTTTGGATTTCAATGTTATAAAATTATAAATAAACAATTAAATATTATATTTTTAGGTTAATGTTCTATTTTGTTTTGTATAATATATTAAAAATCAATAAAAAAATATAGTAGTATTATTTAATTATTTTCAATTTAATCTCAATTCTACCTCAATTCAATCTTTAAACCTTGAATCGTTATCTATAACGATTCAATATCCAGATTGATTTTAAATATTTTGATTATTATAAATCAATGAACAAATTGGAAAGAGAGATAATTTAGATATCAAATTAATGGTTTATTTATAAATATAAATATATAGAAATTGTGGTGTTCTTCTCCAATTCAGGAGAACTATCGTGCAAAAGTGAAATTACATAAAACAAAAAGGACTATAATTGTAAAAGAGAGTTTCCTCATTTGAAATCAACCAGGGGCAAAACAGTAAAAGAAGTAAAATGTTATCAAATTTTGTGTTTTTAAGCAAAGTCGTTGGATCCATCGAGGAGGGACAAAAAAACAGCTGAAAGAAACATGCAAAACAGTTTCTCTAAAGTTGAGATTTGTATTCACTGAAAAATTCATTTTCCGACACATCGAAATGGCTTCATTGAAACTTCCAGAGGTTGTTCCTTCTCCTACACAAGACACTGAACGTCTTAGAAAGGCTTTCCAAGGTTTCTCTCTCTCTCTCTCTCTCTCTCTCACAAGGAACCTGTTTTATTGCTGAAGAAAGTTAAAAAACTGTTTTTTTTTTGTTATGGTATTTTAGAATTTGGGCATCGAGAATTTTGTTAAAAAACTGAAATTTTCTAGTTTTTAATTATTGGGTTTTTCACAAATGTTACTTTGTAATATGCATGTTTGTAATTTTTTAAGTTTTTTTTTTTATCTTTCCTATGCAATGTTGTAGCTAAGGGTAAATTTCAAACAAAGATTTTTGCTTTTTTAGAATTTGTAGGAATTTTATTTATTGGAGTTATTGTTTATGCTTTTTGTAAATTTTATTCTGTTTGTTCATGGTGATTTTATTATGAGTAATTGTTGGGTTAGATTGTTATTGTTGTTGATGATGGTTATTGGAAAATGGATGTAGGACTTGGAACAGATGAAAAGGAGTTAATTTTGGTATTAGGACACAGAAATGCTCAACAAAGGAAGGAAATTAAAGAAACTTATCAGAAGCTTTACAATGAATCACTCATTGATCATCTTCAATCTGAACTCTCTGGTGATTTTAGAGTATGTTATGTTATGCTTAATTCCATTGACTTCTCTTTCTCTCTTTGTGTTTTTTTTTTTTTTTTTTTTTATTTTTTTTTTTTTTTTTTAAG
>JBBPBQ010000002.1:44402136-44457359 GCA_037974755.1 Cicer yamashitae
TTTTTTTTTTTTTTTTTTTTTTAATTTTGTTTTGTTTTTTTAAGAAACAATTCTTAAATTTTGTACTTTTTTGGCATATTACAGATATCAACTGAAATCATGTCACTTTCAGTGATTGCTTGTGCTAATTTTAAATTGTAGTTTTTCTTTTGGTACAAAATTGGTCCATCATTTTTATAAATTGTAGGTTGCCATCAAACTTTGATCCACCATGTGTCCTATTATCTTCCTTGTATTTTAATTTTATGATGATTTGATTTGAGTATTTCAAACTTGCTCTTTCTAATTAGTTGACTATTCTAAATTTGTTTATCAATTGAATTAAGCTAAAAATAAAAGGTGGTAATCTTACAAAAAAATACCTTTTTTTTATTGGAGATTTTTTATGTTTAAGACGAATTTGACTATCAAGGTCTTGGTTAAATTATATCATTGTAGATTTAGAGAAATATTACATATGATTGTGTATCAATGCAGATTTCTGTCATAAAACTGTCATTTAGATTCATATTTATCTGTCAATGTATATCGCGAAGCTCGAGTGTATGATGTTTGTCCTAACAATTTTATAAGCTTTTGTTACATGATTTCTTTTATCCACGGAAATGTTCGTTGTACTGTTGAATTTCAATATGATTTTAAAAGCACGGTCGTTTTTCTGAAGTAATGATGGGATCTACTATACAATATCGTGACTCAGATCAATGATATTTTGTAACAGAATGCTATAATTCTCTGGACTTATGATCCTCCAGAAAGGGATGCAAAACTGGCGAAGGAAGCATTGAAGGTTAAGCGAAAGGGGATCAAACAGCTGCAGGTTCTGGTTGAAATTGCGTGTGCGTCGTCTCCTAATCATTTGATGGCTGTGAGACAGGCTTACTGCTCTCTTTTTGATTGCTCGCTTGAGGAGGACATTATCGCCTCAGTTTCTCAGCCCCTTACAAAGGTAAGTTTGTGAAGTTTCTCAGTCACATAGAACAGAAATTCTTATATAATTAAGTTTGTTGGATTTGGATTGCATACCATCGAAATCCCATGCATTCATGCAATCAGTATATTGGTGGCCGTTTGATCAAAGATTAGACGGTGTTGAAAACATGCATATTTTGAAATGTTGGATAGTAACACAGTAAAATAGATGTGCTGAAATTTTAGTGCATCCTTTAACTTTTATTGTAAAATACCGAGCTTGAAATTAGAACCGTCCAATTTTGATTCAACGGTCACCATCTTATATGAAAATAGTTTGAGTTTCTTTTTATTTTTTGTTATTGAAATAGCTTAAACATAAGCATTTATATGATAAGCGCTTATGCTATAAACGCTTAATTAAGTTGTTTATCCAAACAGGGCTATCATCATACCTTAATCTACTTGAGATTCATGGACAACCGAATATTATTGTCAAAATGAACTGTCGCATTACATTTTAACATCTAGATTTATTTATCCCTTCAACTGTAAACATATGATGTGTGGTGTCTGCAGCTTTTAATAGGCCTAGTAAGCTCATACAGGCATGATAAAGTGACAGTCAATTTAGAGGTTGCAAAGTTAGAGGCAGAAAAACTACATGAAGCCGTCAACAATAAGAAATTAGACGATGATCATGTTGTTTGGATACTTAGCACCAGGAATGTTTTCCAGCTCCGGGAAACTTTTGCGTGCTACAAGCAACTTTATGGCCATACATTTGAAGAGGTTTTGCTTAAAGATTTAAGTTCTTATTAAAGATTTTAATTTTAATGTCAACTAGTTATGTATTGTTTTTGTGGTCATGTAAACTAATTATTAAAATCATTAAAATTTGTATGTTTTTCTTTGCAGGACATCAAAAATTGTGGTAAAGGTGATTTGGCATCTCTCTTAAACGTGGTAGTATGGTGCATAGAGTGCCCTGAGAAACATTTTGCGAAGGTACTTGCTAATTTTCTTCTACTAAAGACAAGTTTATAAGTTAATACATTATTATGTCGAAAACTATAAAGATATATGTATGATGGTTTTTCCAGAACTGTGGTCTAATTTTCAAAAGCCAAGTTTAAATGATACATTATACATGCTATGCTGATTTTAAATATATTAGATATGTTATGCATACTAATTATATAGATTACTCATAGCTCGCATCGACAATTTAACCTTTTTGCTTGAGATTCTTCGCAACACAAATAGGATAATTGCACATTCCAACACATAAAGCTTGGTTGTTGTTGTGCACAGTTGAAGTATGGTTCGTTTGGCCTCAATGTGGTCGTTTCGTAGGACCAATTTGAAGAATATTTTTTTGGAGTATCAAAGTTATTAAATATTATCTATAGAAGCTTAAAAATTGGCATTTACTCTAATTTCTTTCAAGCTGTATCAAGATTATATATATTATAAAAATACTAAAATTCAGCAAATGATTGCAATCTCATTTCTGTTGACTTGTATCAACAAACAGGTTGTAAGGGATTCTATCGTTGGGATAGGAACTGACGAAGATTCCCTCAACAGAGCTATCGTAACTCGAGCCGAAATCGACTTGTCAAAAGCTAGATTCGAATATGCTAACATGTACAAATCAAGTATAGATGATGATGTCATTGGAGATACCTCAGGTGACTACAGAGAATTTTTATTGACTTTGCTAGGAAAAGGACCAAAAGGAGATTAATATATCAAAACAAGAAGCACCTCTTATGCTGTTCAGGTTGCTTGAAATCTTCATTTGATGGTTTAAATTATGTTATACATGTTGCCACTCTATTTCAAAACATTAGAATTGAAAGTTGAAATTAAAACCATATACATGTATGTGTGCGCGCGCGTGTGTTATTCTGAATTGACTTTGTTTGTATATTATTAATTGTTTGTACCTTTATTTGATGATGTAAAATATATAGTAGTTGCTATATATAATGGTTGCAATTATGTGTGTTGTTTATAGAATACTTCAATGGATATAGTAAGAGTTATGAATCCTAAGCTATTTGTGAGCAAGAAATGTTGTGACCTTTTACAATCCAAAACCCAATGCTGACGTGGAAGCTACAGAGTATAAAAAAATGGTTTCTTCCTTCACTTCTAGGAAAGAGGTTACAAACATGTCTTGAATGATGGTTTGAAAAATGACTTAAACAAAGTTGATCTATTTAATTAAATACATTAATTTTTTTTTTGTTTGTTTATATTTGGAACAAGAGGAAGTATGATGTATGTCAATAGGTTTTCATGTAAACCTTTAACTATATACCTTTAACTATATGTAAAAATTTACATCTTCAAATCTACTAGTATGTATTAAAAGATATACTTGTATTAATATATAGTTTTTATCTTCTATGTGATATAAAAATCTACTAATCTCTCATTAGCACCAAAATATAGTCAACTAATGATTACAACTTTATTTTTATTTAGAATGACAAACTCTATTATTATATCAATTAAGATTAATAGTTTGAAAACATAAATAGCATAAAAGTCATATTTAATCATTTATATTATGGATTTAATTCATAGACACCATCAATATTAAGAGTTTTTACAGGTTAGTCAACCACAATCAATAAATCATTAGAGATTTTTTTACTTTTGACATAAATATTTTTAAAGTCATGTCTATGAATAATTGTAATGTATTGATATTGTAAAAGAATTTACACTACTACTGCATGACAATTAAACTTTTATATTATATAATAGATATTATTAATGCTATATATCTTAATGGTATGTGCTACAGTTGATATACATTAAAATTATAATCTTATTTTAATTTTAAAAATTATATTAATGAATATTTATTAAAATTATCATGTATAATAATTTAAATTGGGAGGAGGGTGGGTAAATATTAGTTATGATAAAAATGTATTTTGGCCAAAGATAAAAAAGGGTGTTTTGGTTAACCTATGTGAAGGGAGGTGAAAAATTTACAAGGGGTGGAAACAGTAACATTTGTCTTTTTAATTATTATGTCAATCAAAGTTTAGTATTATTGCGGCCTACGCAAAAGTTCAAGGCTCAAGCTTATTCTTTATTTTGACCCAAAAAGAAGTTATTATTTATTCTGATGAAATCTTTATCACATATCCAACTTTTATAACTCTACCCTCACGGCTTCACAATTAATCTGATTTTTTTGCATTTGTCTTTGTATATAAACCACAAAATCCTCTTTTCATCGCAAACATTTATGAAACAAAGAGTGAGTAATGTTTTCTAACAATATGATATTATCGTTGGACTCTAATCTTTTAAATGTCTACATAAAGTAGACACCATAACTTAAAAAATAAGTGTTGTGTTTATGTTACTTGGTTCTATATTATAAAAGCTATTGAAATATCACTCAAGATATATTGTTGACATAAATCATTCGTATAGTGCTTCAATAGTAGATAGCAGATAGAGGCGAAAATGTGAAGTTGATTAATGTCGACAAAAAAAAAGTATTGAGTAGGAATGTGGAATTAATGAGAAAGATGTTGGGCAAACGTTATGAAATAATAATGTGGGATTAATTTAGAAAATTTTAAGTAGACGTTATGAAATAATATTTAAATAGGAGATATAGTATAAGACAGTGGATTGGAAACTCTCTATGAAGACGTACACGTCAGCTTTTTGGATGAGGTGAGAAATAATGTTTGCAGATGTTGCAAGAATGAATTACAGTGCAAATTGAAAAAAGGTTTTGAAGCACCTAGGAGAAAGCTTGCCATAAGATACAAAATAACATGGGTTGATTGGGACCAACATCAAATTCCTGTTAGATTTTATATACTTGATGCAACTGATCGAGTAAAAAAAATTGGTTCTCTAGTAATCCATGATTGCCAGGTAAATTTCAATTGGTTTCAAAATTCAATTAATATTAAATTAAATTCCAAAACATAATATGTAATATTACTTTTTTGTTCCTTCAACTTGATGGGTTACAAGCAGAGTATACTATTCCACCAAGTAATCATGGTATAAAGCATTCCCCTCCTCATATTCAGAAAGCAAACATCCCAATGGAAAAAGGCGGTTATCTCATCTACGGCACCGCTCATATGCATACAGGTGCCATTAACGGAACTATATATGGACAGGTAATGTGCGTTATATTATATTAACGTGCAGACGGATACTAACGTGTTAAAAATGCTATTGTCTTACATACTTTCATAATCTTTATGATTCTATCGATATGCATGTCTTATTAAATTAATTGTGTGTTTGTATTTTATATAAAAAATAACTGTAGTGGGCTTTCCATGTTCCTTAAGTGATAAATTTTACTTTTCTATATTATTGTAAGAAGTCTATACTTTAAATCATCCTCACTTCTAATGATAATATTTTCATGAATTTAGGATGGAAGGGTTTTGTGTACTTCAAACCCAACATATGGAAAGGGAGAGGAACCAGGTAATGAAAAAGGTTACCTGGTGGGAATGTCTACTTGTTATCCAGAACCAGGTTCAATCAAGATTAAGGATGGTGAAATTTTGACCATGGAATCTAGATATAAAAGTGGCTATCGCACTGGAGCTATGGGACATATGTACATCTATTTGGCGGATAGATTACCTGAAAATATATATAGACCAACTCAGGTGTAAAATTTATACAATATTGTATGTGATCAAATTTTTATAATATTGAATAAAAAAAAGTTATTACGAACAGGAAAAATTATTAACTGAAAAGTTTCTTTCATGACACTTCCATTTTTTTTTGGGTCTGTTGACTTCCACCTTCTAATCACAAATACTTTTGAATAATAGAAATTAGATTTTATTTGTTTTCTACGAATTTGTTTGATTGATGTAGTACTTAATCAATTGTTACCTTTTGTACGATTGTGATATCTTTATTTTTTAAATTAAACATGTGCTAATCCAGATCGAACATGGACAAGGATCCCCTAACTTTAAGGAGGGAAAGTTACCCTACCAGGCAATATCATGACAGTAACACCAAAACCTAGACAATATTATCTAAAGCGATCAAAATTTAGTATCTTTTATTTAATGGTATAGATATAGAAAAAATCAATTATTTAATTAAATAAAAAAAAGATAAAATGGTAGTTAATTTGATTAAATGAACGGTACAATTGGAAGGAATAATGTAAAACCAAAACTAAATATTTCATTAATATACAGTACAAATACCATATTAATTTTTTTTACATATTTACGGAATACCACTTGAAAACCTATGAATTTAATCTTTTCAAAGTGTGTGAATTTATTATTTTGATATTTAGTAATTTGGCATGTTTTGAATGTGCGGATAGTAGATACGAGTAAGAGTATTTAGGTATTTAGATGGCATTGAAGTTGCTAACTTCGTAGATACGGGTCTACGAATTAGTAGAGGTAGAGCTTGCTTGATTTCTTTGAGGGGTACTGAAATATACTACACAAATATCTTTTCTTTCTTACACATCTAAAAAACTCACACAGGTTCTTGGCGGAAAAAACATTATTTTTCTGTCAAAAAATATTATTTTAGACGATATACAAATCATGTTTTAAAAAAAAAACTTTTAAATAATTAAAGAAGAGATATTTGAATCCAACATGGAAGAGATTGAGTCTAGGAGACTGAAGTAAAATAATGTTTATGTTTAATAATCATATATAACTAGATGCTAACCCGCGCGTTGCTGGGGTATATTTTAATTTATTTAATTTAAGTTGATTTTATAAAAAGTCGATATGAAGTTTTATGTTCCAATTGTCAAATGATTATTGATATAGTAGTTATATCAATAATATATATTCATTTTTATCAATGTAATTTATAGAAGAGAAGTACCAAACAATAAAAGGAGGGCATATTTTAATTTATTTAATTTAAGTGGATTTAAAAAAAAAATCAATATGAAGTTTTATGTTTCAAATGTCAATTGATTATTGATATAGGAGTTATATCAAAAATATATATTCAATTTATCAATGTAATTTATAGAAGAGAAGTACTCAACAATAAAAGACACATATAAATAGTCGATATATATTTTAGAGGTAAGCAAGAGAGACATATGTACTCTCAATTCAGAAGAAGTTGATGAAACTTTCTATCTTATTAAGTATGCCTCTGAGTATGCCTCTAATTATGCTTCCTCTAACTCTGCCTCTGATCATGTTTCCTTAGAGCTTTCCTCTAATCATGCTTCCTCTTATCAAAGTTTGCTCACGTTGCCTCTAATCCAAATTTCCCTAATCAGAATGCGTAACTAATGAATGCTTCCAATTAAACGATCACACAATTGAGACTTCCTTTTATGAATGGGTTGAAGTTAGTTTATCTTCTAGTTTATACATTGTGATGTTGAGATTGATTTAACTGTTGCATTAGATGTGTTGATGAAATATGCATCGCATACATGTTACTACATATTCATTGCATAACATACACATTGCATATATGACACTACATATGCACTTTATATATGATGATATGACATGCATGGTCAAACAATATAGTGGGACATTTTAGCTTTGTTTCAGACATGAAACAATGTGTAAAGGTAAAACAATTGAGACGTCAATTGGGGTCATGACCAGACCACATTTAAAAAAGACTCCAACCATCTGGGTTACCCATATCTGGGTGATTGAATGAGCTTTTCTTTATAAAGGAAATAGATATTAGTAAGTTTTTCCTTAATTAAAAAGTAAATGAAAACCGTAAAGGTTTTCTTAATCAAGAAAAGAAAGAGAAGACACTTTTTCCACTTATAGAAAAATAACAGATTTTAAATGTTTGGCCTAGGGCTTATATAAAGCATTTCATATTTATGTTAATTTTTCATTATTTTTGAGAAAATTATTTCAAACTGCCCTCCCCTTTTTAAGAGCTTACTGAGATTATTATCTCACCATTATTTTCTTATGTATTATAGTAGAGGAAAAGAAGTAAGGCTGGAGTCAGAATCAGAGGATAGCATTTAGTAACTATATTTTGTTGGTTTAAATATGTATTTGATTTCTATAAATATACCACTTTTTGATTTTAGTCTCTAAGTTTTTTTTTGGATTTACTCCCGTAAAATCAAAGACAATCAATTTTGGTCCCTAAAAAAAGAGCTGATAAACTACCATGACACGTAGGCCTATAAATACACACCAACACATCATCTTTTATGATATATTAAAAATTAAAATATTTTATATTATTAATTAATAAATTTATTTTTTGATCATTTAATAATTAGTGTTATTTTATAAAGAAAATATGAATAAAAATTAAAAGAGGGGTTTAAGGGTTTTTGGAAAACTTTTCATTATTTTAATGTTGATTTGACGTTTGAGACCAAAGTCGACTGTCTCTGATTTTACATGGGCTAAATCCAAACAAAAAAACTTACAAGGACTGAAATCGAAAAGTATTATATTTGCAGGGACCAAATTACATATTTAAACCTATTTTGTTTAAAAAGTAGTATATGATGTAATCTTGGTACTTCAAAGGATGATTGTAAACTATAAATTTGTAGTTACAATTTATTTTGTTGATTGTACCTTGTAAGATTTTAATGTTTTGTCAAAATGTATGTATTAATTACTTTATTCTAGATACATGGTGATGATTTTTACATATTCCAACCCCTCTTGCTATTCAAAGCTATTCCTCTTATTAGATATTTCTTTTTCAAATTCTCTGATACAAACCATGGTTGATCATGGTACCCGTAACTGGTAGTATGCCCATAAATGGCACAAGAACAACGACAATATTATGGGCGGCCTCCTTATCAACAATACCATCAACATCCTCCTAAGCTTGATAAAATTTAAAAGTTAGAAGGATATTATGAACAAGTTTATGCAATAGTCCATGATCAATATGCTACGAACCAATGCTTCACTTAGGAATCCTGAATTTCAGGTTGGACAAATAGCCATGCACTTGGCTAAAAGACAAGAAAGTATGAACACTCAAACAAATGGAGAAGTTGACAAGGTAGTTGAAAAAGAAAAGATGGTTGTTGAGAATGAAAAAGAAGAAAATAGAGTATTAGTTGAAGATAAAGTAAAAACATTATTCAATGCGAAAAGAATGAGTTTGGAGAGTCCTTTTTTAATAAAACTTCCCTACCCACCTGCTCCAACAAAGAAAACAATCATTTAGGAGAAAGCTATTGGCTAGAGTCATGAAGAGGTTGTGAAAGAAAAAAAGAAGAACGAAAACGAAGACGAGGACCTAGTTGAAAAAGAGGAAAATAAACAAGAGAAGGTGAAAGAGAACAAGGCATAAATTGATAAAGTCATACAATTCATCATTGCATTTTTCAACTACAATCAACTAGAGGAGACATGGAAGCCACTTCATCTTTATTTAAAGCTCATGGAATTCCGCTAGAACAATTTGAAGGAGAAGGATGATGTGTTCTCTTTGTAAATTTAGCCACCTTGATAAGGGGTACTGGTGGCAAACTATTGACGTTAATGAAGCGCTTATTGGAAAGCGACCCAAATTTATATCTCTTTCATCTTTTTTTTTTTTTTTTTGAGATTATAGAATTCTTATGTTGTTTGTGTTAGATATGATTGTGTCAAGTTTGTTAATGTTATATATGTGTTATGTTTGGTTTCAGTTGTGTTTTAGAAATCAATAGTGATGAGCTAGTAAGTTTTTGTTATATGTGTTTTGCTTTAAGTGTGCTATGTCTTTTTTGTGAAACATTAGCACCTCGTGACCTTGTGTAATAGAATGAGAGCAATTTAACGCAAGGCTTGATGTGTGTTCAAGTGCTAATAGGACCAACATGCTAACTTTGATGTGGTCATATCTTGAATTTATATGTGCTAAAGTGTGGGGTAATGTGCATTATAAAGTTATGTGTGAAATACTGGAGATGTGTGAGATAATTGTAAAATGGTTACAATTGGTAGTATTTTGAAATCTAAGAAGAAATACCTCAGTGACACAAATTCGCTTAGCCAATTTTGAATCTGCTAAGACTATTTTGAATTACTGATAAATTCACTAAGCTAATTTTCAATTGGCTAAGCGAATTTTGAAGGAAAAAAAATTAGGTAACACCCTATAACAAATTTTCTTAAAGAATTTTTAATTGGCTAAGAGAAATTTGTAGAAAAATCTAGGTGACTGATTGTAACAAATTCGCTTAATGAATTTTGAATTGGCTAGGAGAATTTTGTAGAAAAATCTTGGTGGCTCCGTGTAACAAATTCACTAAGCGAATTTCACAGAAAAATCTAGGTGGCTCCCTGAATCAAATATGTTGAGCAAATTGTGAACTAGTTAAATGAGATTTGAGAAAATTTGGCTCGGGGTTCTCTGTCTTAAATTTGGTAAGCGAATTTTTAATTTTCCAAATGAAATTCTGCACAAATTTTCAACAGAGATCTCTATTTAAAAATGTCTGAGCAAATTTTTCCTTAGCTAAGCTAATTTTGGCACCAACTACACTAAATATTACACATTAACTGTCATCCATTTAAAACTAGTTTTTCAGGTTAGTATGCAGGAAAGTCATCCAAACCTAGAGGCCTTCAAATCAAACATAGCATGGCCTGGGGATAGTCCAATCTTTCAAGAGGGGATGAGATGCAGAGTGCAACATATTTTTTATAAAGAAGGTGAAAACACACCATGAATTGTGATATTTATTGTTCTGAATTACCTTCAGTTGTTTAACTTCATACTTTAAGTCTTTTATGAAAATATGATTGAAACATGGCTTCAAAATGTCAAGGTTTGTGGAAAATCAAGCTCACTTGCATGAAAAAGATACAATTTTGTTCATAATGCTATTTTTTGAGGTCAAATTGTGTGGTTATACTTGAATGATAGCATGAGTATGAACCAAGCTGCTTTCTTAAAGTGAGAATTTCCTTTTATTTCATGAAAATTGTTGATATCAGAAATCAAACTAGACTTAGCATGGCAAGTTGTGTGCGTCTATAGGATTAGATGAATAAGAGTCATCATTGTGTTTACACTATTGATTTTTCTTTAGTATTTGTTTGTCACTATCTATATGCTACATGGATAGGATCAAGGCAATTGTTTTTATTTTGAGAGTAAACCACTTGGCCTAAAAAGCTTACCCGTGAGTGAGAGATCCTTGCTTAACCCTTTTGTGCTTAAATGCGAAAATTTTGTTTCTTTTTAAAATTAGAACCTTGAACCCAAAAGAAAAACAACGAATATCTCACATGTCTGTAAGAATAAGAGAACATTTATTTTCATATAACGGTTCTATCTAAGTTGGGGAGTGAAAGTTTGTAAGAAAAGAAGGAAAATCCAAGTGGAATGTAGGTGATTGAAAGGAAAAATGAAAAAGTTTCCTCTTGAATTCAAAGTGAAAAAGAAGAAACAAAAAAGGGGAAAAAAAGACAAGAGGAAAAACAATGAATCACCAAAGAAGGTTGGTAGTCTGAAATAAATTTGAGAGTATTAGTTGTATATTGCAATATTATGAAGCCAACCCACATTACAACCTTGCAAAGACCTTAGTGGTCCATGTTTGATTATGCCTCTTATGATATATGTAGAGATGACTAACAAAATTGATTTTGTGTGAATGCAGTGCACAAAATGAGTGAAATACTTATCTTACTTTTGTTATTGAGTGAAACACTTTTGTGAGGGATGTGATCCTAAGTATTGACTTTTGATTGGAATTTGTGAAAGTCACACTTTTATTTCGCAATTGTTTCATAAACGTGCTTTGATCCATTGACACCTTGATTCTTGGTCTTTTAAGACTGCATATCATTCAAGAAGCATGCAAGTTTGAAAAAGGATTGAAAGTGGAAGTGCTTGATTGTTTACAAACCATGACTATCTATGTGTACTAAATTTGTTTGAACTATGTTCGAATTCTTTTTGAGAGGACTTTTGTTTGAGAAAAAACAAAGTTCTAAGTTGGGGAGAGTATGATAAGTGCCAAATTTACCAATTAACAGATATATTTTTAAGACACTTTATTCACATTTGTTAATGAAAATCATGTGACTTTAACCCTAAATTATGTATATAGTTAGTTTTTAGTAAGTTAATCATGAGAAGTTTGATATTTGCATCTTTTCTTGCTTATATAGGTAATTGAAGACTTAATAATAGCCAAACCTTGATCCAGTTGATCACATTTCAATTCAAAATAAAGAATGGTTGTATACACAAATTCGCTTAGGGAATCTGTCAGTGGCTAAGCGTTCAAGTCAGAAAGTTGAGGAATTATGCAAGCCATAATTCAGCGAATTACAAAATTTGCTATGGGAATTCAAATATGAAGCTAGAATGCAAAATAACAACAAAATTCGCTAAGGTAATTGAAGAAGTTTGACCAACTGTTTCTTACTTCAAATTGAAGAAATCAAATTTTTCTTAGCGAATCAAAAAATTCACTAAACGAAATTCCACTTACTTAAATACTATATAAAGCAAAGTTGTTGTTAGTTTAAGAGAGATCAGACTTTTGATAGAGAGAAAGAAAGAGACAAAGAGAGAACATAGAAATAGGAGATTGATTGATCATTTAAAAGCTATATTCTTGTGTACTTTTGATGTCTACCATGACAATGAGTAGCTAAACATCTCTTTGATGGAATTAGATGTAATCAATCAAACTCTCATATATTTGTTTTGATTAAATTTATATATTTTAGTTATACATCAATTGCAATGATTTATCCTTGTTCTTAATGCTTGTTATAATTGGATCACCTATAATATGATTTGCTAATTTGATGTTTTATTGAAAAATACTATTTGAATCTTGATTTAGGATAAGTCATCTAATTAATCTGATTTATAAGGATAGAATTAGGTTTAATAGTCATAAATCATCATTATTTAATGCAAACTTCTTTGTTAAATATTCGAGGAATTGATGTTTAGGAAAATAGGTTGATTTCTCAACTCATTAATTAATGATGACAATGTTGTTATTGTGTAACAGAGAAGATGTATGTTAATCACTAGGATGCTAAAGAAACTAATCACTAAGATGCTAAAGAGCTGGATTAATGAAATCTAATACCAACATTTTTATCTCATTGTTTTATTCCCAATTTACTTTTATCGTGTTTTAATCTAATTGAATTGATGAACAAAATCCTCCAATTCATCTCAAAGACTACTTATGATCAAATTCAATCAAAAATTAAGTTTTCTTTGGAAAATTATATATAATTATCCAATCTGATTAATTCTCGTGGATCATTGCTCACTAATATAATTGAAAATCAAGAACCAAAGTCATATTCTCAAGTCATGAAATCCAATGAATGGCGCGAAGCTATGGAAAAAGAAATTCAAGCCTTTGAATCAAACAACACTTGGCTTTTATGTCCACTCCTTAAACGAAAATCAACAATTGATTGTAAGTTGATTTACACAATCAAGTATCTATCTAATGGTTCTATTGAGATATATAAGGCTCGTTTAGTTGCAAAAGTCTACACGCAAGTTGAAAGTATCGATTATTGTGAAACTTTCGCCCTTGTTGCAAAACTAGTCACAGTTCAAACTTCTCTTTTTTATTGGTGCCTTTAAATATTGGTCATTACATCAACTTGATGTAAATAATTTTTTTCTTCAAGAATATCTCAATAAAGAAGTCTACGTGAACTACCACCTGGATTTTTTTTCATACATGGAAAGCATGTGTGTGCAAATTAAACAAATCAATTAACGATCTTAAATAGTACTTCTCGCCAATGGTTCTCTAAATTTTCCACCACTCTTATTAAAAGAGGTTTCATCGATCTATTTCATATTATAGTATGTTCGCTTACGTTTGTAATCAAACGTCCATCTTTGTCCTCGTCTAGGTTGATGACATTATCATCACTAGAAATAATGATGATGCCATATCTGATATAAAGTCTCTTGCTCAATCTTCTTTCTTCATCAAATACCTTTGAATCTTCTTTATATTTTAGACATTGAAGTCTCTTGCTCTAAAAAGGCAATTTTTTATGTCAATGAAAATATACGCTTGACATTTTATCTAACTCTAGTATTACTATGGTTCTAAGTGAATATTATTATTATTATGCGAACTCATGCGGCCACACGTGATGCATATTCAAGACATACAGCCTAACACTCATCATCAAATAAATAGAAGATCAATCATATTAATAAGAGTGAAGGACCATGCAATAACGGTTTAAAATGTTTTACACCGTTGTACTATTTTTATGTACTATTTTTAGTACTGCGCCTAAAAGATGCCATCACCGACTCACATCATTTGGTTATTTAAATATCACAAATTTTAATACGAAATCAATTTGATATATATTAATATTTAAAATTTCAACCTTTAGATACATAGGTGCGGCGTCATGTTAGATATAGAAGTTAATTGGCATATTTATTTTTATAACTAAAATAGTAATTTAAATGATATTAGTTTGATAAAATTAAAAAAAATAAATATGTATTTTGTATTAAATTAATATAAATTATATTATTATTTTATCTATAAACACGAGTAGAATCATGAACTATGACTTCTAATAATTATTAGTTAAATTTCTAATAATTTTTAGGCAAAAATACAACTATCGTTTTTTATGTTTAACTCAATTTCCACTTTATATCCTTTAAATATTTTTTTTTCAAAACTGGTCTTTTTAGTGACCTTTTATTTGAATTGTTAGCCTTTATTTTATGGTCCATTTGCATAAATGTTCTTTTTTAGTAATTATGTTAAAAATGTTGTGACTATTATGATGCATAACAATATTGACGCGACAAATTATAAAAATAAATGATTTTCAAATTGGTTCTTTAAGTTTTGGCGGAAGTATACCTATAGTAGTATCAGTTTAGTCTAGTTTTCGCTTAGGTTCAATTTTTATCTTCTTTCTCTTTATCATCTCCATCTTCACCATCTTCTTCTTTCATTCCATCTTTAAAATAATTAAAACTCAAAATATGTAATTACAATAGAAAACCTCAAAACGTTAACCATGTGAATGGCGATACAAACTCAAAATGATAAATCCACCATTCCAACAAGAATTAAAAATGAGTTGGTATAAATCAAAAAGAGAAACACACTATAAAAGTCTTCAAGATATTTGTTCAGCCTTTTTTAATCTTCTTCAAGATATTTTTTTGCATAAACTAGTAGTTGATTTTGTTTTTCTTTTATGGGTTTCAAAAAGGCGTTTAGGATTTCAAGATACATGTTCTTCCTTCTTCCAACAACACAATTTAATGTCTTCATCAAATTCTCTATCATCAACCTTCATCATAAGCTTAGAAATAACCCAATTAAAAAACAAAGAAACTATGAAACTAAAACCTAAAAAAATCCATAAATATTAGCTTGGAACAATAGGTTTTCCATGAAAGATGATGAAAATAAAGAATGGCTAAATGTTCAAATGAAATATAACTTATAGAACCAATTTGAGAAAATTTTAAAATGTAAATAACCAATATGAGAAATGAGTCAAACTTGAAGATCACAGTGACTTTCATTTTTCTAAATTGAAAGAGTTCTAAGAACTTTTTTTATAGAATTTTTATTTGTAATAAAAATTAATTAAAAAAAATTATATTTATTTTTGCCATATCAATACCCTTATGCACACGTCCTCAATGAAAAAAAAGTTAAATGTCCTAAGCGGAAACTAAGCTAAATTTAAAAGACTAAAAGTATATTTTAACTTAGAAACTCAACTTATTCAAAGAAATCCTCAATGTAATTGAGAATCTATTCGATGTGGAACTCGAAGATGTTTAGGTGGATTTGGATATCAAAATTTGTAGTTTTTTTTTTTTATTTTGATGTATTTTTTTATCATTTAAATGTATTGTGGTTGAATTATTAATATATATTTTTAGTTTTTTTATATATTTTAATATTAATTTATTAAAAAAAATAGCTTATTGTGGTCTTATCCCCATGATGCCGGAAGACATTTTAAATTTTTGTTGCTGAAAAAGAGGGATATCCTGAAGAAGAAAAAAATTCTATTGAACAATGACGAATGTTATTTAAAAGTCATCTAAAACTCAAACAAAGATCGACGACATTCGTTGGAACAATTTTCTTGTACTTTATGGATAAGACAATGACTCAATCGATGTAAATATAAGGAAAAACGAATATGTCCTTTAAAATTCAACTTGTCAAATCGACATCAATAAGTCACCGTCTCAAACATATAGACCGAATGAACCATTAGCTAATACTTCTAAAGAGTATTGTTGATCGTCGTTAGTGTTTTGAATGACTTTTAGCATTGGTCTACTGTGCACTCGGCCTACCTTAAAATTTTCCTTAAATAGATTATAATTGGCGTCTATAATGTTGACTCGTCTCCACCTACTTGCTTTTCATTGAATGATACTACCAACTCTAATAAAAGACAACAAGGATTTTGATTGACCAAAAAGAAGCAAGGTTGATTATCCCTAGTCAACTAAAGTTGTAAAGCCACGACTGAAGATTAATTTCTGACCTTTTAGAATAACCCACAACTTTATCATAGTAATTATACACGCACCCAAATAACAAGCTAACCAAACCAGAAATAAATGTTATGATCATGATTCACACCTCCACATACTCTCGAAATCTCGTGGTTAGTCACTGCATCATCCTCATTCAACTTTAATCAACCATAACAAAGAGGGGTCCAACAAATAGGAAAAAGAAGATTATTATTGGACAAAGACTAATGATTTCATAGAGTTTTGAAGGGCTAAGTTAATATTTTAAAATATATTTGAGATGTTTTTTTAAAAAAAATTAATTAAAAAAATGATACACGATCATATGACATTTCAATCACACTTCATTCATTCTTAAAAATATTTTATAGCTTACTTAGTTTTGAAAAGAAAAACAAGTTCTCCCCTCCCTTTCAAAATCCCCCTAACTAGTATTATGAAAGACTTTCTCATTTCTAGCTATACATATGCAATCCAATGTGACCCCAAAGGTAATCGACCAACAATTTGTTGAGGTAAAATCCCTTAACAGACTTACACAAATCACTCAAGTTTTTTCTCACCAAGTAGACTTGAGGATGTTTACACAAATATGATAAAAGTGATTATGATCATATTACAACACTAATGATATAGATTGCAAATAAGAATACTCTCAAAAGATTGATCATTGAATCTCTAACAAGAGAAGTAGTGTGTTTCTTAATAGTTTGATGAAGAGAACATTGATAGATTTGCACTTAAGAAAGTAAGATATATTCGATTATAGTCTCTTCGATATTGTAGCTTGAAGCACCTTCTATTTGTAGACTTGAGAATACTTCTTTTAGCTGTAAAGGATATTTAAGACCGTTGGGTACATGTCCCAAAGAGTTAGAGTAAGTTGCTTGATTGTTCTCCAAATTTTGTAGAAACATCCTCATATGTGAAGATTTTAATGATCATCCTCTTGTGTATGAATGTGGTGGAGACGTTTTAGTATTCTCTTATTCTTATGACAACTTGCAATGAGCTATTAGGTGATATGAATGAGATGTTAAGTTTTTGCTTAAAGTTACTTTGTGTACTTGTGGTGTAGAGCGATCTCTTCCTGTTTGTTCTCCTCATAAAATATTCTTCATATTGATGCATGAGGATGTTCGGGGAACAAAATCAGATTTACATAAAGTGTGTATTCGTCTTCACATATGTGTGACAAATTTGTTTCTTTCATAAGATTCCTTGTCTTATGACATTTAGATAATGTTCCCTTGCACAGTGACCATCATTTCTTTTGAATGTTTGATGCAACATTCTTTTATTTTTATTTTTTATGTTGACATAAATAATATCATTTGATCTGCAATTTGAGTCTGAAGATGAATATTTATAGGTTTGAGGATGATTATCATTTTTGTTTGTGTGTATGTTTAAACAGCTTGTCTAAGATTGATTAAAAACATCTATTTAAGAGCACATAATATATCACTTAATAAAATCAGAATTAACTAAATTTTCAACTAATTAAAATTTATTGTCATTAAAACATCTATTTAAGAGATTCTGCCTCGACACATACCTCTAAAGAAATTTTTGAAAACATGAAATAAATATTTAATAGATACACTAATAGGACAATGACTTACATAAGTCATCCTACGATGGACATGATTGTCATTATTGAAAAGACAATACTTGCAATCTTTCAAAGTAATCCTTAGTCTTTCGAGGCCCCTTACCACCTTCGAATAGATTGATAAAATAAGTAGATGTGAAACTTTCATCAGGTTCAAAACATCAAACAAAAGTATAGGCTACCTCCAAATTATCTGGAACCGGAAAAACTTTTATATGGTTAATGAGATATGCAAGAATATATGTGAAACGTCCAACTATCCATTAATGTAGATCATCAATTAGTAGACATGATTTTGTCATTCTCACGTGAAATTAGTTTCCACACTAATACATGAAACACACACAATCATGAAATTAGTTTTCATGATTATTTATTTTAAATTTATAAAAAATAATAAGAATAAAAATATCAATATTAACTCAAAAGGTTAAACTGTAGCTAAATTTGGGAAGAATGACTGATTTGGTCCTATAAAACACACTCATAGTTAAGAATATTCATATCCAAATTAAAATCACAAAACGGATTCAAATAAATCAAAAATTACACAAAATCGAATCTTATTGGATGTCATTTTGTAAAAATGATTCAAATCAGATCGACTTTCAAATTTCTTTTCCAATTTAAACCAAACAGTACAAAAATGCATACATAAATTTTAAAATTTGTTTAATGAGAAAAAAGATAATGCATTGTCAATGTAAATTAGTTTTACACTTATGTCTAATAAAAATTAATAGTGTCCTAGTTATTTTTAAAAAACTGTTACAAAATATGATTACATAACAAGATGATAAATTATGATTGAGTGATAGTGTAAAACTATTAGGTTAAAAGTCTTTTTGTTCTCCTATTTTGCCTAAAATGAACTTTTAGTATCTCATTTTTAAAATCGGTTTTTTGTCCCTCTATTAACTAATTCTTGAGATTTTTTTAGTCCCCACTATTTTTTATGATGTACCACTCTCATCAATTTATTGTTGTTATTAATTTTATTTATATATTAAAACTCAATTTATTTTTTTATATATTAAAATATTTAAAATTAAAATCTTAAAAAAATATTTCAAATTTATTTATCTTATTTAACTTTTATTTATAATTTATATAATATAATTAAAAACTTATTTATTTTATTTTATTATTATTTTCATATTTAAATTTATTACATTTTTAATATTATTTAATATCTATTTTATTTATGTACTAAGATATTAAAAATAAACTTATTTTATTTTACTTATAAATTAAAATTTTTAAATTTTAATTATTTTATCCTAAAATAAGTTAAAATTTTTAAATATTAATATATAAATCAAATAAATAATAAAATTAATTATAACAATAATAACATAGAAATTATTTTATCCAATTCACAAATGTCACCTAAGTGTTACGTCATTAATAGGAGGGTTATATAATAAAAGATTGCAAAAATTTATTAATAAAAGGACCAAAAAATTAATTCTAGAAAGAGGGGAATTAAAAGTTCATTTTGGACAAAAATAGATGAACAATAAATACATTTAAGCAAAAACTATTTTATAACGTCGTTGCATAATCATTGAACTCTCGTTTAATTTTGTATTAATATGTGATGTAACATTAATCTATTCTTTGTTGGTTTTTAATTTTGTTTAACAATGCTTATTGGTATAATATAATATATATTTTTGTTATTTTATATTTTTATGATTAAATCATAATAAATTATATCTGTAATACATAGTTCAATTGTCAAATATTAAAATTATTATGTTGAACAATTATATTTTGAATTCCAACCCACAACATCGCAAATATGGTATAATAAAATTGTTATGTTTAAATCAAAATATTTTTTTGTCTCTTTAAAGTTGATTCAATTCAAATTGCAAAGCAAGTACCTTTTTGCTCATAGTCTATTCTAATGAACAAACTACAAAGCTTGTGGAGCCAATGAGCCGCTACAAGTGAAAACCCTGCTCAAATGCTAAGTGGTCCAATGCTAATTATACGCAACTCATTGCCAGCAAGCACAATAATTCACCATAAATAGAGGACACAAACGTAATTTACTCGACCTGCTGGCATGTGACAAAGACACTTATGTGGCCCGGTTAACCCACCACTTTTTCAAGCATACCTTCACGTTGTAGTTGGAATTGAAAACTTGCCAGGAAACTTCCCATGGCAGAGACCACCCACAAATAATTAAATATCAACTAAAATATAAATAGCCGATTAATTCTATGTATTTTTTTGGGCTCATAAACTCATTCACTTCAATTATTATGATTGTTGGTATTTTATTTAGGATGTGAAATATACGACCTCCTTATCATTTTTGTATTTTTTATGGTGATTTTGGTTACATAAGTTTGTTTATCAAAACTTTTTTTATTGCTAATTGTTTATCAAACCTATAAGTACAACTTTAGCTTTGCAGGTTTTACGGTAATATATGACGTCAACGTTAAGAAAGTTTGTGTAACAATTCAATAAAGCTACTAAGGTACGAATTCAGTAGTAAAATTAAGACAACAATGTTTAAGAACCTTTGTCAAAGAAGAAAAAAATTTGATGGTGACATCATAGGAATAGGATAGTGGCGTTGGGCTCATTTATGCATCAACAAATCCACTTATTATATGAATTAGGGGTATTTGGTTGGAGGTGGATTGAAGAGAGGGCGTGAGATGGGAGGAGGGATGAGGAAATATTTTAAATGAAATATATTTAGTTTAATTTTTAAGAGGAGAGGGAAACGGATAAATTCAATATAACTAAAAAATCATTTAAAATCTCTTTTATTTCCTTGAACCAAACACAAAAATCATTTAAAATTTTTTCTGTTCTCTTGAACCATAGTACTAAAACTCCTTTTACAATGACATATAGGGTTGTTAGTTATAGATTAATAAAAAAGTGATTTTAAATTTTATTTTTTAAAAATCATTTTTACATTTTTATTAGAATTTACTCAAAAGTAGTACAAGTTATTTTAGGGTTGTTTGTTAGAATTTAAAAAAGTTATTTTGAGATTCTATAAATTAGATATTCAGTTATAGAGATTTTAACATAGTAAAAATTACATTTTTTTTAAAAAAAAATATCTCTCAAACATGTTTTATTTATGAGAAGTTACTCAAAATAGTTTCTCATTTTAAACATTTTTTTGACATTTTATCATTCAAAAAAAGTTGTAGCAAAAAGATGTAATACTTAAAATAGTTTTTTATGAGAAGTTATTTAAACCAGTTTTTCAGTTGAAGTTTTTTGTAAAAAAACTCTTTTAAACAAATTATAACAAAAAGTTGTATTAAACGGGCCAATATGGTACAATGCAAAAATATCTTTCGCCATATTTAGTGTGAAAGTTTCGTGGCTAAACTTTTAAAATAAAATAAATGAGTTTATCTCATTTAAAATAGGTTTATTAAATAATTTTGATTTGATAAATTTTTTACCGCTAGTATAATTGAATAGTACTGTGGTTAATTAAGAATCGATTCTTTCCTGTTGAAAAAAATATGAGGGGTCATGTTTATAGTCTCAACTATTTAATCTTCTATCTTAATTTTTAAATATACTTTCTCTCTCGTTTAAGGCATTAGATTAAGGGTTGAGATTTGTTGAGTCTAACTCATAGATATTGATAAGTTGACAAGTTCGAACGAGGATAATGAATGAGACCTGCCTTTTGGACTTGGCCTAACGTTTGTCAAAGGAGGCAATTAGGGGTTCGAGGGGCGAAGCCTCTCCGGTATAGTACAAGGATATTGTTGTAGTCTAGACCTTAGTAATTAAATACATGTTATACTCTATAAGCCCTAATCAATCATTCTAATACAAAAGAATTGCAGCCGCTCTGCAGTTAGAGACATAGATATATTTGGTCGATCATCATTACCAAATGTCTTGTGTTATTTGTGTTGCGTTTCTCATTCTCTATTCTTTTAATTTAGATTGAGTTGCTATTCTAACAAGATTCAACATGACCCAAAATTGAACATGAGAGAATCTATTCTCATAGTTAGACTTACATGATTGTCGCATCTCAATGCATTTCTAACATGGAAATATTGAACCTTTATTTTGTAGTTTATAATTCACTTGTGTTTGGTTTTATTCAACTGTAAAAATAAATATATCTTATCTCTCTTTGGAATTAGAACTCCCTACGATCAAGGTAATCTCACGCTCAAATAGAGAGTCACTTTAAGTACAAATTATACTATATACAACTATTTCAAAACCGTTCGAAACTCTAACGATAATTGATGTCTCTCAAAATCTTTCTGATTTTAACATTTGAGATAGTGACATGATCAATGTCATTTAGACAAAAACAATAAAAACAACATATATGTATGCCTCATAAATATCTGCATTAACTTATGTTTTTACTTATTTTGGTCAAACAAACACCAATAAGTAAGGTTGTTCATGGTTTGGTTAATGAAGAAATCTGAACTGTTACAATAGTTTGATAAAATCGAACCGAAATGTTATTTCTGGACCAAACATATTCTTTGTGAACAAAATATTGGAACCAAGTTGATTTTATACTTAGAATTTTGATGTTAACAAAAGTATTTTACGGGAACAATATATTTGACTTCACTGAGTATGAAAGAAGATTCATGTTTTTAAAGAAAATCTAAAATAAGATTGACTCAGATTTATGATTGAAGAAAATCTTTGACCAAGTTGAAAACAAAATATGGTCAAATATTTTTGAAGAAAATCTATAATAAGATTTGATTAAGATTTATGATTGAAGAAAATATTTGACCAAGTTGAAAAGAAGATATGGTCAAATGTTTTTGAAGAAAATATAAAATAAGATTTGATTTTGATTTATGATTAAACAAAATCTTTGACCAAGTTGAAAACAAAATATGGTCAAGATTTGATCAAGATTTATCTACAACAAAATATGAACATAATTAATCTGAAGAATTTACAAACTCAATATGAACAAAATCAATCTAAAGAATATACAAAATCAATATGAAGAATTTACAAACTCAAACTGAACAAAATACGAACATAATCAATCTAGAAGAACTGTTCAGATTGGTTTTAGAAATAAAGAATTGACTAAAAAACATATGATCAAAAAACATGTTGTTCAGAATTATTTCTGAATAAGATCATTATTGACCAAAATAAGAATGAAGATACAATTCTGAATTAAATAAGGACTAAATTGAAGTCCTAATTTTATCTATAAATAGATACTCAAGGCTGAAGAAGAAGACCATCAAAAATCAGAAAAGAGTAGAAGAACTCATAAGCTCAAAATTTCAAATTCATCTTAGAGTTCAAAGAGAGAAACACTTGTTCAAGTTAGAAACATTTTCTGAGTGTTTTTTCTTAGAGTGTGAGAGTTATTATTATTATCAGCTTTGTTAGAAGCAACTACTCAAGTTTCAATCTTTTGTATCCAACCCGATAATGGTTTAGTTCCTTCTTTAATCCGAGGTTGTCAGGTTGTTAGGAGAAGACTTGGCTTGTAGGATCAAGGTGGTTAGTTCCTCAAAAGTATGAGGTTGTCAGGCTATTTGGAAAGACTAGTTTGGAGGGTCAGGTGCTTTGAAATTCAAGGTATTTGAATTAGTAGATTAAAGCCTTCTGAATGAGGGGACTGGATGTAGCCAAGACTGGCAAGTTAGTGGTGAATCAGGATAAATCTATGTGTCTAATTATTTATGTTTCATTATTTGCTGCCTATGAATCTGATTGCTTCTTATCTAAGTAATTCATAAAAACCAATCAACCTTCATCAAATTAACAAAAAGTTATCAATTTTGTCAAATACAATTCAACCCCCCTTATCATGTTTGCACCTTCACAGAATTGTACCGAATTGCAATTACTATTTGATATTAGGACTATTAAAAAGATTTAAAAAAATCAAACATAAATGAATACTACTAGAAAATGTTGAAATAGCAACAAAAATTTATAAATAGAAAAAAGAAATATTCATCTCTAATTTTGTCTTTAAGTATTAAAGACAAAAAACTTGGTGACCAAATTTATTGTTTACGTCTCTAATATCTGTCATTATTTTAACTCTTCCTAGTAGTGATATCAAGACAATTTAAAAAATAAAAAAAATTAAACCAACCGTTAAACCTAACTACATCGAAAAGAATCGAATTGTGACATATAGTTCACGAACTAAACCGAATTGAATTGGTATGGTTCAAAAACTACCCACCACATTTCGATTTTTATCGGGTAGTTTAGATTCTTTTTTTGAACCCTACCGATCAAGTCATCATCTCAGTTATAAAGACGAAAAATATGATAAACTTTTAAAAGATGACGTAAATTAATATGGGTGTTTTGTACAATTTTGAACCACGAATATACAATATTAAACCTATTACTTTATAACTTGTCTTAGATTTATTTCTCAAACAAGTTTTAGATAGACACACCCTAAATTAAAAAATTTGGGACACAAATAAAAAATTTAATCAAATCATTTAATTTATTTTCTTTTAATTTTTTATTTATGTGTGTCTAAATATTTTTAATTTAGAGTTGTGTTATTTCTCTTATTTACTTTTGCAATTCTTGAATTGTCTTGTCGAAAAAATAGAAGAAAAATAATACAAATGAATAGATATATATTACTGATTGCTTGGGATTTGCAACCTTATATGTGGGGTGTGTCTCTCTCTGAGTCTTTTGTGTTTAGTTGATATCAATTGGTATATAGTACAACTTATTCTACATGTATATATATACATTTCATTGTCAATGTCAAGATAAGATATATTTACTGTAACTCATGGTTAGAATTAATGATATATATCATATGAGACAAGACAAGAACTTTGATTTGGTACTATATTTGACCCTTCCCTAGCTATCTAGTTTAATTGACACCATAAAATTATCTCACCATCCAAAAAGAAAAGAAAAAAAAAACCTAACTTTGTAGGCTCATTTAATGTACTTATGGTAACAACTAAAACCATATCTCATCAACAAAAACGGTGCTAAACAACATTAAGCTCTTCCAACTACCAATAATCTAGGAATGTATTCAATCGCAAAAAAGTAGTAATACCAATATAAGTCACACATTGTTACATTAATTAATAATTCACATGCTAGCTATTTAGTATAAATAATGCAAGTTTGTGACAATTGTAACTCAAACTAGTCTTCATACATTTCCCCTTTAATCTTTCACTTCTAAAAACTAAAACTTTTTTGTTTTTCTCAATATGAGAAAGTCTTCTACTTTGCAAAGGTCACTTTTGGCCTTTTGGGTTCCTTTGTTGCTTCTTGTTACATTCTTTTATGCTACTTCTGTTGTAGCAACAACTGCAGCTTCAGGTTTGTGACTATAGTACTAATTTTGACATTGGCACATTAGTATACAAAATATGTACATTATAGTAACTATGCATAAATTGGGTTCTTTTTTTTTTACTCTTAGTTTCATACACTTACATTTCCCTTTATATGGTAAAAAAAGGAGAGAGAAATTTATTGTATTAAAAAAATTGGGTTCTTGGCACTATGTTTGAGGAACTCAAAGGTAAATTTAAGTTGTTTTTTATAACTTAATTTTTTGCATGTGTGATGATGATAGTTAAATAAAATCAAATTCAATTTTAAAAGTATATTTAACTAAAAATGAAAACATATAATTTTGTATTGAGCAGAAAATTTTGTATAATTTTTTTATAAATTTTATATTTTTGTATTAAGACATACAAATTTTGTATTTTTTTTATTGTAATTCTCCTTTTTTTTTAAACCCAATTTCATTAAAATTAAGATACTAATTACTAAGTATTCATTCCAAGACAAACACACACTTGGTCATTGAGCTTGGGTTAATTTGGCACCTAGAGTTCCCACAAAAATTTATTTGTGGTCATCACAAGTGGCATAATTTACATTATATTATCTCTTTATCAATTTATCCATTTATATGAAACAATTCAAAATCATAGAAGCATTGTAGAAGTTAATCATAATTTGGGTAATTTTGCATTTCTTGTGTAGTGAATGAAGTGAACACAGATGGGAAGCTTGTAAATGAAGAAACAAGCCAAGTAAACAATGAAGAAGAAAAATTCAAAGCATTTTTTCATGCAAAACAAAAATTGAAAGGATTTTTTCACAAAAAACCAATATTCAAGAAACCAATTCCATTTGTTAAACCTATTCCAAAACACATTCCAATCTATAAGCCTATCCACAAACCAACTCTATGGAAAAAACCTATCCCCTCAGTTGAGCAAGAGTCATTTCTTAAACACAAACATTTCTTCAAAAAACCAATAATTCCCATTGTTAAACCTACTTATGTTCCAATTTACAAGCCTATTCCAAAGTTAATTCCAGTTGTTAAGCCAATTAGTGTTCCAATTTACAAGCCAGTTCCAAAAGTTATTCCAATTGTTAAGCCTATTCCAAAGATAATTCCAGTTGTTAAGCCTATTCCTAAGGTAATTCCAATTGTTAAGCCAATTCCAAAGGTTGTTCCAATTGTTAAGCCTATTCCAAAAGTTGTTCCCATTGTTAAGCCAATTCCATAAGCAATTGGATAGGAAATTTTAACCTATATTACCAATGTTCCATAAAATTATGTCATGCTTGGAAAGTTCTATCTTAACACACTATCAATTGTGTTTGCATAATTATCCTACTTAATTATCTTTGGTATTGTATTAGAGTGAATTTTGTTAATGCTTTCACATGAATAAAGTTCCTAAGTTTGTCATTGTATGTGCATTATATCCATACAAAAATGGAACTTCTACGAATTGTTTATTAATCATTCTCGATGTAATTTTTTATAGATGTTTTATTTGACTCTTCTTATTGTATTTGAGTTTTGAGTACCGCTTGTACTCTTATTTCTATATTAAATATTCTTTTTTGGTCTTTTAAAAAAGGAATCAAATTGTTATTTTTTTCTTTTTATATATTATATTATTATGTGAAAAGAAAGTATTAAGATAGTTTATATGTGATTGAAAGAGAGACCTTACTAAAAATGACTAATTCAATTTTACTTTAGAATGTAGAAACTTAGTGTTTATAACATTATAAAAAGAAAGAAAAATAAATGATTCTATTGTTTAGAAACATCCCATAATATAAAGGTAGGCATGCAAAGAACATGAAGTGAGTGACACATTTTTATTACTACACTTTTATAGGCAAAGAAAGGAAATTAATTTACAAAAAAAGGATATATTGTAAAAGTAAATCAAAGAGTCCTAATTTTGAAGGACAAGATGTGACACAAAGATTAGCACAATAAAAACTTTATGCCAATACAAGTAATAAAATCAGTATAAAAGTTAAACCCATTGTATTGAGCTCCCAACATAACCAAATTATCTCGTAGGGTAGCAGAACGACTTATTAGTTGCATGCTATTTATAAATAGATCTCAAATGACCATTACAATTAATTTACAAATAATCTAATTAATTTGTAACTAATTTAAATAACTTGCAACTAACATAAATTAATTATAAGAGTTCCGGCAAGTTGGAATAGAGATTAACATTTTCAACTTAGGATAAACTTTATGATCTAAAAAAAAGAAAATATAAGGATTAAAAGGCTTTTTTTTTTAAATACCGAAGATACATCAGCTAAAACATTTTGAATGTGGAAAATATATCGCCTAATATTTTTGGATAGTTAAGATATCGGCAAAAAGATTTTTTGAATGTCGAAAATACATCTGTTAAACGATTTTTGTAAGATTTATTTTTCACTTGAAATAATAATAAAAATAAAATATTCTCGTGTAATCTTACATCTTTCTATTTTTTTTGTAGTAGGTGTTAAATCAAGTCTATATCTCAATGCAAGATTTTTTCTTATTTTTTTTCAACGAAATCTCATATATAACTCTTTGATCATTAACTGAGATTTCTAAAAGAGAATTGAATTATTATTTTTTTGAAACAAATATTTAATAGCATTTTTTTGAACAAATGCTTAATAGCATAAACCATTGAAATTTGTTTTCTTGATTCTCGAAGAACTCTCCTGGTTCTTGGGATCTTCGAGTCATCAAAAGTTTTTTTTTCTTCTTTTCATTTTCTTCATAAGAACCAAAAGTTTGTATAAACAAGCGAAGAAGATCATATGCCTTGAGAGCTCTATCTTTGATTATTGACTAATCTTTCTTTCCCCTTCGTGCACCATTCATAAAAAAGAACGAATCAACAACAAAAAAATTCAGCAGAAATTGATGCTTCCAATAATATAGAAAGAAGAATAAATCTATTTAACAAAATTGAAAGAATGCAACGAAATAATAATTATCTTTTTGATACTATCATAGAATATAGACATAATTGTTCCTGCGATCCTTTAATTTAATTTCAAGTAACACTTCAGTTCTTTATTTTTTTTTATTTAGTCTTTTATTTAATTTTAAGTAACAATTTGATCTTTCATGTCCTAAAATATCAACAATGGTATCATTTTTTTTTTATAAAAATTCAAAAAATTCATCAAAATTTTCAAATAAAATCCATAAAATTAATTATCATCTTCAATATAATGCAAATTTCATCAAATTTATAACTCAAATATTCAAATAAACTCATATTATCATTCTTGATTTGATGAATTTGATGTTGTTGGAGATGAAAATATGAGTTTATTTGAATATCTGAGTTATGCATTTGATGAATATATGAATTTTCTTGAAATTAGTATTGAATTTTATGGGTTTTGTTTGAAGATTTTGATGAATTTTCTAAGTTTTGTAAAGAAATGATAACATTGTTGACATTTTAAGATATAAAGAATCAAATTGTTACTTAAAATTAAATGAAAGAGTAAATCAAGAAAAATAAAAAGATAAAGGATTGAAGTGTTATATGAAATTAAGTTAAGAGGTCGCGAGAGCAATTATGACTAAAATATACAAAATATTAATATTAAGTATGGAAGAAAGAAAAATATAAATAAAATTGTATTGATAGAATGAATAAATTGTTACTTACAATAAATGTAACATATTATTTATATAAAAATCATAAAATAATTATTAAATCAACTTACAACTAATCTAACTAATTTGCAACTACCATAAATTAGCTCCAATAAAAACAAGTTTCTAAATGAAATACTACTATGATGTTTTGCACATTTCTATAGACACCATAGCTTACTTTTCAATATGTGTTATTAACCTTTTTTGAAAAATTAGTTTCTTTCCCAGTATGGTCAATAACTTATAAATACTTTAATATGGTTGATAACGTGGCATTGATCATTAATTATATTGTCGCTAACCATTTTCAACGTTGTATTGACCACTAATATCAACTTAGTTAACCAAGTGTGATTCACAACTCGTAATTTCACAAGTGGTTACTGTAGTAGTAGTATATCAAGTTAACTTATTAACGGCAAGATGAATTGAATTAACTAAGTATTTACAATTCATTAATCATGCATCTTTTAGCATATTGTGAAAACTGAACCAACAAAACTTATATGGTTATTAATGAAAAATAGATGATTAGTTGAAAAATAAAATTTATATTAATTAAAAGATATTTTAGGTTAGATATCATAAAATAGGAGTAAAAATAATTTATCTATATTTATTTATATTTGAGACTAAATATTATGAATATTTTTTTAAAAAAAAATTTTTGAGACCATAGGATTTATTTATGCTTTTAAAAATGAAATGTTATATAAGTTGTGAGAGATGTATACACAATCAGATAAACTCTTCAACAATTGTTTTTAACTGGGTACAAACGATAGGAAGTTTGTTTTACTTCAAGTATTCTCGAAAATTTCTAAGTTTTATTTAGATTGTCTAATTCAAATGTGTATTTTATATATACGAACTGATTAATATAATATAAACGTGTATTTTATGAATTTAAAAACATACAGTCCGGTGAGAGAGGAAACACCATAAATGATAAGGTATATGAAAGCAACAAATAATAGCAATTCGACCAACAACTCTACTCCTAAAGACCGACACCTCCCTAATTTCATGTCCCTACCGACCATCACTAGTGTAGAATCTCGTAACTTGATCGTGCAAACCAGCAGCACAAATTGGTTTTATGAAAATGATCCTAAGTGCAAATAAATTTGTTCCTATGCAAAATAGATTTGTGATATACTTTCCATTTAACCTTGAAACACTATTCAAGATTAATCTCATTTTTAGATCCTCTAGTATTGTGAATAATCCAAGTCTTTTGTTGAACAGAGATGTGTTTGAAAAGGAGCTTATATAGAAAAACATCTCCCATCTCACAAATTGGTTTTATAAAGATTTCTCAATTTACTATTAGTTGTGATTTTTGGTGGCTGCCACTCCTTACTAACACCTTGTTTATCAAATCCTCATTAGCAATAGTTTTACCTAAATCATTCAATTTATTCACAATGTGTGTGGATTGAATGGCAACAATGGTTTTACCATATTTCATGTGAAATAACTCATATTCATGCGCGACTTTCAACACATCCCACATTGCTTGTGCAGTTTTGCAACTAAAAATGTGATAGTACTCTTCATCTCCTAAAGTGGATATTAGAATGTTTTATATTTTTCAATCGTTGCACTTTCTTTTTATCTAAGTTGGTCCAATCGACTCTAGATTTTTCAATTGCAACACCATTTGTTACGATGGGAGTCACATACGGCCCTTTTCGATCACGTCCCAAACATTCATATCATAAGACATGATATGAACTTGCATCCTATCTTTCCAAAATATGTAATGGATGTTCTATTATAATCCTATTTAGGTTCTAGAAAGATAATAGTGTGAGCAACTCTTGAGTCAATTCGACCTTTAAAACAAGAGTCGGACTCGGGATACCACTTGTTATACTATTAGTCACTCGAAATTTAGAGGGAATGAATAAAATTTTGTGCTTCTATTGAATAAATGGGATTATCAAAACTTTAAAATAATTTTCAGAGTTTATTATACATTTGTCAGATCGAATTACAAAACTAAAGTCAAGTTGCAAAACTCCACCACAAGATAACTTGCAATGTTGAGAGATTGAAGTCTTTATTGAAAATGAATTCAATTAAGCTTTCTATGTCTTATTCAATTTTCAATACTACAATAAATTGAGATTGATTAAGACAAAACTATTCATCTAATTCTCAACCAAAAACAGTTTGCATAATTGGAAAAATTCTGATTTTCAAATAATACAAAAACCAATCAAAATAGTGTCAAACAAATCTTCTATGTGTAAACAAATTTCAGTAACATAGAATAAGACATGCTAACACAATTAAGAAATAATCTAAAACTGAAATGGTATAACAATGCAATCAAAATTCTGGTTTTTATACAATTCAAAAACTCAAGAACTTCACAAAACAAAATTTTCCAATGCATCATTATCAATATCAAGAAACAGATTTTTCTAAATAAATCAATTATAATGTAGAATTAAAGAGATAAGGGAGAGAAAAAAAAACCCAATTTTATACAAGTTCTACTGCACCGTCCTCACTAATCGAAACCAAACAAAGTTTCTTCCATTAATCAATATTATGAATGTTTATAATGAAAATCCAGCTATTGAATACAATATAAAAGCCTTCTTTTTATGCAACTAAGAGCCTTAAATTATGAAACTCTCTTCAACAATCTAAAACATGGGTCTTCAAATGAATTTCTTTGTACCAATCTTGAACCCTTCAAACCCTTGAATGTCAAATTGGCTTGCAACTTCAACCTTGAAGAATCAAAACCCAAAACCTAGAATCCTTTTAGGTGGAAAGACTATTATTTTTTTCCTTCTTTAATTGTGAAATTGAACACCTTCAAGTTTAACCCTTGAACACTCAAAACAAAAAATTTGATTTTGTCTTTTCAAAAAGAGCTCACACAGTTGAAATGAAATCAGAGAGTGTTTTCAATTTCATCTTTCAATGAAAATGAATGTTGGTTCTAAAAGAGAGAAATGAGTTATGTTTATAGGTACGAAGTTATATGAACAAAGTCAAATTAAATGCATTAAGAATTGAAATTTTATTTATTACATTTGAATCACACATGGTATGATTCAAATGATCTAAAGTTTGGGACCATATAAATCTGATTTTTAAAGAGGATGATTCGAATTAATCACATGTTTGATCTCATTTTCCAAAATTTCATGATTTGAAAATTTTACTTACGAAATCTGAACCATATGTTTGATGATTTGAATCACCATGTCAGAAAATAAGGATTTACAAATTTTTACTAATATCATTTGAATCACTAGCTTGTAGAATTCGAATCACCAACTTGTGTAATTCAAATTACAAATCGTAGAAGTTCCAGACTTACAAATTTTATCAATGTGATTTGAATCACCTATTTGCATAATCATAAATTTCATAACCTTCAGGATTTTGTTTAAAACGTGCATGATTCAAATTAGCCAACATGTGATTCGAATCATCAAAATGACTAAGAAAAGTTTATTTTAATGCATTTGAATGGATTTTGCCAAACATTTAATGTTATGCATGATTTTGTAGAAAATATTTTCTCACGATCCAAGTCAATTGAGATTATTCTAAAAAGATAATTTTCACCATCTAAACTAGACTCAAATTTTGACATCAATCAAAACATATATGTGAGTCTTTTGTTTGAAAATTTTGATGAATTTTTTGAATTTTTGTAAAAAAAAAAGGATAACATTGTTGACATTTTAAAACATAAAAGATCAAATTGTCACTTAAAATTAAAATAAAGGACTAAATCGAAAAGAAAAAAAAAAGATAAAAGACTAAAACGTTAATTGAAATTAAGTTAAGGAATATATTTAGCCAACAAAATATAAATGTTGTGTGGTATACTTGATGTCAAATTTGTCTTGTTGAAGAAGTGGAAGAAAAAATAATATATTGTTTGTTAAATATAGATAACATGAAGGACAAAAAAATGAAGAAGATAAATCAACAAAACAAAAAGGAGTTTGATCACTTACCCTTGTTCTTTCTTACAACTTTTCTACATTATGAAAAAAATCGAAAATTAAAAATGTAGAAGATAAAAAAATGTACATAAATAAAAGGTCGAGATGAAAAAAATGTCGATAAACTATATGGATAGTTTGATAATTCAATGAACACAAAATTTTCTTATATTATATTTAGATTAGATAGAAAATCCCCTTATTTTAAGAGAACTCAAAAAATTGTATTATGAAGGAATTTTATTTAGAGGATGGATACGATGGGGTCCAAAGATGTATGTTCATCTGCCAGACAGGGTATTGCGTCAATATGGACATGTCCAAACCATTCCTGACTCACCGTTAGATATAGTGGGTCGGACGACAACCCCAGAGGAAATGGACATCATGTTTACGCAGTACGCTGTGCATGTAGTAGATGCTGGTGCATTTGGGCAAGGACATGTCCTCTGCTCGAATGATTACATGGACTGGTTCTGCAGAATTTCACATTCATACATCATTCATAGAGAACCAGCCCAGGAAGAACCAGTCGCTCATGCAGGTGATGCAGAACCTGCCACTCATGCAGCTGATGCCCCTGATGCCGCCGCTGATGCCGCCGATGAAGCCGTTGCCGTAACGGTATATTAATTTTGCATATTTTATTTATTCATATTTTATTTTAACTACATTATATTAATTTATTTTATTTTTTATTGCAGCGTCGAGCTATAGAAATTGCTGAAGAGCTTCTTGGTCGGCAACTCATATTACCAGATGGCATGACACTGGTTAATGAGTTAATAATGATGATGCGAAATCAAAGGGGTGGTGGTAGAAGAGATTGGTCTAACAAAGTACCGTATCGTAGGAGAAATAGATGGAATTAGGAATTAGGAATTTATTTTAATATTTTGGATAACTTATGATATGTAATATTTTGTAATTTTTTAGGTATATTTTGGATATGTACTATTATGGATAACTTTGGATATTTAATATATTCAGTAAAATTTTCAGTTATAAAATTAAAATTTTTAGTTATATTTTATATTATAATTTTCAGTTATAATTTTTATCATGTAAAAAAATTATTTAAAATAACTTTTCATAAATGTTAAATAAATTACTCCAATTATCGTTTCATATCATGAATCAAGCAAGTTTTACAAATGTTACAACATAATCAGTTTACAACATATTCATCTGTACTGCATGGAAATATCCTCAACCAATGTTGCATGAGATCACTGTAAATAAACTCCCACTGCCGGGCTTCTTCAGTGCAATATTTTCTCCACAGATTACTTACTGGTGGTATAGGAGAATTTGAGTTTAAGTAAACCTATTAACAAAAGAAACAACCATAATTAATACCTGTTAAAATGTCAATTCTAAATGGAAATATTAAATAAGTATAAGTAGCACAATTAATACCTGCACAAAATGACAGTTCTTAACAAATGCAACAACTATGAGACGATGATCTGACATAGATGTTGGTGGTGGAGTTCTAAGTGGAAAAAATGTTTGAGATTGGTTAAGTGATAATGCGACGAAAACCAAGTTAAATTTCGAAGCAATCACATATCCCATTTCTGGAAGTTTCATCCAATTATCCATAGTTGCAAGTTGTTCAACATACACACTTTGTATAAGTTGTTGAATAAAGAGTTGTCCACCATATATTCTCTCGTAATGAGACATGAACTCTTGAAGCTCTACAACACACTCTTGACGAATGAATGCCCAAGAGTTCTCACCCATTCCAAGTAAACCTGCAACTGCACGATATCCACAATTACCATCATCGCCGACATCAATAATGTCATCTATGAATTTATGAATTTCAACCGGCAACCAATCGCTGAAGAGGAGAACTCTTGGTTGTTGAACTTTGCTAACTGATGGTCGAGGTGTGAGCTTTTTGGCTGATGATCGAGGTTGCTGTACTTTATTAGATGTTACAGTGCTACATGCATTTGTGCCACTGCACCGAACGCTTGCATCCACATACTCCCACCAAGATGGATCACGCTTGGTTGATTTATCTCTTTTTGATATCTTACTTTTGCCTTTTTTGGGTGCACCTTTCGTTTTAACCTTGTCAACCGGTGGACACATCTGTTACTATGTCGATGAACCTTTTGAATTATGCTCCTTTCAAATGATGCTATTATCTCACTGTGTTGTAGTACAATCATGCTATTTCGTGGTTATGGACACCACATATTACATGCAGATACCACCCATCACCAACACGTCTTCTTCTCAATCTAAATGGGCATTCACATTTTCTACTCCAAGTACTCCTCGTAAGGTTAGGATTCTTCCAAGGTCTATATTTACCGCTTCTTTCACAACCAATAATTAATTTTGTCTTTGTTCCTGGTCGTGCTGTCGCAGTTTCAGATCTAAAAATAACAACGACAATTTCATTTTCTCTTCCAACATTTCTAGCCCATTTCAATAAATCATCTCGCGTTTCAAACATCGTGTCGGTGCTAAACTCATCAGTCAAATCAACCATAACAGGTTCACCTCCGTTGTTCATACCGTATTCAATTTTAGGTTCAACACCATCATTCATTGCATCAAAATCATCATACATTTCGTCAAAGTCACGTTCCAAATCATCTTCCATATCATCAAAATCAGGTTCTAAACCTTCATACATTTCGTCACTGTTGTCTCCCCCTTGATCCATTTATCTTCAAAAAGAAACACAAAAATTTCAGCATTTGCCCATACTGAAACACAGTTCACGTAAGGTTACGTGAACTGAGTTCCCGTATATGTACGTAGTTTAACTTCACGTAAGCTTACGCAATTTCAACTTCACGTATGTGTACGTAAATTGGGATTGCGTACGTTGAAAAATGTCAAATTTCATGGATTACGCAATCTGAACTTCACGTAAGTTTACGTGAATTGAGACTACGAACGTGTTTACACTACAAAACCCTATTAAATTCGCAATCTTAATTCACTTAAGCGTACGTGAAGTTCAGATTGTGTAACCAATGGAGTTTTGTAGGGAAAACACGTACGTAATCTCAAATCACGTAAACTTACGTGAAGTTCAGATTGCGTAATCCATGAAAATTTAACATTTTTCAACTTACGCAATCCCAATTCCCGTAAACGTACGTGAATTGAGATTGCGTACAATCCCCAGATTTGGAAAAATAGCAACATCAAAAAACAGAACAAAATACATACCTTTTTAGGTCACTTTAACCACAATGTAAAGAGGAAACTGATGAGGTGTGTAGATTGTGAATGAGTTATGTAACTTTTGAATGATTTTGAGGTAGAGTAGGTGAGATATGGTGATTTTGTGATTATGAGTGATGGGGTGTTGAGGAAGGATGATGAATGGAGAAATAAAGTTAGAAATTGTAATAAATATACAAGGGCAATTTGAGAATTTTGTTTTTTAAAAAAATAAGGGGGGTGTGGATAGTAATTTAGGGGATGTTGGTAGTAAAATTGTAAAAGTATTGTCTTATCATTCCCCATTCCTCTCCCTTCAAACTCCCAACCAAAACCTTCAATAAAAGAAGAAGAAAAAATGGAATGTGATTGTGACTTCTCAAACATTTTATCTTAGTGGGAAATTGAAATCAAAGCTCCAGATGACTTTTTAAGTGTAGTCCATTCATAGACCCCACTTAATAATTATGACAAACTGGATAACTTATTTGCCATTCATGATAAGAACGTCTCAAAACATTCTTCCCAAGCTTTGAACAAAACGGTCAAAGTTTTCTACTTCAACTAATCTCTAAATGTCGCATCGATCGGTAAAAGTTGCAGTCATCGGCGCCGGAGTATCCGGCCTCGTCGCCGCCCGTGAGCTACAACGCGAAGGCCACAACGTCGTCGTTTTCGAAAAAAACAACCGCATAGGAGGAACCTGGGTATACGACCCCAAAATAGAATCCGACCCGCTTAGCATAAACCCGACCCGAGACACCGTTCACAGCAGCGTTTACCATTCGCTACGCACAAATCTTCCAAGACAAATCATGGGGTTCTTAGATTACCCGTTCGCGAAGCGCGAATCGGGTGACCCGAGATCGTTTCCGGGTCACGAGGAAGTGCTTCGTTTTTTGGAGGAGTTTGCGGGTGAGTTTGGGATTTGTGGGTTGACCCGATTTGGAGCGGAGCTTGTTAAAGTTGAGAGGGAAGGGAATGAGTGGGTTGTTGAGTGGAGGTTGACTCGGGGTGATGACTCAGTGAGTCGAGAAGTGTTTGAAGCGGTTGTTGTTTGTTCGGGTCATTTTGTTGAACCGAAACTTGGTTTGGTTCATGGAATTGAAAAGTGGCGTGGCTTTCAAATGCATTCTCATAATTATAGAGTTCCTCATTCTTTCAAAGACCAGGTAGGTATATAAAATTTTCGAACTTTGAAAATGGTTTTAGTGCATGTTTTGTAACACGGTGAGTTCGTCATAATCACGATAAATCATAGTATCACGATAAATCATAGTAATTTTCAAAAGTTATAAATTGTAGCTCTTGTAAAATTATGGTACTTCCACGGTGATAACAAGTATAGACTTAACCAATTCAACAAAGTGAAATTATTGGACATTGTTAAAAGGAGTTATTTCAATTAACATTAATTGAGATTTGAGAGTAAACAACCATTTGAATTATTTAATATGTCTTGGGATGAGAGTGTCACTATAATTCGTGAATGTATGAAAATTATAAAAACATCAACAGATATATCTTTTGATAGTCGATTTGATCTTTAATGTGGTTTTTGCTAGTTAATTTAATCATTAAATGTGTCTTTCATTTGTTATTTTGTATCATGAAATTATAACCGAAAATATACACAGATGTTATACATTCAGGAGTATGATGATATCAAGAGACTAAATGTCTATTACCTCAAAACTCTATTAATGAAAGAGATGAAAATATTAAGCACTTCATGTTTCTACCCTTATTTTGTACTCGATTTACTATACAATTTATGGAACTTTCAATATTTTGATCAAACAGTTCGAATTGTGTGACCGTGTTAATTGTGTATTGTCGGAAATACATGGTTTGTATTTGTAGTAGAACTTATATGTTTAATTGATTATTAAATGAAAACTTGCTTAATGCCAAATTTTTACTTTCTAGTTAATTAATTGATAATATGAAATTAACAGGTTGTGATTTTAATTGGGCTAGGACCTAGTTCATTTGACATCTCAAGAGATATTGCAGGAGTAGCAAAGGAAGTTCATGTTGCAACAAGACTGAATCCAGATTTGAAGCATATGAAGTTAGAAAATGTTCGCAATATATATTTCCATACTTTGGTATGTTAAAAATTGCATTTAAATAATTTGTCTACTTTACATGATAGATATTGCTCTATTAACAATTGATAATTATTTATTTATTTTAGATTAAATGTGTCAATGAAGATCGCTTGGTTGCTTTTGAAGATGGATTCTCTATTTATGCAGATGCCATAATTCACTGTACAGGGTACAATCCTTATGTTTCAGAAATTTTGTCACCTTCCACATTTTTTCTTTCATCTGCAAATTTTTTTATTTTTTGATGATGAGAAATTTTTATTAATTATATCTAGGTGGAAGCTACAGTTGACCACCTTCATAAGTAGTCTACTGTAGACTAGTGATTAAATTTACCTGAAACTCTAATAATGATCGACGATATTTTTTAGAAGTTTAAGTTAACGGTTATTTTGGTCTTTAAGACTGAGAGTCTGAGGCAATGACTTGATCGATGTCAATTCGATAAAAATAAGAGAAAACAAATGTGTCATGCAAAACTCAACTCGTCAAACCGACACTAATCAGGTCACCATTGTTGTCGTAAATACGAAGAGAGTCGTTAACTTATACTTCCAAGTGTCGTTGGTCGTCGTTAGAATTTCGAATAATTTTTAAGTACTAATCTATAGTAGACCATCTATAGTAGACCAACTATGAAGGTGGTCGACGATAGAATTTGCCTTATGCCATTAATGATTTTGAGGCATATATAAATGAATAATATGACAGGTACAAATACCACCACCCTTTCCTAGAAACCAATGGAATAGTAACCATTGAGGATAATCGCGTTGGGCCACTATACAAACACGTTTTTCCTCCTGCACTGGCTCCATGGCTCTCTTTCATTGGTTTAACATTTAAGGTTAATGCAATTTTTTTTAATGAGAATATAATTTTAATTTTATGCCAACAAATACATTATATAGAATGCTATAGTTTATTGAAGTTAATTATAAGTTGGCATGGCCAGGATACTATTTTCCATGTAATTGAGTTACAAGCCAAATGGGTTGCAAAAGTTTTATCTGGTAAGGTTGTTTTACCTACGGAAGAAGAGATGATGGAATCTGTAAAAGAGTTGTATAAATTCATGGAGGAAAATGGTTTGCCAAAGCGTTACACTCATTCACTTCGTCCATTTCAGGTGTGTGTACATTTCATTTGATAATTCGCTAAAATAATAGATTTTTGATAGACTCTGGTATTATGTTTGTTTTTGAACTCGCAAAACCGACTTATCAAATAAGGATTGTTCAAATTTTATAGGTTCTATCTTGTCTTAGGCCATATCTCTAGACATGTAAACTTTTCTCAGATAAATTTTATGATATAATTTTATATATATTTAATCTCCTATGGAGTTTTGTTTATTTTCAATCAAAAGATCAAGTGGTACACATCTTGTTTTTCTTTTTGTTAAAACAGCAAATTTGGATATAAAGAAAATAAATCAATAAACAAATAAACAAACAAATGTAAAAATGTACAAATAATTGATAACGGAAGTCAATTAATTGTGCTTAGTGACTCTTAAAGTTTTTCGATTATACAATTCTTATTTCTTAGAATTAGAGCACAATATATATATATATATATATATATATATATATTGTACTCTAATTCTATGAAATACTAAGGTTTTATTATAAACGTATCCTTAAACCATATTGCAGGAGGCTTTGTCCTCCACACCCTCAATCATATAGTCGAAACTCAACATACGATTGGTTCAAGCCCAAAGGACATATGCTCGAGCGATCGTCTACTTATCAGCCAATGAGTTGTGTATTCAACACTTTTGATTCCTATCTGCTGGTGCTATATGTCTTACTCTGGGCTTAATATTATGATTATGGTTTAATTGAGTTTAATGGAGTCATGGATATAGTTATTATAACTTAAATTATATTCAATTAATTATAAATTTGATATTTGTAAAGGATAAGGTAGCTTTACTTTTTCTGAATTTAACTAATTATTTATAAAATTACTGTCAGGTTGAATACAAACATTGGCTAGTGTCACAGATTGGGCTGCCTCCGTTGGAAGATTGGAGGGATAATATGTTGATGGAGTGTTTTAAGAACTTAATCGAAATGAACGAAATGTACAGAGATGAATGGGATGATAATTATTGGGATTCCATTATTCAGAGTGGATCAGCTTCCTAAAAATCAAAGATATTGATCAATGTCTCGTGCTAATGGTAAAATTGGGTTGTCTTAAGAATATAATTTGATGTTTTTGGTTGAGTTCTCTTGATTAGATATATTAATAACTTTTTTCTTTTAAAAAACATATTCAATAGTTATAAGTTTCGTTTATTTCATTTTTGTTTTCTAGGTTACTTTTAGTTAGTTAATACGTAAGCCGTTACATTCATTTGTCATCTAACAAATTTTACTTTAGAGTTTGTGTTAATACAAACTCGAAACTTAAGACTAAACTCTTCTTCAACAATTAAGAACTAAGCAACTGCAACAATTTATGAAGGAAGAGAGGATTTATCGAAGTTTAGAGCAATTAATCTCCTACGTCTTCGTTGTTGATTAACCGTTGTTATTGATCCTTGATTAAACTCACAGAATCAAACTCACAGTTTGTTCCCTCTTGATCAATCTCTGACAATTCAATGTATCAAATGCTCTGATCATCACATGCTAAGACTTATATAGTGGTTGCCCCTTTCACAAGTTAGTTACAATTTGAAAACAACCATAACTACCCAAACCAACTAACTAATAACATAAAAGTATAACAACACAACTCTATCACATTGCTTTATAATTCTCATTCTAACTAACTACCTATTTGATGATCCACAAGATCCTACAGTTTGGATAATGCATCAATATATCACATCCATATATAGGGATGGATGGAGAGGGTGGCAAGCCATGGCCATTACCCCTCCCTCCCATCATTACAATCTATTAAATAAAAAGTTATATACGTGTATATAAACTATAATATATATTTTTTAAAGGCCAACTAGACTATACTAAGTATTATATTATTAATATTGTTATTAGTAAAAACAAATTAATATCATTATTAGATTATAAAGGACATATATATATATATATTAATGTTTAAGTAAAGAGTTTTTACATTATCAGTCTAAAGTCATCTTCATGAATGGTTGTGATGTACCGACAAATGTAAAAAAAATTATATCTATAGTTTTGAAGCCTCATGTCTATTTGATATCTAAATTTGTCCTTACTTATTAAGTAAATTATAAATTTGGATTATCTACCGTAATTGTGTGGTGTATTAACTATTAGGATAAGTAGACCTAGAGTAAAAGAAATATAAATGTTAGGCATATATGTGTTGGCAGCAGAACACACTACGCGAAAAAACGCATTTTACAGCGCTTTTTTTATGCCATTTACAGCGTTTTTTTTTTTAAAAAAAAAAGCGCTGTAGTTACCAGCGTTGTAAAAAGATACAACAGCGCTTTTGTTTAAAAAAAAAACGTTGTAAAAAAGGTGGATATATTGCGCGCTTGTTATACGCCTTTTACAGCGCTTCTTCAAAAAAGTGCTGTAATAGGTGTATTCATATAGATGATTTGTTATGCACCTTTTACAGCGCTTTTTCACAAAAGCGCTGTAAAAGGTACAATTATATAGATGCATATTATGCACTATTATTCACCTATTACATCGCTTCTTCACAAAAGCGCTGTAAAAGGTGTTTTTTTTTTTTTTTTAGTTTTATTAAATAATATGATGTAAATTTTAAAAAGCGCTTTTTTAGAAAGTGCTGTCTTTTAATCCAGAATCAGTTCACAATTTTTATTCCAAAATCATTTTCACCTAGAATCATTTCACAATCAATCAGTAGTACACAACAACAACAAAACAGCACTACAAAACACACAAGAATCAGTACACAACAACAACAGATTCACTATATTTTAAAATGCACAAATATGCACAAATATTCACAATAATTAGTTCATAATTACATATTCACAACAGCTCAGAACTACATATTCACACAACTACCTATTCATATAACTATCAGATATTCACTATATTTTCATACAACTACATATTCATATTCACAACCTAGTATATACACAAACAGCACAGAACTACCATATCCCTTGCAGCTTGCCATTTCCCAGCAAATCAAATAATATTCATTTCAAGCACATACTGACACCAGTCTTCCTTTATCTCTGTTAGTTCTTCTTCAGAATACGTTGGACTGGAATTGTCAAAGTACTGATATAAAAATTGAACATAAATAAGTTAGAATCAAATATAAACATAATTTATATATGAAAATCAAATAATTAAAATACCGTACCGTTTCTGGGATTATAATTTGATTATTATCAACAATCTCCTTCATGAATCGCAATACATAGTACCCACAGTCGATGTTGTTAGTTTGACGAGGGCTCTATAAAACAAAACATATAAGTCAATAATTATTTAATTGTGCATTGATTGTAAGTGAAATTTAAAAGTCAATAATTTCAAACCTTTATTGGAATCCATGTGATGTTATTTGACTTTAGCTTCGACACTGTCGCACCTCTTTGAGCTCGAAAAACTTGTAAAGCACTATCGAATAAATAAATGTGATTATTATAGCATTAACAAACACATTATTTATATATATATATATATATATATATATGTAAAAGAAAATGAATATTACTTACGTGTCGAACAAAGTCTTTATCTCGGGACGATTGTTGTAATGGTCGTGCAAGGGATCTAGGTAGTATATAACTTCAGAGGTCGCATTGATTGCAATTAGCACCCAATGTGCCCTACAACAACAAAAATTTAGTTTACACAACTAATAAATTAAGATCTCATAAATTAAAAAAGATATAAATATAGAATATATAATTACGTACCCTGAATTATATGGTGCAAGGAATAACTTATCCTTCTCTTTATTTCCTAATAGTATATCTAAAACGTATTTATTTACATATGTTGGATCGTGTTTAAGCATCGAAATCTTATGCGGAGACAAGAATGAAAATTTATTTGACAATCTGCGCGCACACGAACTTCTCATACAAAAACCTTCAATAAAAATTTCAAATTAGATTAATTACCAATAAATTAAATTAATTACAAATAAATGCGATGAAAAGTAATTTTTACCTCATGTAAATGCTCATAACAGTAGCACTCAGCTCCTTATGGTCGAGAAGTTCGTATATGTGCTCTTTTTCAAAAAATTCTTCATACGCGTCTCCGAATAGATCTTTATCCATGCTTATTATTCCGATGAGTGGGGGAGGATAAGTATAGCACGCATGGAGTGACCCCCTAAAATCAATGGTTAATACATAAGTATGTGAAAAAATTAACTTTAATGAATTTCTTATTTTATTAAGTAATTAATTACCTCAGGAAGACTGTTGAGACCAACATTGCAACTTGCGTTTTCACTCTCAATGTGAATTTCACGTTGGGGCTGGTCTGTAAGTTGTTTGTCTTTATTTGTCTTCACCAAGAGGGCCACTTGCTCCGTTAATACTTTAATCTTCTCTAATACTTCCTCGTTAGATGGATTTTGGCGCTTCTCTTGTGAAAAATAACTTCTAGGAGTTACGCCAAATCCTTTCCCCCTCACGCGGCCGGAATATTCAGGAACATTAAACACTTTACCTAATATGTCCCTGCAACTTGCCTTGTTGTCCTCTTGATTTTCCGATTCAAGATTCGCCTAAAATACACATAGGATTAAAAAGATAAGTTCAATAACATTTTTAAAATACAATATTAAAAAATATTAAAGTGATAAATATACTTACACAAAGTTCTATTACTTTTTGTACATTTTCGTTATCAACCACTCTGTAAGACCTTTAGTTTTAAATTCTAATTTATGCAATTTTAGTATATTTTTGGTGTTGAATTATGAGGCTTTTAGCCAATTTTATCGGATGTGTGTGTTAAATGCCAAAAATATCTTTTGAGATCGTTTAAAATTATTTGTCGATAAATAATTTAATTACGTCATGGAGAATTTATTACGGGACTGTTTTGTTAAAAATATCTCTAATTGCTAAAAAATTTTACTAGTCAATTGAGTTGCAATGAGAATAGATATTTTTATCAAAATAATTAGAGTGTCTGTAAAAATATTTAAATATTTATTGATTTGGTTTAATTATAATATATATATATATATATATATTCATATATTAGCTAGCATAGTATACATATACATATATGTTAGTAAATTATATAACTATATATATAATATAGTAACAGGGAGGAAGGTTAGTTTAGCAAAGTTATATATATATATATATTATTATTAAATTAGTAAACATATATAGATGTGAGATAAGCCTCCAGGAAGCAAAACAAACTTTCATTCCCGTCAGTAGCTTTCAGCCTCCCATTTTTTTCTTTCTTCTTTCTTGCCATTTCAAAAATGGTGTGGGTTTAAAAAAAAAACAAAAACACAAAATCTCTATTTTCTTCTAGATCTAAGCTTCCATTCGAGAAGTGACAGAAGAGAAAGTTGCTCACCACCACGCTGCGGTGCTAGTGAGCTAATTTTCGAAGTGACGTGCGAACAAAATATTTTACCGGAATTTATCGCGGTACCGTAATCGGCTGTTAAAGCTATCATTAAGGTAAGGGCTCCTTCCAAACTTTTAGTTTGCATTTAAGACATTATGTGTGATTTTATGGAAAAGAAATTTGGTGTAAGTGATGTGTAAAATGGTGAAAATGAATTTAATTCGTTTATGCGTGAATTAGTGGAATTTAAAATTGACGCGGTTGAGATGTAGTTTGAGTGAATTGTGTGCGATTTGCTGAGATTGAATTAATGTGATTAATGTGGTCGATTTTGTTAGTAATGGTTAACAAAAAAAACTTGATTTTGACGTTTTTGAGTTACGAAATGAGTTATTTTCAAATAAATGAGTTTGAACTAAAGTTGAAATTTTAAAAAGAAAAAGTTTAGAGTATTTTATTAACTCAAAATTTTGGTGCTTTAATAGTCGAGTGTGCGTACGTGTGATTTGGACAGTAATTGTTTTATTTAATTTTAACTAAATATTGTAGATTATTTGGTTGTAAAATTTGGTGTGTGAAAAAGATATAATTTTAGAATTTTGTTGTGGTTGGATAAACTTTAGTTGTGAACAAATTGTTACAAATATTTATGTTTATGTAGTTAGCTCCTTGAGTCTCGAAAAGGAATCGAGGTTGTTGGCACCGAGTTAGCGGTGGGGAGAACTCTGAGATATTAATGTTGTTGTGGTGATTGATGTGTTCATAATTAATATTATCAATTTTGAGATGTATTTTATGTGTAGATTGGAGGAAAATGAATTTAATGTGCTTAGGTGTGAAATTGTGGAAGTTGAATTTAATGTGTTTGAAATGTGGAGTTGTGAACACGGATGAGTCACGATTAAATTTGGCGTGAAATTTTGGAATTCGAATTGATTGAATTTGTCGTGTTTGATGTGTGGATTTGCAGAAAATGAATTTAAAGTGTTTTATGTGAAATTGTTTTGATGTGTTTGAGGAGTGATTTGAGGAAATAAATTTGGTGTAAATGAATGTTTGCAATTATGGAAATTAATGGGTGTATTGTGGTTGAAATATGACGAGTTTTGAAAATGAGTAATTTGTAGTGATTTGGTGTGGATTTGTGAAATTTGGATTGTTGTATTTAATGTGGTTTGTAGATTGAATTTGATGTGAATTTGTTGGATTATGAATTAATATGTCTGAGTATGCTCTGTGAAAAGTTTTGAAAAATCATTAGTGTTAAATGAGTATTAAAAAAGAGGAATCTTTTAATAGCTGCATTTACTTAATGGTTGTGGTGAAAAGAGTTAGAGTATGCTCATGCATTTCATAGTACATGGTGATCGCGATGGGCCATAGTGATAGTGGTAACCGTGATGGGCCACGAGATGATGTCATGTGAATAGTTGGTTCATCTTATCCTTGCGGGGATTTTTGTGTCGTGCTGATCTGTGAGAGATTGCACTCTTGTAAGTCGTGATGATCTGTGAGCGATTGCACGCATAGAAAATTAGTACTGGTCTGGGAGAGACTGTATAATAGTAAATTGTGCTGATCCGTGAGAGATTGCACCTTGATAATTAGTACTGGTCTGTGAGAGGCTGTACAATTATGATTTACGCCCTTCGAGGAAGGTTTTGGTTTGGAATTCCGGAATCATGCCCATTGGCATATACGCATTACATTAGGGTGCTTGGCACGCGAGTCATGTTTGATATACTGTGATGGTTGTATATACGTACTCAATTGTGGTTTGTAATTGTGCCGTATTTGATGAGTGTTATTGATTGACTTTATGTGGTAAGCGTTGAATGATATCGAAACATTTTCAAAACTGAAAATTATGCCATTTTCACAGTTGTATTCGGATACAAGGATGCTGTATTCGAATACGACAGTGCAGGTTGTTAAAAACTTCATTTTTCAACTTTGATCATGCATGTGTGGCATATGAAAACCCTTTCTAGATGTATGTTAAGTTGAAAGATTATTTTGTGCATTTAAAATTTAAATGTTATGTGATGTTTGTTAATTTCGGTTGGTGACCTTTACAATCATTGTGGAAATATGGGCTTTGCCCTCAGATGAGAATCAGGATCGTCCTACCAGTTAGTACTCTAGACTTACCTGACCACTGCTGTGTCAGAAGGATTTCTGCGGGGCGCGTGGAGATCACTTGGGTTATAGTATTTTTTGTAGCATGATCAGATTAGATGGCTGTATAGGGGCTAGATGTCTATCTGTTGTGGTTGTATTTATTTCATTCTGGAAGACTGTACCTATACCATATATTGTCAGCTTGACTTTTATTTTGATGGGTCCTTGTACCACTTTTTGATGTGACGTGGGGAAGTTAAAATTCTTGGGGCAGTGTTTTTGTACAGGTGTCTGCCGAGAATACCCCAGGGGTATGAGCTACGTTGGATAGGTCTCATAGCCCCCGTGTATTTTTCTGTTTTAAATATTTTGGATTTTCATTTCAAAACCGTTTCCGCTGTTTGTAATTATTGTTGACTTTTGTCGTTGTGATACGACTTAAATATTTTATCCAAAGGTATTTCTCTCTTTATTATGAATTTTAATTTGTTTAAAAAAAAAATAAAAAAAATCGGGCTGTTACACACTCCGTCTTTATTTACACGAGCTTCCTTCCACAATACATGACGACCCAACGGTTGATCGGATTCGGTGTCTTGTAGCTATTATCGTTAAGATCATAAACAAAATATTAGTTAGATAGTATAGTTTATAATATACCACATTAATTAAATAAAAGTGATGTTTAATTACTTACAAGTTTTTGCTCTAGACGAGCATATCCCATACGAGATTTCTTGTATGGGTGGGGAATAATTTTTGCCCTCTTGCGATTTGCCGTACTAATATTCTAAATAAAAAAAAATAACAATCTAGTAAAAATTTAAAATACGCTATGAATATGAATAATAAAACACAAATGCTAATAAATTAATCACTTACAACAAATGCGGGGTCGGAACGTTTTGTTACGAATGCGCTCCATTCCTCATTTGATATATAATGTTTATATATTTTTGGAGCTTCCGCATTCGTATTTCCTTCACGGTCTTTTAAATAGCAATTAGAGAGGTGAGATCTAAAGCCCCGATGTATTTTCCCGGCAACTCTGAGCACATGCTCTTTCTCACCTCATCAAGAACAAAAGCTGACTGCAAACCAAATAAATATATAGTTTGAGTAAAATACTTCAAAGCAGTATGTAAAAATTTATAAGTAATAGGGTGGAGTAAAAAAATTACCTGTATATCAGCCCACAATACATCTTTGGCATCCTTCAATGCCTTATCTCTCCAATCATCTATTGTGATTGGTATATTTTGACGAACAACAGCTCCAATATAACTAACAAATATGGAACTGTTGGGTCAATTGGTTGACCACTCTCATTCCATCCAACCTAATAAACTCATATAGTAAGTACCTTAAATTATAAACAGCAAACAAAGTATCGTATAAACAGCAGAAACAGAAAACAACAAACAAAGTATACCTCAAAATTTTTGCCCAGTACTTCTTGCTTTTATAACATTTTGCATTATTGTTGCACCACGTTTGACTTCATTTTCGTAAGTCTTAGTGTTGCCAACTTTTTCATTTTGACAATCTAACTCCTTGTTAGTATCCATTTATCTACAACATGCAGTTCAACATCAACATGCAGTTCAGTTCAGTTCAACATCAACATGCAGTTCAGTTCAGTCTAAGTACGTAGCAAAATAAGTTAACATGCATTTTAGTGAAACAAAAAACTAATAAATACAATACCTGAAATAGCTCTTTTTAATGCTTAGGGTTACGGGTTCACAAACGAACGGCGCAGAAGACGATGAAAACGAGGACGAACGGTTACAAACGATCGTAGGGTTACGGGGTTCGCAGACGAAAACGAGGATGAAAACGGGATTACTTGATGTTTATGATGTTTACAAACGATCGTATGTGTAGGATGAGAGTAAGTAATGAGGAAGAAACAAGGAAAACAGAAACTATCGTAGGGTTCGTAGGGTTCGCAATGAGAAGAAGGAGAACGCAGATGAAACTGAAAAATTTACGTAATGAACATGAAGCTGAAGAGGTTTACTGTTATATATAAAACCCTATTACAGCGCTTTTTTGAAAAAGCGCTGTAATAGGTCTCATCATTTTATTTTTTAAAAGCCTACTACAGCGCTTTTTTATAAGCCTTTTAAAGCGCTTGTGAAAAAGCGCTGTAAAAGACCTCCTTATTTTTATTTTTTTAAAAGCCTTTTACAACGCTTCTACAGAAAACGCTTTAAAATGCCTCTTTGTTTTATTATATCCAAACGTTGTGTGACCCTTTTACAGCGCTTATGAAGAAAGCGTTGTAAAAGACCTCCTTAATTTATTTTTTTAAAACCCTATTACAGCGCTTGTTTAGAAAAGCGTTGTAATAGGGTTTTATATATGAAATGCCTCTTTGTTTTATCATGTCCAAAGGCTGTGTGACCCTTTTACAGCGCTTATGAAGAAAGCGCTGTAAAAGACCTCCTTAATTTATTTTTTTAAAACCCTATTACAGCGTTTGTTTAGAAAAGCGCTGTAATAGGGTTCCTTAAATTATTTTTTCATGAGCCCTCTAATAATTTATTTTCTTCCAAATTAGTTAAATTATTTTTTCATAAGCCCTGTAATAATTTATTTTCTTCCAAATTAGTTAAATTATTTTTTCTTCCAAATTGTGTTAAACTGATCAGGTCAAGTTCAAGCTAAATTACATGTATAACTTGAACTTAAATTGTTTTTAAGTTCAAGCTAATTAGTTAAACTGTTTGAACTTGAACTGATCAGGTCAAGTTCAAATAGTTCAAGCTAAATTACCTGATCAGGTCAAGTTCAGTATACAATTACATACAGTATAAGCAGAAAATTACAAATTAACAGTTCAAGCTAAATATATACCAAAATGCTCAATTAATTATGGCAGATCAAACAATTAAATTACACATGAACTCAGTTCAAATTACATGGATTAAAAAATTAAACACATTAAGATGTCCTTCTTCTTTTCTTGGTGGGATTCACATTTGTTTGTCCATTAAAGATACGAAACGATGGATTAATCCAAATTCCCTCATCGTGATCATCTCTAAGATATAAACCATCATCAGTTGAACCAATTTCATGTGGTTGTGATGTTGCAAAGAAAAGATCATTACCAACATCTTCATCATTATTGTTATCATCACTTATTTTATTGGTCGATAGGACAACAGACCATTTATCATCAGCAGGATCAGTGACATAAAACACTTGTTGAGCTTGCGACGCTAAAATAAAAGGCTCATCTTTGTATCCCACCCTATTAAAATCGACAAGCAAGAACCCTGACTCATCAATCCGAACGCCATTATTATTATCGACCCACTTGCAACCAAATATGGGAACACGAAACATTGTGTAGTCTAGCTCTCATATGCGCTCGATAACCCCAAAATATGATAGATTTGCATATATTGGGTTCTTGTCTTTTGCACTTGAGATATGCATCGCTTCAGCTACGAGAGTGACTCCGCTATTTTGCATAGTTGTTTGATCATCTTGTTCTTTGGTATAAAATGTGTAGCCGTTAATTACATAACCTGTGTAAGAAAAGACATGTAAACTCGGACCATTTGCTAGCCACCTCAATCTCTGTGAAATTGATCCGGGGTCTACATCAAACTTTGACTTTATGTGATTTTTTAACCATGTTATGAAACTTCGATTGTGCTCTCGAGTTATCCAATTTTGATTCCTATTCATGTTCAAACTAGATAATTGATCCATGTGTATTGTAACATACGGCTGAACCTCATCATCATTGTGCAGAACATACAATTGTGCCTGCTCCCATTCTGTCCTTGATATAGTCATTAGTCTCTTTCCAATTATCCTTTCTCCTGATAATCTTCCCGAATGACGAGACATGGGAAGCCCTATGGATTCAACATTTGACAGATATTCAGTACAAAATTTAGCAGCTTCTTCAACAATGTACCGTTCAGCAATACAACCTTCTAGTCGACTTCTACTTTTTACGTACCCTTTTAATATTTTCATATATCGTTCTATCGGGTACATCCATCTCATATAAGCTGGCCCACAAAGTTGTGTCTCCTTAACAAGATGAACAGTAAGGTGAACCATGATATCAAAAAACGAGGGCGGGAAGTACATTTCAAGCTCACACAAAGTAACAACAATTTCCCTTTGCAATCTCGGTAATTTCTGAGGATCGATCACTTTACTACAAATTTCCCTGAAGAAGAAACATAATTTAGTTATGGCTCGGCGAACTTTTTCAGGTAAAATTGAACGTATACCTATTGGTAGCAAATGCTCCATTAGAATCTGAGCATCATGAGTCTTCAAACCTTTTAACTTGAGGTCTTTCATACAAACTAAAGTTTTAATGTTTGAAGAGTATCCTTCTGGAACTTTAACTTCGTGTAGAAATTTACACAAAACAATTTTTTCCTTTCTAGATAGAGTATGAGCGGCTGGAGGTAGATATGTGCGATTTCCTTTCTTTACGGGACCCAATTTATTTCTTATCCCCATATCGACCAAGTCCAATCTTGCATTGATGCCATCCTTAGACTTTCCTGGTACATTGAGTAACGTACCAATAACACTGTCAAATACATTTTTCTCAATATGCATCACATCGAGAAAATGTCTTACATACAATGACTTCCAATATGGCAATTCAAAGAAAATTGACTTTTTCTTCCACCCAGTTTTGACCAGCTCTCCCGCAAAAGGTTTGCCAAATTTATTGGTCAAACCTTGTACTTTCTCAAGTATTTGATATCCAGTCGATGCTACAGGAGCTCTATCTTCCTCTGATTTTCCATTGAATGCATTTCTCCACCCACGATACTGATGACTATAAGGTAAAAATCTACAATGTCCAAGAAATACATTCTTCTTACAATGTTTCAACCGCATCCAATTTGTACTCTCTTCACATATAGGACATGCACACTGACCTTTAATGTTATATCCCGATAAATTACCATATGCTGGAAAATCATTAATTGTGCCGAACAACATAGCCCTCAAATTGAAATATTCTTTCTTATACCCGTCGTAGACTTCTACACCTGTCTCCCACATAATTTTTAAATCTTCAATTAAAGGAGCCAAGTATACGTCGATATCATTCCCCGGTTGTTTGGGTCCAGAAATTAACAGAGACAACATCATAAACTTACGCTTCATACATAACCATGGAGGTAGATTATAAATCAACAAAATCACAGGCCACGTGCTGTGTGAGATGCTTTGAAGACCATGTGGATTCATTCCATAAGTAGAAAGTGCAAAGCGTAGATTTCTCGACTCTATCCTGAATTCAGGATACTCGTGATCAATTTTTGCCCATTGCGGAGAATCTGCAGGGTGTCGAAACTTTCCATCTCTAATTCTTTCATTTGCATGCCATGTCAAGTGTTTTGAATCTTCTTCACTGCGATACATGCGCCTAAATCTTGGTATTATAGGAAAATACCACACGACTTTTGCTGGAGTAGATTCTTTCTTCTTATATCGAGAGACATTGCATTTCGGACACGCCTTTAGTAATTCATATTCATTTCGAAATAAAATGCAATCATTAGGACACGCATGAATCCTTTCATAACTCATACCAATAGAGCACAAAATTCGTTTAGCCTCGTAGGTTCTACTGGGAAGTTCATTATCATCTGGCAACATATCTTTTAAGAGTGTTAGTAATTATGTGAAACTTTTATCAGACCATCCATTACTCGCTTTTAAGTTGTACAACTTTAGTATCACCGAAAGTCTTGTGAATTTAGTACAACCATTATATAATGGTTTCTCTGCATCACTCAACAAGCTCTCAAACATTTTAGGACAATCACAAAGATTTTCTTCAACTGCTTTTGCAATCTCCTCAACACGGTCTGGCTCATATGTATCTGTGTCGAAATCAGTTGAAACATATGTATCTGTGCGAGTGTTTCCATTGATTTTCTCACCATGTCTTATCCAACATGTATAGCTTTGATCAATTCCATACCATACTAAATGTCCTTCCAATTCATCTGCTCTAATGCGTTTTCCAAAACAACATTTTAAACAAGGACAAACAACTCTATTTGGATCTTTTGCATTCATCACTGCAAACTCAATAAACTCTTTCACTCCATTTTCATACTCTTTTGTCAATCGATTGGCAGACATCCATTTCCGATCCATTTATATGACCTATATATATAAATGCAGTTACACAATAAGCATGATTTCAAGTCTGATATATATGACCTATATATTGATAATACACATATCTTATAATATTGGTCCAAGATTAATTGATTTCAAAACAGAACATATATATCATGAGAACATATCTAATATCATGTAACAATTTATCAGTTTGAATTAGTGACAACAACAAATAAATAAAATAAAGTACCTGACAACGTTGATGATCAATTTGTTTTAAAGGAGGAAGAAGGTAAATCAATTTGTAGATGGGCGCACAGAAGGGTTCGCAGGGGAGGGGAGATGAGAGTTCGTAGGGTTTGGACAACTTATTAAATTTGTTTTTATTTACTTAAAGTGAACGTTCTTTATTTAAAATGAATGATTTTACAACGCTTGTTTAAAAAGCGCTCTAATAGGTCCTATAAAAATGTGAAAGGGCAAGCCTATTACAGCGCTTGTAACAAAAGCGCTGTAATAGGTCATTTGATTGTGAGAAAGCACAAGGCTTTTACAGCGCTTACACAAGAAGCGCTTTAAAAGCTATGTAACATAAGGTGGGAGCGCTACATTTTACAGCGCTTGTGTTTAAAGCGCTCACAAAGCGCTGGAAAAGGCTATGTGAGAGCGCTTGCATTTACAGCGCTTTCTAAAAAAGCGCTGTAAAAGAGTTGTAAACATTATGTGCAAGCGTATGTGACCCTATATGACCCTACTACAGCGCTTGTAAAAAGAGCGCTGTTGTAGCCTCCATTATTTTTAAAAAATTATACAACAGCGCTTGTATTTAATAAGCACTCTAATAGACGCGCTATAAAATGTCATTTTTGGCGTAGTGACATATACCATTTTTCATTTCTTGAAACCAATGGAATGTAACTGCTGAAGAAAAGCGTGTTGGGCCATTATATATGCATATATTTCCTCCATCGTTAGCGCCTTGGCTGTTTTTCATTGGTATCGTTGGCAAAGTAATTGATAACTCGTTTTTCTCTTCACTTTCTACTTGATTCGGTCAAGATCTTTGAAGACGACCAAATACGGTTTTTGGTGGTAGCATATGGTTGTCAATGGTGGCTCCGCTTTCAGTGGGGGTGTCTATAAGCACTTCAATGCCCAAGTCTATAGGAGTTGGATGAAGTGTGAGATAATAAATAAATACATACCATGCATTTGAAGGTGTAGTCCCTTATATAGTAGTTCCTCTGAAGATGAGACTATGGCAGAGGCAGTTAGACGGTTACAAATTACTCGATGCAAAGTGTTGAACACCATTTGATGGACGTATGTATTAGACTCATGCAAGGGCGAGACAAGATAGATTTAGGCACATTAAGAGACGCTTGGTAGGCTGGAGTCCGATCCAATTCACTACCTATTATTTATTGTGAAAATGAAAGAGTGCTACTCTCAAAACAAAAAAGATCCACATATATTATTTATGCTCATTGTGGGTAAAACATTGTATCTATTTAGATTCAATACGGTAAGAATTAACGGAATTAATAAGTTAGTTGATAGTCGATGGATTTATAGATAATAGTTAATGATTTAGCTAATATTTGGAAGAGTTAGAATCCTCTCAAATTTTCTATTCCCTCCATCTCTTCCATTATTATAGTGTTAAAAATGTGATATTAATTTGACATTTATATAATATATATATATATAATATATATATATTTTGATGAAGATGTCTATTTTTTTTAAGAAATTGAGAGAATTTTTACTGATTAATCAAAGTGTGTAGTAAAATTAACGGTTCAATAATTTAAAAATATAAAATGATGTAAAAGAACGTTTTTAATAAATAATAAAATTATATTAATTAATGTTTAAAATATTTTGAAATTATTTGTTTTTTTAAAACATTGAATTTAGTCATTATAATTTATTAATCTGATATATTTTTAATTTGTTGTTACTAAATTAGTTTTTATTCGTTAAAATTTTATTTTGAAATGTATTCAACACGTATATTCAATTCTATAATAGTAAAATTTAACAATAGACATATATCACTAAACATATAATAATAACATTATAATTAAAATAAGAAATTAATACAATGTTAATTAA
>JBBPBQ010000002.1:44457648-44513956 GCA_037974755.1 Cicer yamashitae
TCAATGACAAAATAATCGTTGTCAAATATTTTTGTTTTTTAATATGAGTTTATAAACTATAAAGTAATTTTTTTATTTATATCTAAAGTTAGAGAGAGTGCATACTACTTAATTCGTCTCATAATATAATTTAGTAATTCGTTTGTTACCGATAAATTGTTGTTGTAAACTTATTTATACATATTAATAAAAACTTTATTTTTGGAAGTTATTTTTTTAAGAAAAAAATTTAGATTGAGAGGATCGTGGTTCAATTTAAATAAGAAAGACATTATAATTTAATGGACATTAACATATACATTAATTTATATTTACCTCACTTCATTTTAGATCAATTATTATATTATTATTATTTTTCATTTTACACTTATTATAAATTAAAAATACCAATCGTTGAAAGAATTAGATGCAACAATTATTTTGACATCGAATGAGTAATAGATTTGACTAGCCTCCCATCATTATAGACTACTACTTATACAAAATTTGATTTTATAGTACTATTAAGACGAGTTCTCAAAAGTTGTATAGAAAATATTATTTTAGTAACACAAATTCTAGTTAGAAAATTAGTGTTCCCTTTCTAGAAACTTAGATTACAATTGTTGCACGGCACTTCATTACCAAGATTCAAATAAATTAGTCATGTGATACAAAAATTAGAGTATATATTCATTTTACAAACCTTAAATTCATAAATCCTTATCTAATCTAAATTCATAAAAATCTATAGTATATGTTTGGAAACCGTTTTATGATTCAAACCAATGAATCGTTCCGTGAAAGTCGCAGTTATTGGTGCAGGCGTATCAGGCCTTATCGTCGCACGCGAACTTAAACCACAACACCACAACGTCGTCGTTTTCGAACAAAACGATCGCATAGGAGGTAATTGGGTATACAATCCAAAAACCGAATCCGACCCACTTAGTCTCAACCCGAACCGAGAAACAGTTCACAGTAGTCTCTACATTTCCCTACGCACCAACCTTCCAAGACAACTCATGAGCTTCCGCGACTACCCGTTTTCGAAATCCGAATCCGACCCGAGAACGTTTCCGGGTCACGATGAAGTACTCCGTTTTCTGGACCGGTTTGCGGATGAGTTTGGGATCAGGGAGTTGACCCGGTTTGGTGCGAAGGTGGTTCGGGTTGAAAGAGGGGAAGAAGGGTGGATGATTGAGTGGTGGAGTCGGGGATCCGGATTGGTGACCCGGGAAGTGTTTGAAGCGGTTGTAGTGTGTTCGGGTCATAATAGTTCACCGAGAGTTGTGGAGATTCCGGGTATAGAAAATTGGAGAGGGTATCAAATGCATAGTCATAATTATCGTGTGCCTCAACCCTTTCAAGACCAGGTACACCTTGCTAACACTTTAAAGTTTAAACTAGTACAAATATTTTGATAGTAATAAAAATATATTTAACCAAATAATTTAATAATAGAATTGAATGAGCCGAATTCTATTATGAAATATTATTTTTTTTTTTTGCCTCCATCATAATTAAGTCACTTAATTATTATTTATGTTAATTCACTTAAAATTTATGAAAAAAAAAATTACACTTAAAATTTTAACTGTGATTAATAAGATATACTTATACTTCTTTAAGTGTCATTGATCATAATTACATTATTACCGTTTCGATCGACGATGAGTGATTCTTAAAAAATTTATAATAAAGAAGTAATAATGAATAAAAGTCATTAGATGTTTCTTTCGGAAAAAAAGTCATAAGAGGTTCGATTCTAATAATGAAATGTTTTTTTTTTAAAATACATTATGAGGTTCTTAATGTATAACCGAAAGTAACGTGTTTTATGTTTTTTTTTTGTAGTACTTAACTTGTTAAGTTTGACTCATTTTTTTGTTTAAATCTTTAAAGTTTTTATTTTTTAGATTTAGTATTTTACGTTATATTTTGTTTGTACTATTATTCTTAGTCTATTAAATTTGACAATTTTCTCAAATTACTCTTAAAAGTTAATGCAACAAGCACTGTGAGTTAACTATTCAAACTACTTTACAAGTGAATTAAGTTATTGATATTGATTATGTGGATAAACATTTATTATCAAATATATAGATGATATACATGTGTCTAAATAGTTTTTGAAAAATCATGAAATATAAACCGTTTATATGGTTTGATAATTGTTTTCTAAATGATTAGTATGAATGACTTTAATGATAAGATGTTTTCAATTGCACCAGTCGTTGTTGAAAGTGAGACAAATAAAAGGCTAAAATGATACTTTTGTGAAACATAAAGAACCTAATAATGTATTTTGTATTTTTTTTATAGACAAATATTAATATATTATAATTAGGTTAGTATATTATAGGTTTCTTATTTATACAAGGTTGTGAACTTATGGTAATTCTTTTGTTTGTTTATTATTATACTAGATTAGAATTTGGAAGACCAAGTTCAAACAAATGTTGTATTGTTAGTCTAAATATCTTCATTTGAGTTTGAATCATGGATCTCATCTTGTTCAATGATACCTGTGAACCTATTTATAGACAAAAATATTATATTAAATTATAGGTTTTTTAATAAATGTTATTTGTTATCTTCGTTTACCAAAAACAATTATACATTGACACAACCCTTAAATCGATTTTTCATTGCTTATTCTGTAAAAGAAGTGTTATTCACCTTATTTTGCTATGTACAGTCCATTTTGATGATTTCTACCTAACAGATTGTGCTCTTAGTTGGATATGGACCTAGTGCTTTTGATATCTCAGTGGACATTTTACCGGTAGCAAAGGAGGTTCACATAGCAGTTAAAGAGAACCCATTCGGTGTGAAGTTCGAAAATGTAATATATCATGACATGGTATGTAGAGTGTTACAATGTTACTATCTTTTAATATCTGAATATATTAAAATTAAAAAAATAGATGTTTTTTTAGTCAATTTGATCTTTAAATATGTTTTAGGTTAATTAGTTTGATACTCTCAAATGTGTTTTTTATTTGTATAATTAAAAGAATTTGTTTTTCATTTGTTAATTTGATTTATGAAATTACTAACAAAATATACACTTGAAAATATCTTTAAAATTTTGATACATTCAAGGATTATAATGACAATGTCTTGTAAGTAAAATCAACGTTTACTTTATTTTGTGACATAAAATAAAAAAAATTCCTTTATATAAACTATTTGATACAATTTTTTTTTTAAATGTTACTTGGATATGTTTTTTAAAAAAATCGAGACATGTCGGCACTAAATGTAGGTACCTCTTCCAGTGAGGATTTAAACTTGGATTTACCACGTTGTGAAAGTTTAACCCCTTCTACTAGATGCAATTCTGGTTGGTATCTTACCTGTTTTATTTCAATAAGATATGTTTTTTATACTAGTAGTTCTACTTTTCTTTGCAGGTAAAACGTGTGAATGAAGATGGCTCGATCGCCTTTCAAGATGGATCTTCAGTTTTTGCAGATACCATAATTCAATGCACTGGGTACATTAAGAAAGTATTAAGAAAGTCTTGAACAATTCTATCTCCTAGAAATATTGACTACCACTCTAACCACTTTCATCCACCACTTTAATTATTCTGGCCACCAAGCGATCTCACTAAGTATCGTCAACTACCACTCTGACCACCACCAACTACCACTTTGACCACTATCGATCAACAATATGACTGCCAATTTGATAAGCGTCAACCACCACTAACTATCATTTCAACCACCGTCGACAACCACTTTGACCACTCTTAACCACCACTATAGCCACCTATGTGGTCACCATCGACCACCACACCACTCTGATCACCATTTTGACAACAACTTTAACCTCAAGTCCAACCACTACTTTGACCGTCGTAACTACCACTAACTGCCACTTTGACTACCACTGATCACCACTTTGACCATTGTCCATTAACCATCACTCTAACTATCATTTTGACCAGTATCACTTTCACCTTGGATTGACCTACAAATTCATCATAGATTATTTATTTATAAGATGATCGTCTAATAGTTTTATGTGAATAACTTCTAATATTGTGATTTTATTTTTGCATACATGTGTTGACAACAGATACAAATACGATTTTCCATTTCTTGAAACTAATGGAATTGTAACCGTTGAAGAAGAATGTGTTGGGCCATTATATAAGCACATTTTTCCTCCATCATTAGCGCCTTCACTATCTTTCATTGGTATCGTTGGCAAGGTTATTGGTAACACATTTTTCTCTTCTCTTTCTACTTTTATTATTGTCAAAACCAAAGAGTTATTTTTTTTTTTTGGTAGAAAAGTGAGTTGAAGACCCAAAGTAGAAAGAAAAAAAAGAAACTAAAGAATTAAACTCACACTCCTAGGCATGCAAGCTCTAAAAATACCACCAAGGAGTTGCTTAAGTTCACTAGGAGGAGACTCTAGAATAACAAGGATCCAAGAATCAAACGTAAGACTAAAGTTAGTCTGTCAATATGCATTTTTTCTACCTTCACGCCACATATGAGTATATTGAATGTGTCAATTCTTCTAGCAAAACTCTTGAAAACATCGAACATAATAGATGTTCTCCTTGAAATTGCATTTTTGTGTGACTATGTCAATGAAAACCTTTTAGTTGCTTTCTACGATCAAATGAGGTAAACTTTACCCCCACACCATGACAAGTCCCACGTACATACCCTACATCTCAGCATGCAGGGCATCACACACTCCAATATTTTGCCTAAACCCCTTGATCCATCTGCCATTTGAGTCACAAAATAACCCGCCACACCCTACAATGTCATCATGCTCCTTACACGACTCGTCACAATTAAGTCTTCTCTAACCTTGTTGAGGCCTCTTCCATCCAATGTAGACAATGTCTCGATTACGAAGAGAGTTATGTAGGTGAGTGTAAATGCTTTCAATTGTAGTCCTAAAGAAATTTTAGATGACATAGATAGGGTTGGTAGGTCGTTGAACCCTTTTTCTTTAAAAGTTGCTTTATTTCGCCAATTCCACATATGTCAATAGATTATCATGCAAGTTTATTGCCACTAGTTGATGCTGACATAATTAAAAACCCAATCCCTACAATTAAAAGAGAAAAGTGAGTTATTAGATTTGGCGGAACAAGTTTAACCCATACTTGTTTTGCAAAATTGCAATTATGGAGAACATGGAGTACAGTCTCGTCGTCAATCTTGCAATAAGAGCATAAGGGAGATATACCCACCCCCACATGCTTTTATGATAATTGGTGAGAATATGCCCATGGACCACCAGCCACGTGAAAGTTTGAATCTGAAGGTGCGCAAACACGAGAAGGAAGTTCAATTGTGTTTTTCTAAATTAGAACTCTTTTCTTAATTCTAATTTTGATTTAGTGACTTAAACAATTTTACTAATTAGAGGCATCAGTAAAACAGATAATGCAGATGTAAAGACAACACACAAGATTTTATTTTGGTTCACCACCAACTTGGTAGCTACGTTCAGTCCCCTCACATAGAAGGATTAATCTACTAACTCAAAAACCTTGAATTACACAACACCTGACCCTACAAGTCAGTCTTCTCAAAATAGCCTGAACCTATAGACTTTTTAAGGCAAACCACACATTGATCCAAGTCAAGTTTTATCTACATAACCTGAAACCTACAAATTGTAGAGGCAAAATATCCATTTGACCCTACAACTCAAGTCTTCTCAACACAACCTGAGATCCACAGATTGTTTGAGGCATACTAAAGCCATTATCGGATTGGGTTATAGTGAGTTGGAAACATGTTTGGTTTTGCTTCTACTAAGCTGATTTGATACAATGATTTTCCCACACTACAACACTTACAATATTCTTCTTTGAACGAGTGTTTTGCTAAAACTTAAAGCCTTAAACTTTGAATACTTGAAAAAAATTGAGTTCTTGAGGTTTTTTCTAAATAACTTTGGTTTTTTAGGATTTCTGAGTTTGTTGGTTTGTTGAATTCTTTTTCAGCCTTGAGTATCTATTAATAGTTAAAATTAGGGTTTCAGTTTAGTCCCTTGTGAGTTATGAATCGTATCTTCATTCCAGTGTGGTCAACAAATATTTCTTCCAAATATAATTTTGAAGGATATGTTTTGATAATATGACTGGTAGCCAATTCTTTATTTCCCAATCTGATCTGAGCAATTCTTCTAGAAAGTTATTGTGCGTATTTTTTCAGATTACATTAGCAAATTGGTTCACTTGAGTCTTCCTTCATACGCTTGATTTGATTTGATGGGGAGGGGGGGGACAATTATGGGCTTGTTCTTGGACCTTCAAAAATAAGGATACGGTAAGTCCAATCCAGTATATTGCTCAATCTTTCAGAGCCTTTGACCTTCCATAAGAGTCATTGACTTTTCTCCATCGGAATCATTGACTTGATATTTGGAGCTAGATGTTGTGTTGCTTGAATAATTTTGTTAGAGGCAAAACTGCGTGACTTAGAATTAGTGGCATGGACAACTTCACCTTTGTTGCATCATAAGAGTTAGTGCAACTTCAGAGGCTGTTTATCAGAGGCATCGTTCTGGAACATGTTGCAATTATTTGAGCTAACGGAACATGAGCTTCAGAGGCAGGCTTGAACAATAGACTTTAGAGATATGCTCAAAAATACCGTTCATTAGAAGAATGCTAAAAATATTATTCATCAGAGGCATACTAAAATTACTGCTCATTAGAGGCATGCAAAAATACTGTTTATCAGAGGCATGCAGAAATATTGTTCATCAGAGGCATGGAAAATTTATTGTTCATCAAAGGCATGGAAAAGTTAATATTCATTAGAGGCATGAAACTCCAGAGACACGCTGAATCTTTAGAGGCACATAATTCTTCAGAGACACGCTGATTTACCAAAAACACGTTGAGCTACCAGAAGCACGTTGAACTACTATAAACATGCTGAACTACCAGAAACACGTTGAACTACCTGAAGCACGCTATCAGAGGCAGATGCGTGTACTTTTCCATAACGTGCAATTATCCGATTCTAAGGATTTTGCTGATGATTTCGTTTTCTTTAACCTTTTTACTTCCTTTGGTTGTTTCCTCTAGTGACTTCTCTAATATTTTTCTTCTTATTTCTTGCTTTTGATATCGTCTTCTGATTTCCTGTTCTAATTCCTGCATACTTAATGAAGTCATTATTCCAAACAAATTGTTCTCATAAAATAAATTTGTTAACATCAAAATCACAAGAGGGAAAGCCAACTTGGGTTCTAACAGAATCCAATGAGGGACTTTCCAATTCCAAAAAGCTTTCTAGTTCCCCTCTATACTGTTAGGGTTCTTAAAAATCAGATTATAGACGCTTTGCACAATATAATGATGGGTATTAGTGGCTTTTTAACCTAAAGTGTGTAATCCATCCGCTTCATTGAGAGCTGGGAGAGTTATGATTCTGTTAGCATTGTTAGTCGGTCGGTTATAAAATAATTAATTAAAGTCCCAGTTACCCTCATTATCAATCATATCTTTAACAATAAGAGTAGTGTCATAAGCTAGTCGACAGGTGTTGTTAGGCCCACATTTGTCCAAGCCAAAAGTTGGTATGGTTACCATCCCCAATTTGTCTAACACCCCTACGATAGCTCCCAAAAAAGGAGAGTTATAAGGTTGAGAACTAATATAATCACGCATATAATTGTTACTGCCATATTTGATATGAAGAACCTTACACCAAAGGCAATCTGGACTAGTAGTGAGGTTCCAAAGCATGTTCATAATAAATGCCTCATTCATTTGTTGTTGACATTTAAAATGGGGTTTATAGCCATTATTAGTATTATCACTACTGATAAAATGAGGTTTACAGTCATTATTTGTATCATCCCAAAGAAAACCACGCTCAATCTTTTCCGTTTCAGCACAAAGGGTCGCCAAAAACTTTGCATATTGCATGTGATAATATGGGATAGAATTCAGTAAAGACTTCGAGAGTGAGATTCTACCAACTAAGCTTAAAAGTTGTTGTTTCCAACCGCACAACTTATTTTGAATCTTGTTACAATATTGCTAAAATGAGCTCTTGAATTTCTCTTTGAGACAACGTTCGCGCCCAAATACCTTCCCAGATTGGTAGTATTGGTAAACTTTGTATGTTGCAAGATGTCTTCTCTTAGTTGATTGTCAACATTCTTGGAGAATTGCACTTGTGTCATCTAATTATTAATCCGTCGTTCGGAAGCTTTGCAAAACATATCTAGACAATGCAAAATACGATGGGCATGTACAATAGCGGCTTTTGCAAACAAAAGAAGATCATCAACAAAAAAGAGGAGGTGAAAGATTTGGGACCATTCCTACGTGCACGAATTGGTTTTCAGTATCGAGCTTCAACTTAGTCAACAATAATATGGGACAATCTTTCCATACAAATAACAAAAAGATAGGGAGAAATGGGGTCACCTTGCCTGATAACTCTAGTAAGAATAAAAATGTCAGATTAGCAAAGCAAAATTCAAAAAATATAAGTAATGCAACACAATTAAAAATGATTGTTTTTATATAAAATATAATTAACAAATAAAATTAAAATAACTAAGTATTACTGATTTACCTTGTAAAAAAATTTATCAACAATCCTTGACAACAACATCAAAAATTTGACTACTCTTTGACAAGTATACCAGATCGTTAAAGTAATAATAATGATAAATAAAATCATCTCCACACGGATTGTTATTAATTGAATTACGCAACAAAGTAAATAACACTTAGGTAAGTAAAAAGTTTATGATTGGTTTCTAAAATTGAACAAGCGTAAAATTAAATACAGAAAATTCAATAAGAGAAAAACGATTAACGAATTCAAATCACCTCATTTTCACTATACAATTATTGATTCAGTATTTTAACGATCTAACTTATTTGATTACGTCAAATTAAATAACAAGACCAATACCAATTCATTGACTCAAATCCCTTTTTTATAACAGCGAAACATAATTCCTTAGGTGATTATATTTGTTACTCAAAACATGTACGAATGTTAGTTTCTTAGCCACATGTTAATATTTTATATTCCTATAACAATATTGAATTCTATGGTGATCAAGCACAGGAAAGCATTAAGAGCAAAAATATACGAATAATCAAACTCGTTTTAATTGCATAAAAAGCATAAGAAAACCAAAGTTACATAGATTCAAGGAGGTTAATCTAATCCCTAATCAATAGAAAAATTAGTTCATGATTAAGAATGTAGTAATAATGAAGAAAATGAAATCACATAAGAAAGATGGAATGAGTCTTCACTTCTTGCTTTTAAGAGTGAAATCTTCACATTCCTAGCCTCCAAAATGTGTCCAATATGATATCCAATGCCTCTTGGGTCAGAACCCATGCAAAATATGAGTTTTTAGCTGAAATAGAGTTTTGGGACGCATGCTAGTGCATTGCTCTGCTCTAGACAGGAAACTGTGTCACCAAATGCACTGTAGCGCATGTTTGGGTGCAATGCTCTGCCCTGGACGCATTGCTCTGCAGTATTAAATAAACACATTTGTTCTCCCAAATTGTTTTCTCTCTAATTTGACTTGCCCTTGCCACCCTTGTACAGTCCAGATTGGGTTTCAATGTCTTCATGAAAGTTGTAGTTATAGATGTTAACTTTCATTTGCAACTAATTTGACTCTATCTGGGCATCTACAACTCCATATATGATTATAATACTGTACAAGGGTAAGATGTGTTTAATGAAGTTTGGATGGAGAATGCAACATGGTAGAAATGATCTTTGGTATGTGGTGTTGTGTGGTAATTATCATTGTGGGAGTCTCCTTGTGTGGTATTTATCATTGTGGTGAGTCTTTTTCCTCGTCTTTTTTCTCATTTGTATTGGTCACTGGAAAATGTGTATTGCAACGTTGGATATTAATATCTCATTATCGCTAACCAAGGCCAAAGTTGTCTTTTCTTAAAAAAGTCAAATATTTTCATCAATTAACGAAAGACATAAAGTCATCACAGACAACTTGATATATTTGGTGTGGGACATTTCCCACCCAATTTTTAGATACTAAGGACTTTTGACAAAGAAACTAACTCATGGGCAACAAAATTATGAGCTCTATTAATAGCTGTCACTATAATATCATCAAACAGAGGCAAAGGCAGCAGGGCGCAACAGATTTGGAATTTGTTGGATGGTTCACTGATATGGTGCGACATATCTATCGTTGAGTTTTGTTAGCCATGCTTGGAACTAACAAACAAAAACTATCGATACAAAATAAAATATGTTGCTTCAAAATCTCATGAATTAAAATAGGGGGTTGGGTGGCTCAACTGATTTGTGTTAAGAGAATGAAACACTTGAGAGTGAAAGGATCGGTGATCAAACCTCGGAGAATATTGAGAAAAATACTAACATAACAATTATACTAATATTTTATAACAAGTTAGTCACTTGTCGATCTACGTCATTTCATAACATACAAATTTATTATGATGTTCTTTATATGATTGACAACAAAATTCATAATATCATTTGAAAAATTTCTAATAAAAAATGATTAAAATAAAATTATCACTAAAAATAGTTTAAATTATAATTTTTACAAACATAAAGAACTAACTTAAAAAAATTAAATAGTCAATATTTAAATATATCTGTGTAACTTAAAATCAATGTATTTGACCTAAAGATTATTGTACAACTCTTTTTGTTTTCTTTAAGCTCTACACGACCCACCACCCATATTGATTTGTGTTTAAATTCACAAAGGAAAATATTTGAATTCTGCCTTTTATTATACAATTAAATGATGATGTAATTGAGAAATTAAATAACTTGCTATGACTAGGAGCCCATATTTTCTATTGTTGAATTACAAGCCACGTGGGTTGCAAGAGTTTTGTCTGGTAACATTTTGTTACCTACAGAAGAGGAGATGCTAGAATCTGTTCAAGATATCTATCATGAAATGAAGAAGAAAGGTTTGCCCAAAAGTTGTGCTCTTTCCCTTCGTCCATTGCAGGTAAATAAATTACATTTTTTTTTTATTTTGGTATTTATCATAAGAGTAATATTATCACAACATAAAAAAGCCAACCTTATATTTCATATTTCAGTTACCTTATAAAAATACACTATACTTATAGTTTATAATATAATCTTATCTTTTATATTAAATGTATAATTACAGTTTTGATTCTTTTATTTTCACCAATTCACAAAATTAATCCTTTTATTTTAAAATTCGATAGAATTGGTTTTTCTCTCATATTTTTTAATTAAAAAATAATTATTTAATATATTTTAAATATTGTGACATACGATTTCACGATGTAGAACTATTTAGATACATTAATTGTTTATTTGTTATTAATTAAATTCCAAAAATGAATAATTTCAGAAGATGAAATTGAAGTTTTTTTTTATAATTATTTTATTGCAATTTCATATATATTAATCATTTAACACCATTGTATTATATGTCAAATCGTTTAAAATATGTCACTTACCATTTTTTTAGTTAAAAAATCTAAAAAAAGTGACTAATACTTTTAAATTTAAAATAAAAGAACCAATTTCACAAATTTATAAAAATATTAAACATATCTTAAATCTTATCTTAAATATATGTAGAAGTATGATGGCCTCCTACAAAAATTTCTCACTAAAATTGGTGGCATTGATGTAGTTTTATATACTGCCTCTGACTTTTTATGTAAGGCTCTTACAAAAAAAAAATGTCCCTTTTTTTTATAAGATATTTTTTAAATTACAAGATATATATAAATTATCTTTTTGCAAAATATCCTTAATTAAACTAAAAGACCTAAAAAATAACTAATATTTCTTTTAATAATTGAAGAAGAATTAAAAAAAAATTGCATTATTGATACATTTAATATAAAAACTATTTTTTTAATTCTTGTATATTGATCAAACGAATCTTACCTATAGAATGGAAAGTAGTATATCAAGAAAGTTCAAATATCAAATGTGTGAATGGTTGTTTGTCCACATTTCTAAATATTAACAATGCTTCATGTGTCTCATTATAAGTATTGTAATGTCCACTACTTAAAAAAAAATAATTAATTGAAGTGATTTTTTTATGGAAAATTAATCGAAGTTGTTGAAAGTCTGTCTTTTCTATATTTTGCCTTAAGTACTCTCAATTATCTTTTAATTTGATATTTTCCAACAATACTTTCTTTTGTACAAAACTTAGAAAGAGGAAGATTTTAGCACCATATTATAAACAAGGTGAATGTAATTCAAGGAAGGGTAATAGGAAAATGATTCTCTCTTTTTTTAATCAATAAACCAATTATAGGAAAAATATGCATAGATTTGTTTGTTGTAGTAATTTGGAAATGATTTCCAAATCAATTTGAAATTTTAAAAAAGTAGAGGAACAATATGCAAAATTTGATAAATATATAGGGACCAATTCACATTTTTATTTTAAAAATGTTTATTTATTTTTGTTCCTTTTGCATTAGCCTCTATTCCAAACCAAAAATATATCATATTTACTTCAAAAAAAATTTAATTTCTTATTACAAGTAAAATTAACACTAATTTTAAAAAATAAAAATACGAACCGCATTTAAACATCATTTGAGCTCTAGACTCAACTTTTATTTCTAAACTATAATCTAAATGTAAATGAGTACTAAACTTTGATTCAATCCAAGATATCACACCTATGAAACCCACCACAACACCACCTATATCCATGTGCTCTACCAAAAGAATCTTTTGGTGTAACTTAACTTATTTTCATGTGTAATTAATTAGGAATTGAATGTTGACAAAAAATAGGAATATCAAATGTAAAGAGTGCAAATTTATAAATTTAAGATTTTTCTTCTTAAATTCAACTTGTACTTAAGTCAATAGGTTTGATACACATTTTGCACCTTCCTTTCACAAATAGTTGTGATTTGGATTTAAGCTTAAAATTCTTTTTTTAATACATTATTATATCTTTATGTGTGAATGTGTCTCCTAAAATTTTGATCTATAAATTAAAAAATTCTTGTACCTAAAAATAATCAATATTATCTCATTAAATTTGTGTGGCAGAGTGAGTACAAAAATTGGTTGGCTGCACAAATTGGGATGCCTCCTTTGGAAAAGTGGAGGGAAAACATGTTGGAAGAGTGCATGAAGAAATTAATTGAAACACCCACCAAATACAGAGACCAATGGGATGATGCTTATTGGAATGCCATCATTCAAACTACATCCACTCCCTAAAATCAAAGAAAGTGTTTTATTTCTTCTACCTTATCAAATAAAGGAATGTAACCTCAAATTCTTAACCAAATACAAATGTTCATAGTTGTATTTATAATTTGAAAATTGTAACTCATGCTTCATTTGTGTCCAATTATTATGATGGTTAAAATACTTGTAGGGTCTAAATAGACTTAGACATACTAAACTAAAGACATAGTGGTGTTTGTAAGTGGCGAAAAGGAAAAAAACAATGGATGCATAAGAAAATTTAGGTATTAATAAGGTTTAAGAACATCAAAAAACTTAGGTGTAACATGAAACAAATCAGTTATTGTCATGGAAATCGATTATGAGTCAGGTATCTATATGTCATTGCCTTTGTATTTAGATTGCATGCATTCAAAATTGCATCCGGTCTAACATTTATGATATTTCTTATCGTTCAATTAAGATCAAATAGTCCATATTTTGATATCATTTTAGTTCTTTAATTAAATCTAAAATATGAATTGAAAATTTAAATTGTCCGATCTTAGTCAGATGGTCATAAACATGTCGACTGCAGGACTGTGTGCAATTTTGACTGCATGCAATTTCGATATCTTGTCTCTACTATAAATGATGTGTGCTCCCATTGACTAGCATATCTAGATAGTGGGAAGGAGAAATTGTTTTTCTTCAAGTATCGTAGTACTCTGCTTGCTTCCTTTGAATGAGTTTCAGTTGGATTAACAATAAATTGACTCAATTGTTGAACAAAACTTATATCAGGTCTTTTTGTGGTTAAGTAGATTAGCCTCCTAATTAATTTTCTATATTCACTAGCATCCACATTAGAAATCTCATCCTACACTAGAAGGATTCATGTGTTTACTTCTTGAAGTGTTGAGGAGACAAATCACCAACACGAAGTACTAGCTTAAGTATTGACAATCATGATCCAATCATGTGTTCTCAATGTTTTTGCCAATATGATTTCATATTTCATTCTTCAACTCTTTGAATACTTTAAAAGTCTCTTTGTTTATGTCTCATGAGATACACAAACCATCATTTACTATAATCAATAGTAAATGCAACAAAGTCAATAAATCCACCTTTTACAAACTTTTTTTAGTGGCCCATATAAATCTCATGTATCATGCCACAATATTATCGACTCTTTCATCATAACAAATAACAAACAATTTCTAATTAATGGGCACAATGTTCTATTTAAATGGCCTTTGAAATATGATTCTTACTTATATGGCCTAAACAATAATGTGAAGGTCTATAAGAATCAAATAACTAAATTTTAACTTATGATTCTTACTTATATGTCTCAAGTTGCATGTATGTCGTAGATGGGCAACTTGAGACCAACAACATATGGTTCATATCATTCAAGATCTCCAACTTTGAAAATATTTGTTAAATAAATAGAATAATAATTGTCTTTTTATTACATCAAAAATCCTTTTTTATCATCTCAAGAAATGGAAGTGATATTTCTAACAAGATTTAGAACATAACAAGGTTGACTTTTGACTTTAATCAACATTCTACTCATTTACACATCATATCTTATACACGTGATGTAGATAAAATGTTGACTTCAATGACAAAATTTTGAAGAGAAAGTCTAACTTTCTTTCTTGAGCTTATACTCTATTGATTATGTCTCTAAGCTTTGGTGTTATTTTGAAATCAGGCAAGCTCTTTCTTAATTCTTTTACAAACTATGATGTTAGTTTTGTTCGGCAGTTAACAAATGGGGTTGTTCAATATTTAACAAGGGTGATAATATTTACAGTTAATCCCCTAGATTATTATCATTCGCCACTCTGTATTTTACGGTTCATTTTGAATGAAATGCATTGAATTATTACTCTAAAAAAGTATTTGTGTATTTATCATCACCGTAAATATAAAGTAGAAAATATTGATTTGAGAGTGATATAAAATAGTATAGATTAGAGGATACAATTAAAAAATAAACAAGGTTTAAATATATGTATGATCTTGTAAGTTAGTATTTCTTTATTTTCGTCCCTGTAATTTTTCTTTTGTTTCAAATTTAACCATGTATGTTCAATGTTTTTTTAAAATCGTCCCTATTGTTAGTAGGGGTGTACATGGGCGCGAGTCGACCCGCCAACCCGATCACCCAATCCAACTCGATTTTTACCCGTACCCGATCACTTTCGGGTCTAACCCGACCCAACCCGTTGAAACCCACTTATATTTGGTTCAGGTAATGGGTTCAACAATTTGAACCCGTCGACCTGACCCGATAACTAGTTATAATTCTTTTTTTTTTTTTAATTTTGTTTGGCAGCCCAATAGGGTTGCATTACACTTCTTTAGATTTTCAGCAGTCGTCATCTACCTTCTTCTTCTGCTCCATATCTGCATCCACCTTCTTCTTCTGTTCCATATCTGCGTCCACTTTCTTTTTCTGTCCAGACTTCCTGAAGTTGCGCCGCTGCCCACCTTCTTCTTTTGTTCTACCAGTCGCGCTGTCGTCACGTTCTTCTTTTGTTCCGCAGGTGCTCATAACTGATATTTATTTAAATGTTATATTTTGTTATAGTTTTGCATAATGAATGTATGAAATGAAAGCTCATGTTTATGATGAATTTAGTTTAAATTTTTTACATTTGTTAAATACAAACCTTTTGAATTAAATACTATTTATGAGCAAAAATGATGCTTATGCAAAAGTTTATGCTTATAATGGATTTAGTTTGAATTTTTTACATTTAAATCTATTAAACACTTTTTTTTAGTATTGTATTTGAAAATAGTAAGTCCTCTAAAAATAAACAAATGAAACACTACTATTAAAAAATTATGGTAGCTTAGTAAACTAAAATGGTTGGTGAGTTATGTGTAATGATGAACTTGTTAAGTGCTTGGACTTGAAGTGTTTGAACTTTTTGCAGATTCCAAATTGTTCCCTTTCATAATTTGAAGAACTTGTTAAGTGTTTGGACTTGAAGTTGACATTGCTTAGAATTGATGAATTTTCATATTTTATAGATTTACTGTTGCTGAATTTATTTATTTATTTGAAGATTGTTGGATTTTTTTTTTTGTGAGAGGTTGTTGGCTTTTTTAAAGAATTGAATTATGTGATTGAAATTTTATAGTTTTTGATACATTCAAGTATTAAATATATTTTCATTCAATATATTTTCCTGTAAAATACAAAACAGGTTATTATTTATGTATAACCCGCCAACCCAACCCGTTCTTGATCGGATTGGTTCGGTTCGGGTTAAATGAAAAAATACGGGTTTAGAACTTAACCCAACCCAAAGATAATCGATTAGGTCGGCTATCGGATTTTATTAAAATCGGTCCAACCCAACCCGCGTACACCCTTAACTGTTAGTGACGGTTAAAAAAAGCTAACTTGACAAATGGAGAAGAGACAAAAATAAAAAAACGCGAACTTACCAGGACCAATTATATATGCTTTATTTGATTTTCGTCTATGTAAATTCACGTTTTTATTTTTATTTTTGTCTCTTCTCCGTTTGTCATGTCATCTGTTTTTATTAGTAACTAACAATAAGGACAATTTTTATAAAAAGTTGAACTTACAAGATTAAATTTAAAACAAAAAAAATTACAGAGACGAAAATAAATAAAAATGCTAACTTACAAGGACGAGACATATATTTAACTTAATAAACAATTAATATTGTATTAAAAATTAAAAAAATCATTTATTTTGAGATGCATTTTCCAAATAAATCACTTAGAGAAGATGGGGATCAAACAGGGATTTGTTAATAACTATAACTAATTTAGTAAAGCAACTTATATGTTTATTAGACAATTTATGATCTAACTTTTCTAAAAAAAACATTTTTGTCTAGCTTAATACTGTATTTCTATTTGTGTTAAGATATAAAGTTAGTATGGACTAAAAAAAGATAAAAGTTATTAAATGATTTAACTATATCAAATCAAAGCATTACATTAACATTTAGTAAAAACAAAAGTATAAATCTGAAACATACATTTGATTTGATTTTTATTTGTCTTTGAAAAAAAGTATAAATTCTTTTGTAAATATTCGTTAAGTCTAAAAAAATTTCTTGTTTTAAATTAAGACAATATCCCTTTGATCTCAATTATTAATTTATATCTAAAATTTCTTACAGACTACACAATAAGAGATTTTGATATTCAATAATTTAAAAATTAAAAAAAATAAATTATTTTATATTTATCTGTCATAATAGAAATTACTTTTTGGAAAAACAATGATTATGAAAAATGATTTTTTTTAAAACGTTACTAAAACTTCTTCTCATTTAAGTAAGTTTTAAATTTATTTAGAGATTTTTAGTTTTTCTAAAACCTATAACAAATAGATTACAACTAAGTGACTATGTTGTTTAAAAAAGAAATTCTTGTAGAAATCACACTAAATTATCCTTTCCACTAGATTGAGATCCAATAGTCAAAAATAAATTACCTCATGCACGCAATTACTATGTTTAATCCAAATCAGTTACATCTCATCCAATCCAAATTCCATACGACGCTGAGATATCAATAATCATTATATTAAAATCAAATGATCTATATTTAAATTTAATATTTTTAATTATAAAATAAAAATAATATTTTTTACTTTTAAATCATGAGATCTCGATCTAACGATCCACAAAACTCTGAATGCGTGAATTGGGAATTTCATCTTTGTACAGAATCCGAATCCACTGAAGGTGCGAACACGAGAAGGGGGGGTTGAATTGTGTTTGCACAAAGTTGATACCTTTTTGATAATTTATAAATAATTTAAAAATTAGTTTGGATTTGGTGACTTACTTGGAGTAGAAGCAATCGAATTTAGAGGCAGCAATCAATGAAAGCATAAATAATTTGACGCGTAGAATTATCCTGGTTCACCACTAACTTGGCTACATCCAGTCCCTTCATTCAGAAGGCTTTAATCCACTAATTCAAAAACCTTGAATTACAAAGCACCTGACCCTACAAGCCAGTCTTCCCAAACAGCCTGATAACCCCAGACTTTTGAGGAACTAACCACCTTGACCCTACAAGCCAATTCTTCTCCTAACAACCTGACGACCCCAGATTGAAGAAGGAACTAAACCACTATCGGGTTGGATACAAGAGATTGAAACTTGAGTAGTTGCTTCTAATAAAGCTGATAATAACAATAACTCTCATACTTTTAGAAAAGAACACTCAAAAATATTTCTAACCTGAACAAGTGTTTCTCTCTTTGTAACTCTAAGATGAATTGAGAACTTTGAGCTTGAGTTACTCTTTTCTGCTTTTCGATGCTTTTCTCCTTCAGCCTTGAGTGTCTATTTATAGTGAAAATTTGGGCTTCAATTTAGTCCTTATTTAATTCTGAATTGTATCTTGTTTAGATTGAGTTTGTAAATTCTTCAAATTGATTCTGTTCCTATTTTGTGTAGATTGACTTTGTAAATTCTTCATGATGATTCTGTTCCTATTTTGTGTAGATTGACTTTGTAAATTCTTCATATCAAATATTCTTCAAATCTTCATTAAATGGTGATCAAATATTCTTCAAATCTTCATTAAAATGTTGATCAAATATTCTTCAAATCATCACTAAATCTTCTTCAAATCTTAATCAAATCTTCTTCAAATATTCTTCAAATCTTGACCATATCTTCTTTTCAACTTGGTCAAAGATTTTCTTCAATTATAAATTTGAATCAAATCTTATTTTAGATTTTCATCAATTATAAATTTGAATCAAATCTTATTTTAGATTTTCTTCAATTATAAATTTGAATCAAATCTTTATTTTAGATTTTCTTCAATTATAAATTGGAATCAAATCTTATTTTAGATTTTCTTCAAAAACATGAATCTTCTTTCATACTCTTTGAAGTCAAATATATTGTTTTCACAAAATACTTTTGTTAACATCAAAACTCTATATGTAAAACCAACTTGGTTCCAACAATCTCTCCCTTTTTGATGATGACAAAACTTGTATTTTGATAACAACTTTTCTTTATATTTCTTTGACTTCTTTCCCCTTAAGTCTTAGTATCATTTTATCTCCACTTTATCAAATATCTTTCTCCCCCTTTTGTCATCAGACAAAAAGACTTGAATGTGAAACTCTACCTTTTTTTTTTTTTTTTCATTTTTCTCTCTCCTTTTTTTTTGAATAAAAGAAATATAACATAATATAAGAAAATATAGTAACTATTGTAAACTAAACTACTTTGAAGTGATCATAACATCAGTCAGGTATGAATGTAAGATTTAGGTTTTTCTTGATGAAGTCAAACCTATCTTCAGGTAGTGGTTTGGTGAATATGTTAGCCCATTGGTGTTCAGTGTCTATAAATTGAATGGTTAGTACCCCTTTTTGAACAAAGTCCCTAATGAAGTGGTGTTTGATCTCTATGTGTTTAGCTCTAGAATGTAAGATAGGGTTTTTGGCTAGACAAATGGCAGAAGTGTTATCGCAATAGATGGGAATGTTGGATTCTAGGATGTTGTAGTCTTCAAGTTGATGCTTCATCCAAAGTAGTTGAGAACTGCAGCCAGCTGCTGAAATGTACTCAACCTCTGCTGTTGACATTGCAATGGTGTTTTGTCTCTTACTTGACCAAGATATTAAGTTGTCACCTAAAAATGTGCAATTGCCACTGGTGCTCTTTCTTTCAAGTTTATCTCCAGCATAATCAGAATCACAGTATCCACTAAGTTTGTACTTATGAGATTTTGTGTAGAACAAGGTAAGGTTGGTAGTGCCTTTTAGATATCTAAGGATTCTCTTAACAGCAGTTAGATGTGATTCCCTAGGGTCAGCTTGAAATCTTGCACATACACATACACTAAACATGATGTCAGGTCTGGAAGCGGTAAGGTAAAGTAGGGATCCTATCATTCCTCTATAGATTTTTTGGTCAACTTTTTCGCCTGAATCATCTTTTTCAAGTGAACAAGTAGGGTGCATTGGTGTAGCCATAGGTTTGCAATCACTCATCTTAAACTTCCTAAGAAGCTCTTTTGTATATTTGGTTTGATGAATGTATATACCTTTTTGATTTTGCTGAATTTGTATCCCTAAGAAGAACTTAAGTTCTCCCATCATACTCATTTGAAATTCAAGCTGCATCAATTTAGAAAATTCTTGACAAAGAGTGCCATTAGTAGATCCAAAAATAATGTCATCAACATAAATTTGAATAATAAGAATGTTATCTCCTATTGATTTTCTAAAAAGTGTATTGTCTACTTGTCCTCTTTCAAAGTTATTTTTAAGCAAGAAGTTACTAAGTCTATCATACCACGCCCTAGGTGCTTGTTTTAGACCATACAAGGATTTCCTAAGTTTAAAAACATGATTTGGAAATTCAGAACTTTCAAAACCTGGGGGTTGTTTAACATACACTTCTTCACTTATATAACCATTTAGAAAAGCACTTTTAACATCCATTTGAAATAATGTAATGTTATTATTTGCAGCAAAAGAAAGTAGAATACGAATAGCTTCTAACCTGGCCACTGGAGCAAATGTCTCAGTGTAATCAATGCCCTCTTGCTGACTGTAGCCTTGTGCGACAAGTCTTGCCTTATTTCTGACCACTTCACCTTTTTCATTTAGCTTGTTTTTGAAAACCCACTTGGTTCCAATAATGTTCTTCTTTGGTCTAGGTACGAGATCCCAAACATCATTCCTCTCAAATTCATTTAACTCTTCTTGCATTGCAAGAATCCATCCATCATCTGTCAATGCTTCATCAATAGAGGTAGGCTCAATTGATGAGAGTAAGCCAAACAAACTGGTGTCTTTAATTGATGATCTGGTCCTCAAAGGATCACTTGCACTTCCAATGATTAGAGTTTCAGGGTGAGATGACTGATACTTCCATCGAGATCTTTCTTCTGACTTATCTTGACTATTTCTGACTTGATCAGATGCAACATTTGAAGATTTGTCATATTCTTCTGATTTTCTTGTATTCTCTGATTTTTCAAGTTCTTCTGGTTTGTCTACATCTGCTTCCTTTGGTTCCGATAAACCTGCACTATCATCATCTTGCTTTGACTTTTTAAGGTCAAGCTGTTTGTCATCAAATTTAACATGTATGGATTCTTCCACAATATGAGTTTCCCTATTAAACACTCTATAAGCCTTTGATCTTTCAGAGTATCCAATGAAGATACACTTTTGAGATTTAGAATCAAATTTACCAAGTTTATCCTTAGTGTTTAACATCTAACATGTACAACCAAATTGTTTAAAATAAGAGATGTTAGGCTTTTTACTTTTCCACAATTCATATGGTGTTTTATTCAATATAGATCTAATATAGACTCTGTTTTGAATATAGCATGCAGTATTAATTGCTTCAGCCCAAAAGTTTTTTGCAACATTCATATCATTTAACATGGTTCTGGCCATTTCTTGGAGTGTTCTGTTCTTTCTTTCTACAACTCCATTTTGTTGGGGTGTTCTAGGAGAGGAGAAGTTGTGAGAGATTCCATTCTCATCACAAAAACTTTCAAAAAACTTGTTTTCAAATTCTCCTCCATGATCACTTCTAATTGTTACAATCTTAAGACCTTTTTCATTCATTATTTGTTTGCAAAATGTGATAAACACTTTGTGGGATTCATCCTTACTTCTTAAAAATTTTACCCATGTCCATCTAGTATAATCATCTACTATAACAAAACCATATTTCTTTCCACTTAAAGATGCTGTTTTCACTGGCCCAAAGAGATCTATATGCAAGAGCTCAAGGGGATTTGAGGTAGAGACTGAGTTCTTAGGGATAAATGAGTTTTTAGTTTGTTTTCCTTTTTGACAAGCTTCACACATAATTTCAGTTTTGTAACTAAGCTTAGGTAGGCCTCTTACTAGTTGGAGTTTATTCAATTTTGAAATTAATCTAAGATTTGCATGACCTAATCTTTTGTGCCAAATTAGTTTCTCTTCATTTACTGACATAAGACAATTAACCTCTTGTTTCTCTAGACTAAACAGATTTATCTTATAAATGTTGTTTGCCTATGACCTGTAAAGAGTACAGATCCATCCTTCTGACTAATTGCCTTGCATGTTTTTTGATTGAATATAATATCATAATTATTATCACTTAACTGACTAATACTTAATAAATTATACTTAAGACCTTTAACTAACAAGACATCTTTAATAGAAGGAGAAATACCTTTACCAACTGTACCTTGACCAATGATCTGGCCTTTTTGCTTTCCTCCAAAAGTCACTGTGCCTCCTTTGCTCAAAGTTAGTTCTTGGAACATAGACTTTTCTCCCTTCATATGTCGCGAGCATCCACTGTCCAGGTACCATGATTGGTGTTTTAACTTGATTGTTGAGGATATCTGCAACAAAGATAATTTTGTTCTTAGGTACCCAAATTTGGTTGGGTCCTGGTTTGTTAGTCTTGAAAGGTTTCTTGTCTTTCCCTGAATTTAACATGGGACAAGATGATTTGGAATGACCTTTCTTAGAGCAAACAACACACAAGATATCAGAAGAAGTAGGTTTAGTTTCAGTTACAGTTTCTTCAAATCCTATACCTCTTTTACCATTTCTACTAACTCCATAAATCATAGAAGCATATTTGCTTCTTTCCATACCATTTGCAAGAAAATCTTGAAATACTTCTTCATGCTTATCAGAGTTACATGTGGTATTTTCAATTGATGTTGAACTATAATTACTTTTTAGAGTTAGATTTTCAGCCTTATGTTCAGTTTTCAGATTTGCATTTTCTGTTTTAAGTTCAATAATATCAGTTTTCAAAGTTGTATTATCTGTCTTAAGTTCAGTAATATCAGTTTTCAGATTTGCATTCTCTATTTTAAGTTCAGTAATATCAGTTTTTCATATTTGTATTTTCTGTTTTAAATTCAGTACTTTCATTCTTTAAAACATTAACATTTTCAATTAGATTTGTATTTTCTTTCCTAAGTGTTTTCAGTTTTAAAGACAATTTGTGATTAATATTTAAAAAATCATTTATAGCAGTAATTAAATCAGATCGAGTAAATTCAGAAAATACCTCAGTTTCTTCATCTGTTGATTCACTTCCAGAGTCAGAATCTGTGTTGGATCCAGAGGTAGAGTTGGTATGAGCCATCATACCCAAATCTTCTTGTTCATCGTCAGAGGATTCCTCAGAATCATCCCATGTAGCCATCAAACTCTTCTTCTTGGGTCTGGAATCTTTCCTTTTTCCTTTCTCCATATTTGGACATTCTGACTTGATATGTCCAGGTTCATTGCATCCATAGCAGATGATGCTTTTATCATTATTTCCTTTGTTGGATTGCTTGGAATATCTTTGGGGAAATTTCTTCTTTCTGTTGTGCCACATCTTTCGAACTTTTCTGGTTATGAAAGCAATCTCCTCTTCCTCTGAGTTCAGATTCTGATTATCTGAATCACTATCCTCTGAATCTAATGTTGCCTTTAGAACCTTCTTCTGCTTAGATTTCAAGGCTAGAGTCTTGTTCTTCTTCTTGGGCTCATCTTCTTCAAGCTCAATTTCATGTGATCTGAGAGAGCTGATTAATTCTTCCAACTTTAGAGTATTCAGATCCTTTGCTTCTTGAATGGCAGTGATCTTAGGTCTCCACTTACTTGTCAGACTCCTAAGAATTTTCTTCACATGATCAGCAGTAGTATAACTCTTCTCAAGTACCTTTAATCCTGATACCAGGGTCTGGAATCTGGAAAACATTGTTTCAATGTCTTCATCTTCTTCCATCTTGAACAACTCATACTTTTTGACTAGGAGGTTGACCTTTGCTTCTTGAACTTGCTTGCTTCCTTCATAGGTTAGAATCAGACTATCATAAATACTCTTTGTTGTCTCTTTGTTGGTGCACTTGTCAAACTCCTTGAATGTGATTGCATTTATCATGAATGTTCTGGACTTATGATGCATCTTGTACATCTTCTTCTGATCAGCATTCATCTCCTTTCTTGGAATTTCAATACCATCTTTATTCTTTGGAGCAATATAACCATCTTCCACCAAGTCCCAAAGTTCAGGATCTTGTGAAATATAGAAACTTCTCAGCCTGTCTTTCCAATACTCAAAACGTTCTCCATCAAACAGAGGTGGTCTGTTGATATTTCCTCCAGCAGCTTCTTCACTGAATCCGGACATATTGAACCCTTGGATCTTTTCTCACACACTGTAAAGTGCTCAGCCTTGAGACCGAGCTCTGATACCAATTGAAGGTGCGAACACGAAAAGGGGGGGTTGAATTGTGTTTGCACAAAGTTGATACCTTTTTGATAATTTATAAATAATTTAAAAATTAGTTTGGATTTGGTGACTTACTTGGAGTAGAAGCAATCGAATTTAGAGGCAGCAATCAATGAAAGCATAAATAATTTGAAGCGTAGAATTATCCATGTTCACCACTAACTTGGCTACATCCAGTCCCTTCATTCAGAAGGCTTTAATCCACTAATTCAAAAACCTTGAATTACAAAGCACCTGACCCTCCAAGCCAGTCTTCCCAAACAGCCTGATAACCCCAGACTTTTGAGGAACTAACCACCTTGACCCTACAAGCCAAGTCTTTTCCTAACAACCTGACGACCCCAGATTGAAGAAGGAACTAAACCACTATCGGGTTGGATACAAGAGATTGAAACTTGAGTAGTTGCTTCTAATAAAGCTGATAATAACAATAACTCTCACACTTTTAGAAAAGAACATTCAAAAATATTTCTAACCTGAACAAGTGTTTCTCTCTTTGTAACTCTAAGATGAATTGAGAACTTTGAGCTTGAGTTACTCTTTTCTGCTTTTCGATGCTTTTCTCCTTCAGCCTTGAGTGTCTATTTATAGTGAAAATTTGGGCTTCAATTTAGTCCTTATTTAATTCTGAATTGTATCTTGTTTAGATTGAGTTTGTAAATTCTTCAAATTGATTATGTTCCTATTTTGTGTAGATTGACTTTGTAAATTCTTCATATCAAATATTCTTCAAATCTTCATTAAATGTTGATCAAATATTCTTCAAATCTTCATTAAAATGTTGATCAAATATTCTTCAAATCATCACTAAATCTTCTTCAAATCTTAATCAAATCTTCTTCAAATATTCTTCAAATCTTAACCATATCTTCTTTTCAATTTGGTCAAAGATTTTCTTCAATTATAAATTTGAATCAAATCTTATTTTAGATTTTTATCAATTATAAATTTGAATCAAATCTTATTTTAGATTTTCATCAATTATAAATTTGAATCAAATCTTATTTTAGATTTTCATCAATTATAAATTTGAATCAAATCTTATTTTAGATTTTCTTCAATTATAAATTTGAATCAAATCTTTATTTTAGATTTTCTTCAATTATAAATTGGAATCAAATCTTATTTTAGATTTTCTTCAAAAACATGAATCTTCTTTCATACTCTTTGAAGTCAAATATATTGTTTTCACAAAATACTTTTGTTAACGTCAAAACTTTATATGTAAAACTAACTTGGTTCCAACATCCACATCCTATCCTTAAAAAGGATGGAGATAAGAAAAATGTCAACTACCAAAAAACAATAGTCCCTTGAAAACGACACCGTTTCTTTTGCAACACGGATCCACCTGAAATCTGGTTCCCTTCGAAATCCCTCTATCTCAATTTCAAGTTGGAAACTTTTTGCATTATTGCTTGTTGGGTTGGTTCTAAAATCTGGGTTAGCAACCTCGTTCATGATCTTTTTGACTTTCATATTTTTCCAATGCTTTATATTCATATATCATACTGTTATTAATTAGTTTTAATTTTCCATTTGCATAATTTTAGAGCTTTGAATTGTGATTTTGAGATCACAAACAATGGTGAAGGAAACTCTCTACTATGACATATTAGGTGTCAGTTCTGATGCATCTGCTGCAGATATCAAGAAGGCTTATTATGTCAAGGTAATGAAATTAATACCCTTCAATTTTGTCCTAAACTGAGATTTTAGGATGTGGAAATTTGGTTATATAGTGTTTTATTTTTTAGAAGAAATTAGGGTAATTGTGTAAAATTTGGCTTCAGTTTGTTGTCTAAATTTTTAATCATTCGGTGATTGGTTTTATTACTATTTACTACACAGTTCATTTAACTTAGCTGTTTTGGTTCTTTGAAAACACTATTGTTTGAATTATTTGTTATTTATTATTTATTAAGTTTTGAATTCAGTTAGCTCCGAAGAATTCATGAAGCACCGACACAAACATCATACATGACACTTATGAATAGACACCGGTAATGATTTGAAAGAAAGAAGTGATTGAATGTAACTATTTGCGTCAGTGCCGTGTCGGACACACCTTTAATCCGAAGCGTCAATGATATATAGCTAAAAAATAGACTCCTGAAGTTGCAAAGTGATATCGTCATGTCTGTAACTGAAAAATTGCTCACCTCTTGACAGCACCTAATTGGTGACACGCCATCATTATTGATCTAGTCTGCTGATTTAATCTGACTGTTCTCATTATTTTTTCTCTTTAACCATGTGAATATGTGATTAATTTTGAGCTGGTGTTTGGGTGAATTGTTGGAAAGGTTAAAGAAATAGTCATTTTCATCTACTTTTAGTTTGGATATATAGAGGTGAATCGTCAATTTAGTCAATGAAATTGTAGGTGTCAGATAATTTGGTCCCTGAAATTAACAAAGTTCTTAAATGATCTCTAAAATTGAAATTCCTCAATTCTATTATTTCTTTCGGAATGGTCTATTTAGTCCTTGAATTTATCTTAGGTGGACTAATGCGATCAAGAGTTTTCAATTTCAGTTAGTGATCACAGTAGAATTTTGTTAATTTCAAGGACCAAATTGTATGGCTTCTATTCACTCAATATTTAGAAGATTACTTTTTCTTCTAAATGTTCGACCTAAAAGGTTTAGAAGGTCAAAGGTTTGAATTTTGGGATCATCGTCGATTTGTAATACACATGCAAGATAAGACTGTTTGCAATGGGTCCAACTCTTTGCTAGATTCTGCAACACAGGAGCTTTATAGCACCAGATTGCCTCTTCTTTTATTTAGATTTTAGAAGAGTGCATTTATGATGGTGTTATACAATTCTCTTTTCTTTGGCACACACGCACAAATCTTTTCTTTTTATGTTTTATCTCTTCAATGACTTGAGATAAATATCTCCCTCCTTCTATCTGTCTTTTGTTTTACAGGCAAGAATAGTTCACCCTGATAAAAATCCTGGGGATCCTAAGGCTGCACAAAATTTTCAGGTATGCACTATGAGTCCAAGTTTTGGCTTCATAAATCATAGGACTAGTTAATATAATTGATTTTATTAGCAAAACAATTTAACACCTTTCTTATTATTAGATGTTCAGAAACAGTATTAAATGTAGGGATATATATATATATCTTTGGGGATTCTCTGTATTCAGTTTGATTTAATTTTTCCTCAGTATAATATTCTATGTTTGGTATCTATACCAGATGCTTGGCGAGGCCTACCAGGTCTTAAGCGATCCTGAGAAGCGTGAAGCATATGATAAGAATGGAAAGGCAGGAGTGTCAGAGTAAGTATATAGAACCTTACATGACTGAAAAGTAATTAACTAACAATAGCATGCACGCAATTAAGCTCCATAAAATGGTGAAGTGCTGTCGTGGCAGTTCAAACTTCAAATCTAACTCATAGACTATTGTCATTAAGGAGTTTGTTATCAAACATTGTGAATTGTATTTTCAACACAAGTGATTCCCGACCACAGGTTATAGTTTTTGTTGTTGTAAGTTAGAAACCAGATTTAACCAAATCTTTTTGAAAATTCTAGGAGATATTTAAGTGTGCATTTGAGCTAGCTCATTTTATGTTCAAAAACAACTTTAAATCAAAATTTTACTGAGAAAACTTTTGAAAAAAAATGAAATTTTACTTCAAACTCAAATATACAAAAAAATACACTTAAAGAGTTGTACATCTGTTTGCTAAGCAAAAAAATATATTTTGATCTTGCTATGTCAGACCTATGATTACTTTTCAGTATGTGGAGCTTTCAAAATATAGTGGAGACCTAATACTAATGCCCTAGGAATCTTCTTAAAAGTCAATTTGTTTTGAGGTTGAGAGAATGAAATAATCAATTTCTTATTGCAATGAAACAAAAGATTATATACATAGATTTAAGATTACTTTATTATTATTGTTTTCAGTTGATAATTATGCTAGTTAGGATATTTATGTTATGTTATTGATATTTTTTCCTTTTGTTTGGAACCTTATTTTTTAAAGTTGTATTAGAATATGGGCCTAACTCAACCCAAAAGCTAGCTCAACGAGTAGGATTGCCGAGTCTTATAATTAATACTTTGGCCATATACCTAATCAATGTGGGATATCAACTAGTAGGATTGCTCTAATGGCGAAAATGAGTACAGTTAGGTTATCTTCTCTCTAGCATCACACTTTTATTGAGAGTTACACCAGTTGTATGTTAAAAATATGTTTCTTCATGTTGACTTGGAAGAGGAAGAATATACAGAGATTCCATCGGGATATGACTCTACTAATGGAAGGAATAAGGTTTGTAGATTAAGAAAGGCCTTATATGGCCCCAAGCTCTGCTTGGTTTAGGCGGTTCACTCAAGCTGTTTTCTTGGGTTACAGGCAAAGCCAAGGTGATACTTGCTTTATAAAACATTCTCAAAATGGAACTCACAATTCTTCTTATATATGTAGGCATATGATTATTAAAGGGGATGATGAAGTTAAAAAACAGGTTCTAAGAGAAAAGTTAGCATCCCCTAAAAAAAGGACTTGGGAAAGGTGGGGTACTTCCTTGTGGTAGGTAGAGGTTGCTTACTCCAAACAAGGTATCTTTATCTCCCAAAGGAAATATATTAAGAGGTAAATGGTAATTGAAATATAAACTAATATAATGGAAATATTCCTTACAACCAAAGAATAGCACCCTTGCTGAGAGAGAACCAACTTCTCCGCACAACCAAAACCACTCAACAAAATTCAAGCATACCCCTCATGTCCCCTCTCACTTCCTTTATAACTTCCTCGCCTCATTTCCTCTTAGTGGGTCTATAAATTGGGTTGCAAAACTACTTGTGCCTCTATGGAGAAAAATCACAAGATTGGAAGTGAAGAAATCCCATAGGCGGCGAAGGCTCAATATCAAAGACTTGTGGAACAACTCATCTATCTAGCCCTCACAAGACCAAATATGGCATCTACAGTCAGTGTGGTGAGTTAGTTCATGCTTGATCCGCAAGACTTGTCAATGGAGGTGTATACGGATTCCGACTATGCAGCAGGTCTGATTGTATATTGGAGATGCATTTCAGAATATTGCACGTTCCTGTGTAGAAATTTGGTGACTTGGAGAAGTAAGAAGTAAAATGTAGTTGTAAGATCGAGTGTAGAGGCATAATTTTGAGCCATGGCTCAAGGGTTGGTGCGTTGTTATGCATCAAAATCATACTTGATGACCTCAAAGTAAAATATGAAGCTTCTAAGAAGCTATTTTGTGACAATAAGTCAACCACTAGCATTGCACCCAGCCCTGTTCAGCAATCAGCATGATAGGAGATAGCATATACAGATAGACTGGCACTTCATTCCGGAGAAATTAGATAGTAGTCTCACAGCTACAACATACATCGCTTCAGGACTTCAATTGGCAGACGTATTCACTATGTTTGAGGATCTTTCTGGTAGACTGTGAATTATAGATATCCATTCACTATGTTTGAGGAGTTTGTAAATCTGTAAATTAGCCATGGCTGTAATTATTTGCATATACTGTATTTCCTTATTTTCTGAAGAAACAATTGTTACCTTCTGGATACCAGTCTAACAGCATGTAAGAGAATGTCGAAGTATGTTTATTAATTGTGAAAACCGGTTAATCTCACTTTTTTTTCTATGATTTTCAGAGATTCCATGATGGACCCTACAACTGTATTTGGAATGCTTTTTGGAAGTGAATTTTTTGAAGAATATATTGGAAAACTTGCACTGGCTTCTTTAGCATCTATAGAAATTGAGGAAGACTCACCGGAACCTCAAGTTCGTATGCAGAGAATTCAAGAAAAGATGAAAGTATTATTTTTTTCCCTAATGCTCTAGTACTTCTTTTTGCGGTCCGCTGTACAGTTCCTTATTTTGGTAGCTAAAGCTGTTTGCTACTGTTTTATCTGTAGGCATGGCAGAAGGAAAGAGAACAGAAGCTTATATCAGTTCTGAAAGATCGTCTGCAACCATTTGTTGATGGCCGAGAAGATGAATTTACAGCATGGGCAAATTCAGAAGCAAGTAATCTTTCAAAAGCTGGTAAATGCCTTCAGTTTACCCTGTATCTCGAATGGTGTATTATTGAATAATGATCCTTAATTTTGAGGTTTTAAATAACTGAAATTTATCATTATCAAGAATATGATTTATTGTCTGTGTCGAATTGCTAACACGTTATTTTTAATTGGCCATCAATTGAGACCTTTTTGGCCACCTTTGAAATGATGGGGTTTAGATAAAAAAAGATGAAAGAAACACAAAAGAGCTTGAGTAATAACTTGATAGAAACTTGATACTTAAGAATAAACACTAACCTCTGTATATAGAGATACAAGACTCCTAATAATCCTAAATAGGGAAATCCAGAAACAAGTCCTAGTAATAGCTAAATAATATAAAAACTAAGAAATTAACTAAGATACTCTAATATAATATAAAAGGAGGGAAGAAAGTGGAGATTATTGGATACTTATATTTTGATTGGACAAATTCTCCAAATGGTATAGAAGGTCCACTTTTGGGTATTCTGTTTTCATTAGTAATTGATATCTTGAAATAGTATGTTAGAAACTGGTACCAATAATATATAAATTGAATACCAACTGAATTTTATTGAATATTCTTTGGAAAATTGCTCTCAAATCAGAGATAGAACTTATATACATAGATACTGCTCAGAATGAAATTATTACACATAACAGAGAGTTCAAGGCCCTGTTTTACCAAGTATCGAGAGCTTGGTTCTCTCCCACCCAAATCACTCAATTACTCCTTGATAACCAACTATGCCTTGCCCTCCCCCTATTTATTCATACTAACTGCCTACATAACTAACACATAATAATTAATAAAACATAAGTGACAGAAAGAAAAAATAAAACATAACTGCCGAAAACTGTCTAAAATCATTTTTGGTCTTCTTGGTCTCTCCTACAATATTCCTTAATGAGAGGTCTAACATAGTAAGAAGCAAGTTGTGATCAAAAGATAGAGTGTCAAAACATAGTATCATGCCAAGGCCTCATTTACTTGCGTACTCATTTGGCTAAGACAATTGCTCAAAGAGTACCAATTTCAAGATTTGTATAGCATATTACTGTCAATCCATATCATGATAGGCCGCAATCATATTGAGAAATTGGAACGGAGAACCTTTAATAAAGTGGAAAGCCAAATGCATATGGCGTTGGTGCTCTATTTTGAGAGTGAATGTTTGGAAATATGTAAAGAATGTAAATAGGAAGATAATATATTCTAATCACCGTAATTTCAACATTTTGAGATTCTTGTAGTTATTACATTTAGACTCAGTTTGGTCAAATTAAGCAGATAAAATATAAGCTAGTTGATAGCCGATAAGCTAGCAGATTGAATTTGAAGTGTTTGGAAAATTTAGCGGTTTAACTAATTGTTACATATAAAAGTCATATATAAATATTTTTAATTAATATTTAAATTTTTTCTATTAAGATAATTAGGGTAAAAATGCTAAACATTAATTTCTAAGCTCAAACGCTACTTGAAGTAGCATATCAAAAAATGCTCTAAGCTCGTGAGAGAAAACCGTTACCAAACAACTCTACTTTGATTATACGAGCTTATACACTATAAGCTAGCAGTTCGGCCTTGCCAAACAAAGCCTTAGTGTATACAGGAGATCCTTCATATTGTAATTCAAACGCATGGGTTTCATCATACATATTCCTCTTCCTCTCAACAGTTTTAATCTCAAACAGCAACCTTAGGGCAGATGTTTGTTCACTCCTGGTCCTTTTCTACTCATTGAATTTTTTTAACATCTGACCTTATTTTTCAGCTTTTGGAGAGGCCATGCTACATACAATTGGTTATATCTACACGCGGAAAGCAGCAAAAGAACTTGGAAAGGATATTCGGCTTATGAATGTTCCCTTCATTGCAGAGTGGGTACGAGACAAAGGTCACCGTATAAAGTCGCAAGTGACAGCAGCCTCAGGTAGTAGACTACTTTTATCAAGTTGAAAGGATTTTACAAATTTGGAAGGATCTAATGGAAACTAACTGCTTCTGTAGGAGCTGTGTCCCTGATTCAAGTACAAGAAGAGCTCAAGAAGCTAAACCAAGGAGAAAATAAAGAAGAAAACATAATAAAAGCTCTTGAAGATAAGAAGGATGCCATGATTAATTCCCTATGGAAGATAAATGTGATTGATATTGAATCAACTCTGTCACATGTTTGCCAAGCAGTAAGTTGCAGTATTTTATTTCCATAGCTTAAAAGTAATACCCTTGGCTGATATCATATACATGATACATTCTTCCTCTATGCAGCACCGGCATGACACATGTAGTTACATCAATTACTTTCATTTTTCAAATTATTATTGGTTCCGACGTGTCAATGTCGCATGCAGTGTCTGTGTTTGTGTCAGTGCTTCATTGTTCCCCCTTACTTACCTCCTAATTAAGCATGACATTTGTTAATGTTCAATTTTATGTTCTACTTGAAGAAATTTCACTTTGCCGATGTTTTACCAATATTATTTCCCCATTTTTTAACCTTGAATTCACTGCTCAGACCATAATAATTCAAGTATTTATTCTAGAAACAACATGGATCAATGCTATTTTCTTTTATCTCAGAAAGTTAACGGTGAACCGAAGCATAATATTTACATTAAAATATCAATTAGTCAGAATTCACATGTTTTTAGAAAATAAGGATACAAGAGATGTATTTATAGAATACAAAGGAGTAACACTAAGCACTAATTTGGCCCTGAAATCAAAGAAAATATTCTCCCTATAAATGCTAATTCTAAATATGGTAAGGACAGAAAATCAACTAATTAATATTTACATAAAAGTCCTAGTTAGCTGTAAAAATCAGAATCAATTGATTTTGATTGATATGCGCTGATCTTCAACAACTCTTGTTATTTTCTTCAGGTTCTTAAAGATCCTAGCGTGTCCAAAGATGTTCTGAGGTCTCGCGCCAAAGCATTGAAAAAGTTAGGAACCATCTTTCAAGTAAGTGTTTTCACTGACTTCTGATGTTTGTGATTGCACTGTGCATCAGTTTGTATCATGTGGTTGCACTTTTTAACATGAAGCAATGATTTTAGCCTCTTTTATGTTTTGTTGATATCTAACTAAGTGTGTGTTTGGTTCCATTTTTGGAGGAACCAATATCAATTATGCAGGTGTAAAATTGATTCCGGCATGTTTGGGTGTTTTCGAGTTGAATTGATTCTAATTTGAAGCTAGGATTTGTAGCTTTTGGGTCTAAACGTAATTTTTACATTGAAATTTATTGTTTATTGTTAAGCTCACTTTTACGTGAATATATCCAAACATAAATCACTTTATATTGAACTCACTTTAAACTAAACTCAATTCATTCAAAATCAATTTTCATCACTGTATAACCAAACACACTAAGAATGTTTTGTTTTGCTTCTCAGGGTGCTAAGGTCGCCTATAGCAGAGAGAACAGTCTACGCCGAGAAAGTGGCAACCGGGTAGACGCTGGTCCCTCATCATAGTAATCTTGTTCTATTTGTTTAATATGGATTGTGTATTGAGTTAATCATGTTCTTATGGCCTTTTGGCTCTCAATGGAATTGAACCTTGTTTCTTCCAAAAAAAACACCAAGAAGCTAAAGAAACAGTTGTTCCAGTAAAAGTTTCAAATATACTTTCACTTTGATTTGTGATTGGACTAAACTACCATAGTGCAATCTCTACATATGTATGTCTGTAAAGCAATATCTTTATCTTCTGTAAGTGATATATAATATTCCATTTATCTTTGAATTGGTGTGTCCATCATAAATTTCTATTTCCTTTGGGAGAGGATATATAGATGAGCCTTCTTTATTTATTTATTGCTTTTTTTTTGTTTGTCTTGATCTTACGGTTCCCAAGGCAAAGAGACTATAGTAATCTAAAGTTGGAAAAGTCTAGCTAAAAGTTGTTTCAATTAGAGTTTACTCGGTTACTTATTTATTGGTAGGCTATATTTCATGTTAATGCTAATAGAAAATAATTGAGGCCAAATTATATCTAAGATCCTTTATTGTATTTAGTTATAACAAATCTGTTTTTTTTTTTCTTTCGTATAAATTATTTATATTTATAAAAATTTGCAACTTAAACCTGAACATGTCATCATTTTTTAGGGAAAAATTGTCAAAGTGGTTTAACTTGTAAATTTTTATAAAAATTAAAGATATGTGGAAAAAAAATAAGATAAAGAGAAAATATCTTACAATTAAATAAGATTTAAATTGGATTTGTTTAGTAAATTAAACCAATTAAATTGGAAAAAATTTCAGGTTGTATTAATGAATGACTTTTTTTATCTTAGAAGAGATGATAAATTTTACCATAATTAACTCACACAAATATGAGTTTCCGAGTTTGAATATGAAACAAGATGTCCAACCTAACAATATCTTTATTTGTCAGTTGAGCTCGAATTTAATAACGTATGACTTTACTGTTGGTAACTAGGGATGAGAATAGACTAGACTGTCCGTTAGGGGCATATAGCCTGGTTTACTAATGGTCTAGTCTGGCCTGTTTAATAAATAGATTAGGTTCAGGTTTTTTAAAAAGCCTATTAGTTTAAATAAATATGGCTTATAAAAAAGTCTATTAGGTCTGATATGCCGATATATATATATATATATATATATTTATTAACATTGTTATTTATTATTATTATTTATTAATATTAGTATTTGTTATTTTAAATTTGCTAATTATGAATTCATTTTGTTTTTTTGGAAGGTTGTTGCTGACTTGTTAGTTATAATTTTATTAGATTTGATTATAGTTTTACTAGTTTTCCTTATGTTTATTATTTTATTAGTTTTTCCTATATATAAAGGCCTAGTTTAGTCTATTTTTAAAAAAAAGTAAAATATACTATTTAAAGGTTTTAATGTAAAATATAATATTTAAATGTTTTAATGTAAAATAGGCTTTTAAAAAGGCTTTCACGCCAGTTCAGACTTTTAAAAAAGGTCAGATCAGGCCGAAAAAAAAAATATGATAATCGGTAGGCCTTAAAGTCTATTAATTTAAATAGATCAGACTCAGATTTATGAAAAAGTTTATTAGGCCTGATAAGCTGGTCTATATATATATATATATAATATTATTAACATTGTTATTTTTTATTATTATTAATTAATATTAGTATTTGTTATTCTAATTTTTTAATTATCGGTTCATTTTGTTTCTTTATTTTTTTGGAAGATTGTTGCAAACTTGCTAATTATAATTTTATTAGATTTGTTTATAATTTTATTAGTTTTCCTTATGTTTATTATTTTATTAGTTTTTCTTATATATAAATGTCTAGTTTAGCCTATTTAAAAAAAATGTAAAATATACTATTTAAATATTTTAATGTTAGATAGACTTTTAAATAAATTTTTACGTCAGACCAAATTTTTAAAAAATATCCAAACAGGTAGGAAAAAAATCTATAGTAGACCCTATACCAAACTCAAACCTAAAAAACTTGTCGTAGAACTCTCCAACCGGTGATATACAAATAATTATGTAGTGAGTATGTCAATTGAAATACTTAACGTGGTTTGTCTATTGAAAACTATTTAACCGTTGATAGTAGAGTTTGAAAAGTACAATTTTTGTCATATTAATATATTTCTGTGATTTAAATCTATCATCTATATAAAATGAATACTGCTAAGTTTATTTTCAAATTATCATTCTCGAAAACACAAATTCTTAACATCAATAGCACAGTCAAAATTAAAATAATGAACCCTAAACAAGTTGAGTCATGGTGGATGATGGATCAATGAGAGTGGCTACTTGCTAGCTAGGCCTAGTACCACATTATCATTAGATGAAATGATAGAGAATACGAATATAGAAAATAATAAAAATTAGGGGTCTCAACCACATTATTATTTTTGAAGATGACAAATATTTAGGTAGTCTCAATTCCAAATAAAAATATGGATTATTTAATTATTTTAAAAATATATATTATTTAATTTTTTTTTCTTTGGTGTGTATCTAAATGGGGTACCTAAATTTTATGACCACACAATTTTTTCTTTAAAGATACCAAGTGCCGTAATATGGTAGTGCCACAGTGCACAACTAATTACAGATTAAAGTATCCAAAGAAATTTCTGCATGAGAGATCAATGTAGGTTTACTCGAAATTATATGCCACCAATATGGTGTGTCAAATACTTTGTAGGTAATTGCGTTTTTTTAATATATGATCATGATAATGTGAATTAAACGGTGATTGTGCATTCGGTCTCTTATGTTTGCTGATTTTTATTTTATTTTTTTAATTTTTGATAGTGTAAAATTAAGTAAAATACACAAATCGAATTCTAATTTCTAGTAGTGTATTTGGGAGTGAGTGAGTAAACATGCGGCGGATCAACAACCTTCTAATGAAAATACATATTAAAAATAGGTTTAATTTTAATTTTAGTCCTCTTTTCACCAATTTGTAGAATTGATCTCCTATTTTAAAATATGACGATTTTGGTCCATTTTTTATATTTATTAACTAAAAAAAAAAGGATGATTTGATATATTTTAAATGACGTGACATACGATTTGATAATGTATAATCATCTAAATGCATTAATTATTTATATGTTATAAATTAGTTACAAAAAATGAATAATTTCATAAGCTGAAACTAAAGTGTTTAGAGGGTTTTATTGCAATTTCATGAATATTAATTATTCAACATCATTATATCATATGTCACGTTATTTAAAATATATCGTATCACAATTTTTTAATTAAAAAATCCAAGTGATGAACCAAAACTATTGAATTTTAAAAATAGAGGAATCAAATTCGCAAATTGATAAAATTGGAAACTGAAACTGCAAGTCTAAATAATTTCAACCCCTCAAATACATTTTCAAACTTCAGAAGTTAATCTCAAATTTTTTGTTACACTTCATAAGAAACAAAAAAAAAAGTAAATAACAAGGTGTATGCACTTTTGAAAATGTTTTTATTTTTAAAAAGACAAAATGAATTAATAAGGTAACACTCCTAGAATAAGGTATGCTAAGAGAGTTGCAAGAACCAAATACATGCCAAATTTTAGGTTACAAATTTTACATCACCACATTCCATGAAGTTTTATATTTTTCAACATTGATATAATTTTTATATGCTACCAAATACATCAACTTCAAGTTCCTCAACGCCTCCAGCAACATACCGACATTTATGTTTTCTATAAGGTTTTGAGCCCTAAATTTGTTAGTAAAAAAGAATTCAACGTAAACTCATGAATCGAACTAGCTACATGGAACATAGTCACATACCCTCCCCATTGTACCATTTTGTAAAAATATTTCTTCAAATATCTACACATTATATGTGATTGAATATTTATGTAAAAAAAATTACACCAAAATTGTTCATATAGCAACTAAACTTAGTTTATAAAAACTCTATTTGGGTTATTAAACACATACTTCTAACTCTTATTCAATTATTGATTACCAGATGTGTGCTTTTTGTGACATACACTCTTAATTAGAGTTGTTCCATATTGTCCAAAATTTGAAAAGTTGATGTGTGTTCTACCAATTAGTCCTTGTGAGTTGACCAATTATATCCTTTAAGAGAGGTGGAGGAATCTTCTTTGAAGATAATGCTTGACTTAAGGGAGCTCACAAAAATTCTAAAACTAAAAGAATTAAAAGAGTATTAAAAATTATGAGTGGTGGTTATCTTTATTCTCCACAAATGTCCTTTCATTGTTAATTGGTGCATCGTCTTTGTCGTTAAGGATAATTGGAAGCACTTGCAAAGCATAAATATTATTTTATGCAAACCTAATATCACTTTGTGTATAACACAAACTTTAGACCTATATCCCTTTAATCCCTCCGCATGCTTTCTAACTTTCCATTAATTTGATCAGTTAATAAAACTTAGCCTAATGGATGAGATCAAATTCATAATGCTAAATACATTATTATAAAGATTATGATTAATATCGTGTCAATCATATGCTATTTGCAACTACAAATGATTAGAATAATTGATCACCAATATCATTTTCTTACCTCTTTCCACTTTATATATATAAAAAAAAAAGTAATGCTTTAGTAAAAAATTTCTTCTTCCCATCCTTTTCATAAAAAATTTATTTTTCATTCCGTTTACTTTTTAAAAACAATTAATTAGTATTTTAATTTTTGTATTTACTTTTTATTTGATTCTTATTTTCAAAAATTTAATTATGAGATACTGAAAATAAAACAAAAAATTATTTTAGGTATTTTTTGTACAAATATTGCAAATAAAAACTGATTAAATATGGGATATATAGGACGCAATTGTTGTCTTTTTTAAAAAATAATTTTTAAAATATTTCATCTTTTTTTTTTATAATTTTATTACAAGAGAAAATGAAAATTTACTTTAAACAAGAAATTATTTTAAATGGCTTCTCATAAAAATCTTTTTAAGTATTTCATCTTTTTGACTCAACATTTTTTGAATTAAAATTTCAAAAGATGCTTAAAATGAGAAATTATTTTGAGTAGCACTTCTCATAAAAAAAATCATTTTTGAGAGATTTTTTTAAAAAATGTGATTTTTATTATGTCAAATTCTCTAACAATGATCATGAATATCTAAGTTATTAAATGTCAAAATTAATTTTTTTAATACGTAACAAATGAGTCTGAAATAGCTTATTGTATTTTTTAGTAAATTCTCATAAAAATCACTTTTATAAAATATAAAGTTAAAATCAATTTTTTTTTAATCTGTAGTAAACAGGCTCATAGTTTTGTAATTAAAAGTAAAATAGAAGATACTAACTCCTACAAGCGAATCAATGTTCAAATCTTGGCTGAGAAGTGTTCATATTTAGTGTCTAATGCGCTTTAAATAAGATTGTTTCCAGTGGAGAGGAAACCTACAGAAAACTAAAATAAAAATAAAATAGAAGCTCCCGTTAAGATATAGTTCAAATGCTTATAAAAAAAAAGACGTAGTTTAAATGGTTGAACTGAGACATTTGAAATAGTTTAAAAAAGAAATTTAAATTTAAATACTAACTACTAAAATAATCTATAAAAAATAAAAACTTAAAACCTAATTAGCATGACCCCTTTTCCTTGACAAATGGAGGAGTAAAGACCCAAAAAAAAAGGCCTAGCATTTTAATTGTTGAAACTTTTATAATGATTATTCATTAAAAGAATAGAAAATAGAAATAGGTGGTTTCAATGCAAAAGTTGTAGTTTCATGCAATGCAAGTTGCTTTTAAATCAATTAATTTAAGTCCAAAATCAGAAAAATTGTTGACACAAATATAATTTCCAAATATTTGGTACGCTATAAAGTTTGATTAGTTTGATGTAAAGCTTATTATAGGTACACAATAATTTCCACTAAGATATGATGTCAAATATCATCCTAATTAATTTATATTAGATTCCACTAACTTATTAGACTTTAGTGCCCCCAACAAAAGCAAAGTGGTCTACATACACCTTTTTTCTCTTTGAATATATTATATTATGCTTTTCTTATTATCATTATTACAAATTAATAAAACTGTCATTTTCAATTTTGTTGTCAACTAGGCTTCCTCCTTAGGGAATTTATTTCTCCTTGCAATATACATAGGAAACATTAGTTTTGTGTGAAAGTACATGTAGAAAAATATACCAAGTTGTACTCAACATGGATTTCATGCTTTTCAAGAAGTTCATTCTCCTCTTCCTCTTCATTTCTGGATCACTTTTAGAGACTTCTTTTGCAGGTTAGTCTTTTTAGGTTTTCTTGCATCCTTAATTATATTATAGTGTAAAAAATATAAAGGCTAAAATAAAGAAGCATGAGTGTAAATTAACATAAATAAATGCATTATATATATATGTGTTCTTATAAATAGTGTCTCATATATATTATATTATGTTTATAATATCAATAGCACATTGATATTGTTTGGCTTAAAGTTTAACATTGGTATGTGGAAATTAAATTAATTTAGATTTGATTCCATGATCTACTTCTTTTTTTCATGAAGTGCGAGGCATGTGATCAACTAGCTAGTTATATAATTAACTTTAATATTTTAAATTGATTTTTTCAGTTTTATCTTGTATATTCACTTATATATAGATAAACTATATATACAAGCTATGAAAATGTTAGATGATAAGAAAATTACCTAACATATATGTGCTTGATTAATGCATATGCAGGTCGAGGATCAAACTTCATCAAAATCTCAACTGGAGATTTGAATGCAGTCCAAAAGGTATGCATGACATGGTAATTCACATTAATATAGAATATATTAATTTTCTTTAATTAATTAATTAATAGAAATTTTTAAAAATTTGGTTACTTGAACAACACTAATTATTTGTTAGCTCTTTATGTATCTAGCTATCTCTCTATCATGTTTAAAGCATTGTATCTAACAATTAAATGGTGCAAAACTCATGAACTACCACATCTATGTTATTGTCTTTTTATTTGAAAGTACTCATGGAATAGAAGGCCCTCTTTTTAAATTCTTTAATTCCTCATCTATTTTGTGTTTTTATTTTTTGATAGGTAGTAGTTAGTAATTAGTTAGACGGACAGAAAATTCGTTAGTAGCAGATATTGAACTCAAAACCTTTTTCAGTGTCCCAACTCAACCACTGACACAAAAATTCTATTTTGTTATATTTTGGTGTATTCACACACAAACAAGAAGAGATAGAGCTCAAGTAACAATTGTATCATGAGGATGATTTATTTATAAAGAAGGTCAAATTATGAGCACTTTGTTTTTTACTAGCGGTATTAAAATTGTTTGGAATGTCTAAGGATTGAGTAATTTATCATGTTGTAACGAGTCTGATTATCTCTTATACTCTTTTAAATAAATTTTTGTTTACAAAAATAGGTAGAGCTTCTGGTGTAACTCAGTCGGAGTATCTTCATACTTTCGTTATAAATTTCTTTTTGTTGTTGAAAAAACATAAAAGGGAATTATTTCCAATTTTTTGCGTTTATTTTTTTAGAATTTTCATTTATTGAAGTTTTGATCACTATATTTTATTAATTGAGTTTCTATCTTGCTTTATTTTGATGTATAGGTAACAACAAGGAAGGAAATGAATGAGGAAGAAGTAAGCAACATCCACGAGAGGCTTCTTAGGGCTAATACAAAAGATTATGGACGATATGATCCAACTCCAACTTTTTCTAAGCCTCCTTTCAAGCTCATACCAAATTGAATTAACGTTCAAAAAATGAATCTTGGAAGTTATAGTATTGTAATAATAACTATGTACTATAAATAATCCAGTGTTTACCTTAGTGTAATATATGCCCCCATATATATCATATAGACATGTATAAATATAAATGCTTAGTCATGTTTTGAAGTCTAATATAGAGTTTTATAAAAGAAGATGTACGTGTGTTTTTTAAGTTTTATTGATATATATATATATATAGTTTTGCTCTATGGGTTGATATAGACACATATGTTTGGTGTATTGCTTGTCTTACATATAAACATTATACATATATGCATGAACAAATAAAAGAATTAACGAGATTATGTTTGAGTGTTTGCTTGTGCTTATCAAATATGAAATATGATACATCTACACTCATACATTCATCTAACAACTTGAGAGAGAAAGAGATAAAGAGAATGATGTAAATAAATATGATATGTTAATGATGTGATAACAATAGAGAGATAGAAAAAATGATGTGTTGAATATATGTAGACAAGTTATGAATGTACAAATATCATAACTGATAACCCTATATACATACTAAGTTTAGTGAAGACGCATCCGCGCATGAGATAAATTTTACTAATATCTATCTAAATATGTATTAAAACTATTTTTTGGGTTTATGGTGTGACAACAAAAAGCACATATAACATCATATATGAATGGAATACCAAATATCCTGCAACTTTATCCATATTATTGCTCCCTCCAAAACTTACATATTAGGAACCGTCACTTTTCCCCTATACCTAGGTTAAATTCGATGACAAGAAAAGTAAGAATGAGAGGAAGTTTCTCTAAGGTCCTTTAATGGTGGTAGAATGCATAAATAAAATGTGATTTTAGAAATCAAAACTGGAGACATGATGAATATCTCAATGACAAGAATGGGAAGAATACTTTGATTCACTACGCGAAAAAACGCATATTACAACGCTTTTTTTAAGCCAGTTACAGCGCTTTTTCAAAAAAAAAAAAAGCGTTGTAGTTAGCAGCGCTGTAAAAGGATACAACAGCGCTTTTGTTTAAAAAAAAAGCGCTGTAAAAGGTAGACAAATTGCGCGCTTGTTATGCACCTTTTACAGCGCTTATTCACAAAAGCGCTGTAAAAGGTGCACTTATATAGTTGAATATTATGCACTATTATGACCCTATTACAGCGCTTCTTCAAGGAAGCGCTGTAATAGGTGCAATAATATAGATGATTTGTTATGCACCTTTTACAGCGCTTTTTCACAAAAGCGCTGTAAAAGGTGTACTTGTATAGGTACATTCAACTGCACCTATTACAGCGTTTTTCCAAAAAGCGCTGTAATAGGTGCATTCAATAGATGCATTATTATGCACTATTATGCACCTATTACAGCGTTTTTTTGAGGAAGCGCTGTAATAGGTTCGTTATAGTGCACCTATTACAGCGCTTTTTAAAAAAAGCGTTGTAAAAGGTTTTTTTTTTTTTTTTTTAGTTTTATTAAATAATATGATGTAAATTTTAAAAAGCGCTTTTTTAGAAAGCGCTTTTTTTTAAAGCGCTGTCTTTTAATCCAGAATCAGTTCACAACATGCACAAATATTCAAACATGCAATCAGTACTAAAACAGTTCAGAACAACACAACAACAGATTCACTATATTTTCAAATGCACAAATATTCACAACAATTAGTTCATAATTATATATTCACAACAGCTCAGAACTACATATTCACACAACTACCTATTCATATAACTATCAGATATTCACTATATTTTCATACAACTACATATTCATATTCACAACCTAGTATATACACAAACAACACAGAACTACCATGTCCCTTGCAGCTTGCCATTTCCCAGCAAATCAAATAATATTCATTTCAAGCACATACTGACACCAGTCTTCCTTTATCTCTGTTAGTTCTTCTTCAGAATACGATGGACTGGAATTGTCAAAGTACTGATATAAAAATTGAACATAAATAAGTTAGAATCAAATACAAACATAGTTTATATATGAAAATCAAATAATTAAAATACCGTACCGTTTTTGGGATTATAATTTGATTCTTATCAACAATCTCCTTCATGAATCGCAATACATAGTACCCACAGTCGATGTTGTTAGTTTGACGAGGGCACTATAAAATAAAACATATAAGTCAATAATTATTTAATTGTGCATTGATTGTAAGTGAAATTTAAAAGCATATATTTTAAACCTTTATTGGAATCCATGTGATGTTATTTGACTTTAGCTTCGACACTGTCGCACCTCTTTGAGCTCGAAAAACTTGTAAAGCACTATCGAATAAATAAATGTGATTATTATAGCATTAACAAACACATTATTTATATATATATATAAATGTAAAAAATAAATGAATATTACTTACGTGTCGAACAAAGCCTTTATCTCGGGACGATTGTTGTAATGGCCGTGAATGGGATCTAGGTAGTATATAACTTCAGAGGTCGCATTGATTGCAATTAGCACCCAATGTGCCCTACAACAACAAAAATTTAGTTTACACAAATAATAAATTAAGATCTCATAAAATAAAAAAGATATAAATATAGAATATATAATTACGTACCCTGAATTATATGGTGCAAGGAATAACTTATCCTTCTCTTTATTTCCTAATAGTATATCTAAAACGTATTTATTTACATTCGTTGGATCGTGTTTAAGCATCGATATCTTATGCGGAGACAAGAATGAAAATTTATTTGACAATCTGCGCGCGCACACGAACTTCTCATACAAAAACCTTCAATAAAAATTTCAAATTAGATTAATTACCAATAAATTAAATTAATTACAAATAAATGCGATGAAAAGTAATTTTTACCTCATGTAAATGCTCATAACAGTAGCACTCAGCTCCTTATGGTCGAGAAGTTCGTATATGTGCTCTTTTTCAAAAAATTCTTCACACGCGTCTCCGAATAGATCTTTATCCATGCTTATTATTCGTGAATCGTCGCTGCCCATATTTTTTTTTGCCTGTATGTCAAGACACGACCCATATGGAGCAAGTCGTGGCTGACTTATTTTAGGAGCAGGAGCAACAACTGATTTTACACGATCCAGTTTTTTAGCAGCAACAACTTTGGCCGCTTTATTACCCTCCAGCTTTTGCAGTTTGCCAGTTTTATTACCCTCCAATGTTTTAGGTTTGCCGGCTTTATTTTTGCCACGAACATCCGGTCGTGGTGCGGCAGCTGGCTTGCTGTGCGGGTGGTTTATTAGATTGAATCTGAAAAAATGAGGTTAATCAAATTGTTAGTTTATTGAATCAGAAAAAATGACAAACCTTACAGAATAAATGTTACAAACCTTTTCGGGCGATGTGACTGTTTCATTTCTAGGAATCTTCTTATTATTCCCTTTATTAGACTTTATTTGAATCTAAATAAATGTGAAATTAAAGTTAACATTGGAAAAAATTCAGCAATTAAATATAATCAATTAAACATACATTTCAATTAATTAAACATACCTTGTCAAGGGCAACAAGATGTTTGGGCCATGCCACGTAGCTGCCAATTGCTTCGCCCAAATAATTCAGATCTGCATCGTTGTCCAGTACAGGGAACGGTGCTGTTGGTTCCAAAGCAATAACTGGCGATACTTTGACATGGCCCGCAGGGATTGGTGTGTTGTGCAATACCTCGCCCGGAGCATTGCACAATGTTCCCTTTCCGACCTTCCGATGAGTGGGGGAGGATAAGTATAGCACGCATGGAGTGACCCCCTAAAATCAATGGTTAATACATAAGTATGTGAAAAAATTAACTTTAATGAATTTCTTATTTTATTTAGTAATTAATTATCTCAGGAAGACTGTTGAGACCAACGTTGCAACTTGCGTTTTCACTCTCAATGTGAATTTCACGTTGGGGCTGGTCCGCAAGTTGCTTGTCTTTATTTGTCTTCACCAAGAGGGCCACTTGCTCGGTTAATATTCTAATCTTCTCTAATACTTCCTCGTTAGATGGATTTTGGCGCTTCTCTTGTGAAAAATAACTTCTAGGAGTTACGCCAAATCCTTTCCCCCTCACGCGGCCGGAATATTCAGGAACATTAAACACTTTACCTAATATGTCCCTGCAACTTTCCTTGTTGTCCTCTTGATTTTCCAATTCCAGATTCGCCTAAAATACACATAGGATTAAAAAGATAAGTTAAATAACATTTTTAAAATACGTACAATATTAAAAAATATTAAAGTGATAAATATACTTACACAAAGTTCTATTACTTTTTGTACATTTTCATTATCAACCACTCCGTCTTTATTAACACGAGCTTCCTTCCACAATACATGACGACCCAACGGTTGATCGGATTGGGTGTCTTGTAGCTATTATCGTTAAGATCATAAACAAAATATTAGTTAGATAGTATAGTTTATAATATACCACATTAATTAAATAAAAGTGATGAGGAATAACTTACAAGTTTTTGCTCTAGACGAGCATATCCCACACGAGATTTCTTGTATGGGTGGGGAATAATTTTTTCCCTCTCGCGATTTGCCTTACTAATATTCTAAATAAAAAAAAAACAATCTAGTAAAAATTTAAAATACGCTATGAATATGAATAATAAAACAAAAATGCTAATAAATTAATCACTTACAACAAATGCGGGGTCGGAACATTTTGATACGAATGCGCTCCATTCCTCACTTGATATATAATGTTTATATATTTTTGGAGCTTCCGCATTCGTATTTCCTTCACGGTCTTTTAAATAGCAATTAGAGAGGTGAGATCTAAAGCACCGGTGTATTTTCCCGGCAACTCTGAGCACATAGCTCTTTCTCACCTCATCAAGAACAAAAGCTGACTGCAAACCAAATAAATATATAGTTTGAGTAAAATACTTCAAAGCAGTATGTAAAAATTTATAAGTAATAGGGTGGAGTAAAAAAATTACCTGTATATCAGCCCACAATACATCTTTGGCATCCTTCAATGCCTTATCTCTCCAATCATCTATTGTGATTGGTATATTTTGACGAACAACAGCTCCAATATAACTAACAAACATGGAACTTTTGGGGTCAATAGGTTGACCACTCTCATTCCATCCAACCTAATAAACTCATATAGTAAGTACCTCAAATTATAAACAGCAAACAATTTAAACAGCAAACAAAGTATCGTATAAACAGCAGAAACAGAAAACAACAAACAAAGTATACCTCAAATTTTTGTCCAGTACTTCTTGCTTTAATAACATTTTGCATTATTGTTGCACCACGTTTGACTTCATTTTCGTAAGTCTTAGTGTTGCCAACTTCTTCATTTTGACAATCTAACTACTTGTTAGTATCCATTTATCTACAAAATGCAGTTCAACATCAACATGCAGTTCAGTTCAGCGCAACATCAACATGCAGTTCAGTCTAAGTACGTAGCAAAATAAGTTAACATGCATTTTAGTGAAACAAAAAACTAATAAACACAATACCTGAAATAACTCTTTTTAATGCTTAGGGTTACGGGTTCAAAGACGAACGGCACAGGGTTACGGGTTTCGCGAAAACAAGGATGAAAACTGATCGTAGGGTTACGGGTTTCGCAAAAACGAGGATGAAAACGGTATTACTTGATGTTTATGATGTTCGCAGACGATCGTAGGTGTAGGATGAGAGTAAGCAATGAGGAAGAAACAAGGAAAACTGAAACTAATCGTAGGGTTCGCAATGAGAAGGAGAAGGAGAAGGAAACTGAAAAATTTATGTAATGAACATAAAGCTGATGAGGTTTACTGTTATATATAAAGACCTATTACAGCGCTTTTCCAAAAAGCGCTGTAATAGGTCTCATCATTTTATTTTATAAAACCCTACTACAGCGCTTTTTTATAAGCCTTTTAAAGCGCTTGTGAAAAAGCGCTGTAAAAGACCTCCTTAATTTATTTTTTAAAACCCTATCACAGCGCTTATTTAGAGAAGCGCTGTAATAGGGTTTATATATGAAAGTCCAAAGGTTGTGTGAACCTTTTACAGCGCTTATGTAGAAAGCGCTGTAAAAGACCTCCTTATATTTATTTTTTTAAAACCCTATTACAGCGCTTGTTTAGATAAGCGCTGTAATAGGGTTTTATATATGAAAGTCCAAAAGTTGTGTGAACCTTTTACAGCGCTTATGTAGAAAGCGCTGTAAAAGAACTCCTTATATTTATTTTTTTAAAACCCTATTACAACGCTTGTAATAATTTACTTAAGCCCTGTTTGAACATAAGCCCTGTTTCTTCCAAATTAGTTAAATCATTTCTTCCAAATTAGTTAAATCATAAGCCCTGATGAGGTCAAGTTCAGTATACAATTACATACAGTATAAGCAGAAAATTACAAATTAACAGTTCAAGCTAAATACCAAAATGCTCAATTAATTATGGCAGATCAAATACATGGATTACACATGAACTCAGTTCAAATTAGATGGATTAAAAAATTAAACACATTAAGATGCCCTTCTTCTTTTCTTGGTGGGATTCACATTTGTTTGTCCATTAATGATACGAAACGATGGATTAATCCAAATTCCCTCATCATGATCATCTCTAAGATATAAACCATCATCAATTGAACCAATTTCATGTGGTTGTGATGTTGCAAAGAAAAGATCATTACCAACATCTTCATCATTATTGTTATCATCACTTATTTTGTTGGTCGATAGGACAACGGACCATTTATCATCAGCAGGATCAGTGACATAAAACACTTGTTGAGCTTGCGAAGCTAAAATAAAAGGCTCATCTTTGTATCCCACCCTATTAAAATCGACAAGCAAGAACCCTGACTCATCAATCCAAACGACATTATTATTATCGACCCACTTGCAACCAAATATAGGAACACGAAACATTGTGTAGTCTAGCTCCCATATGCGCTCGATAACCCCAAAATATGATAGATTTGCATATATTGGGTTCTTGTCTTTTGCACTTGAGATATGCATCGCTTCAGCTACGAGAGTGACTCCGCTATTTTGCATAGTTGTTTGATCATCTTGTTCTTTGGTATAAAATGTGTAGCCGTTAATTACATAACCTGTGTAGGAAAATACATGTAAACTCGGACCATTTGCTAGCCACCTCAATCTCTGTGAAATTGATCCGGGGTCTACATCAAACTTTGACTTTATGTGATTTTTTAACCATGTTATGAATCTTCCCGAATGACGAGACATGGGAAGCCCTATGGATTCAACATTTGACAGATATTCAGTACAAAATTCAGCAGCTTCTTCAACAATGTACCGTTCAGCAATACAACCTTCTGGTCGACTTCTACTTTTTACGTACCCTTTTAATATTTTCATATATCGTTCTATAGGGTACATCCATCTCATATAAGCTGGCCCACAAAGTTGTGTCTCCTTAACAAGATGAACAGTAAGGTGAACCATTATATCAAAAAACGAAGGCGGGAAGTACATTTCAAGCTCACACAAAGTAACAACAATTTCCCTCTGCAATCTCGGTAATTTTTGAGGATCGATCACTTTACTACAAATTTCCCTGAAGAAGAAACATAATTTAGTTATGGCTCGGCGAACTTTTTCAGGTAAAATTGAACGTATACCTATTGGTAGCAAATGCTCCATTAGAATGTGAGCATCATGGGTCTTCAAACCTTTTAACTTGAGGTCTTTCATACAAACTAAAGTTTTAATGTTTGAAGAGTATCCTTCTGGAACTTTAACTTCGTGTAGAAATTTACACAAAACAATTTTTTCCTTTCTAGATAGAGTATGAGCGGCTGGAGGTAGATATGTGCGATTTTCTTTCTTTACGGGACCCAATTCATTTCTTATCCCCATATCAACCAAGTCCAATGTTGCATTGATGCCATCCTTAGACTTTCCTGGTACATTGAGTAACGTACCAATAACACTGTCAAATACATTTTTCTCAATATGCATCACATCGAGAAAATGTCTTACATACAATGACTTCCAATATGGCAATTCAAAGAAAATTGACTTTTTCTTCCACCCAGTTTTGACCAGCTCTCCCGCAAAAGGTTTGCCAAATTTATTGGTCAAACCTTGTACTTTCTCAAGTATTTGATATCCAGTCGATGCTACAGGAGCTCTATCTTCCTCTGATTTTCCATTGAATGCATTTCTCCACCCACGATACTGATGACTATAAGGTAAAAATCTACGATGTCCAAGAAATACATTCTTCTTACAATGTTTCAACCGCATCCAATTTGTACTCTCTTCACATATAGGACATGCACACTGACCTTTAATGCTATATCCTGATAAATTACCATATGCTGGAAAATCATTAATTGTGCCGAACAACATAGCCCTCAAATTGAAACATTCTTTCTTATACCCGTCATAGACTTCTACACCTGTCTCCTACATAATTTTTAAATCTTCAATTAAAGGAGCCAAGTATACGTCGATATCATTCCCCGGTTGTTTGGGTCCAGAAATTAACAGAGACAACATCATAAACTTACGCTTCATACATAACCATGGAGGTAGATTATAAATCAACAAAATCACAGGCCACGTGCTGTGTGAGATGCTTTGAAGACCATGTGGATTCATTCCATCAGTAGAAAGTGCAAGGCGTAGATTTCTTGACTCTATCCCGAATTCAGGATACTCGTGATCAATTTTTGCCCATTGCGGAGAATCTGCAGGGTGTCGAAACTTTCCATCTCTAATTCTTTCATCTGCATGCCATGTCAAGTGTTTTGAATCTACTTCACTGGGATACATGCGCCTAAATCTTGGTATTATCAGAAAATACCACACGACTTTTGCTGGAGTAGATTCTTTCTTCTTATATCGAGAGACATTGCATTTCGGACACGCCTTTAGTAATTCATATTCATTTCGAAATAAAATGCAATCATTAGGACACGCATGAATCCTTTCATAACTCATACCAATAGAGCACAAAATTCGTTTAGCCTCGTAGGTTCTACTGGGAAGTTCATTATCATCTGGCAACATATCTTTTAAGAGTGTTAGTAATTCTGTGAAGCTTTTATCAGACCATCCATTACTCGCTTTTAAGTTGTACAACTTTAGTATCGCCGAAAGTCTTGTGAATTTAGTACAACCATTATATAATGGTTTCTCTGCATCACTCAACAAGCTCTCAAACATTTTAGGACAATCACGAAGATCTTCTTCAACTGCTTTTGCAATCTCCTCAACTCGGTCCGGCTCATATGTATCTGTGTCGAAATCAGTTGAAACATATGTATCTATGCGAGTGTTTCCATTGATTTTCTCACCATGTCTTATCCAACATGTATAGCTTTGATCAATTCCATACCATACTAAATGTCCTTCCAATTCATCTGCTCTAATGCGTTTTCCAAAACAACATTTTAAACAAGGACAAACGACTCTATTTGGATCTTTTGCATTCATCACTGCAAACTCAATAAACTCCTTCACTCCATTTTCATACTCTTTTGTCAATCGATTGGCAGACATCCATTTCCGGTCCATTTATATGACCTATATATATAAATGCAGTTACACAATAAGCATGATTTCAAGTCTGATATATATGACCTATATATTGATAATATTACACATATCTTATAATATTAATGGTCCAAGATTAATTGATTTCAAAACAGAACATATATATCATGTAACAATTTATCAGTTTGAATTAGTGACAACAACAATGAAATAAAATTAAGTACCTGAACGTTGATGATCAATTTGTTTTAAAGGAGGAAGAGGTAAATCAATTTGTAGATGGGCGCACAGGAGGGTTCGCAGGGGAGGGACGATGATAGTTCGTAGGGTTGGACAACGTATTAAATTTGTTTTAAATTTGTTTTTATTTACTTAAAGTGAATGTTTTTTATTTAAAACGAATGATTTTACAGCGCTTGTTCAGAAAGCGCTCTAATAGGTCCTATAATAATGTGAAAGGGCAAGCCTATTACAGCGCTTGTGTAAAAAGCGCTGTAATAGGTCATTTGATTATAAAAAAGCGCAAGGATTTTACAGCGTTTACACAATAAGCGCTGTAAAAGCTATGTAACATAAGGTGGGAGCGCTACATTTTACAGCGCTTGTGTTTACAGCGCTCACAAAGCGCTGTAAAAGGCTATGTGAGAGCGCTTGATTTTACAGCGCTTTCTAAAAAAGCGCTGTAAAAGGCTATGTGCAAGCGTATGTGACCCTATATGACCCTACAACAGCGCTTTTTTTACAGCGCTTGTCAAAAAAGCGCTGTTGTATCCTCCGTTATTTTTAAAAAATTTATACAACAGCGCTTGTATTTAATAAGCGCTGTAAAAGACGCGCTATAAAATGTCATTTTTAGCGTAGTGATTATTCATTTTCAAATATTTGGATAAAGCTTTGAGTTTACAATTTTGGAAAAAGGGAGAGATGGAGGCACTATATGGTTTTCAATAAATGACCAAATGGCACTGTATCCATTTCAATAAGAAATGTTTAGGATAAGTTATGAAGTCAAAATAAGTCAAATATGTATTTCTATTTTGATAATCAATTAGATTAATTGTCTTAATCGTTTTAGACTATTTGACGGCTACTCTATTGTACTATTTTAACCATAACTTTAGCTATAAGTGTCTGATGGAAGATTTTTTGATGGCGTTGAATATATAAGAAGAAAAAATTCAATAATGGTAAAAAATAGTCTTAAGCTAATTTGAGCTATAAGAATGCATAAATGTAATTTGATGTTTTATCTATTGTGTCAAAACCGGCACATATGTTGTGTTGCTTTAAGAAAGTGTACATGTATATAGGGGTGTGCAAAAATATGGTGAATTGGATCAGATTGATAAATTGGATTTCACTGCACTACAAAAAGTCAAACCATTTAAATGGTTCATGAATTGAACCACATATTTAAAATAATTCAGTTAATCAAACTTAATTCAAAAACCAGTTTAATAATTTTAAAATTTTTTTAATCTCAATTAAGATTTTTATTCTTACAAAATTTTCGAAATTTATTTTTTTCGAGAAAAAGTATAGGAAATATTGAAACTTTTTTTTTCGAAAAAAATTAAATCATTTTTTGTTGAAAAGTTTTGGTTTTTTATGGAAAAAAATCGAACTTTTTTCTTGAATCTTTTTTTTTGTTAGAAATTTTTTATACTTATTTTTCTCGAAAAACTTTTCTTGAAAAAAATTGAAAAAATTTTGCCAAAAGAATTTCGTAACTATTTTTTCAAAAAACTTTTTACATTTATTTTTCTCGAAAAAAATTGATAGTTTTTTATCAAAAGAATTTCAAAATTCTTTTTCCAAATTACTATTTTGAAATCGATTTTAACTAAAATTTTGTTCAAAATATTAAACTAATTTATATTTATAAACCAGTTTTAAATCGGTTCAGAACTGCACTGAACTTGATTTAAAACTGGTTTTCAATAACTGAGCCAAATCATTAATGTGGTCCAATACGGTTCGGTTTTTGCACCATGAACACCCCTACATATATATGTATGAAAGATAGGCTACAACATTTATGAAGATAACTTAATCAAATATAGTCCTTAAATAGGGATAAACCAAAGAGAATGACACAAGAGTTAAAATTAAAAGAAAAACTTAGAAAACGGGTTGTTACATGTGATACTTGTTAGACGATATGGGCTATGAATGAATTCTAGAAGGGGATGAATACAGTCATACTTTTTAAGATATTTTTATATTTTACTATGAAAATTATTTGACCGTGATGGAATATCATACGCATTCATATGGAAAATTCATTTTTCAAAATCTTTTGGTATTACAATTTGATCCAAATAGAAAAGGAAATTTAACACAGGAAAAATGATTTCATTGAATCTAGTAAATTGATATTTGTTTCAATCAAATGTGAAGATAACTAAAATTGCTTAATGATGCACTAATAATATGAAATAAATTATAACAAAAAAATTCAATTACCAATACAATTCACATTTGTTGAAGTGAGTTCAAAACATATTTCTTGCTTATCAATTAGAATTAATGTTTATAAGATTCGTCGGTAATTATTACAAACTCATACATTAATTCCTTCTTTACTAAACGCTCTGAACCAATTTTCTTGAAACTCCCTCTAAAGCAATTTGAACCACTATTTCCAAGAATACACCCCTGCAATTCTTGGAAGATAGTTCCTAGAGAAAATATGTCTCTAGTGTTAAGAAAAACTCTTAAATTAAGTTTTGATGAAAATAAACAAAGGTTAATTAAAAATGTTAATTATGATTATAAATGTTATGTTAATTTAATCTGTGTTTTTGAGTGTTTTTATTAAAGATAGGAACCAAGCAAAGCAAAGAAATCAGATGAAAAACTAAACAGAACATTCTTGACCATAAGCTGTACAAAACAAAGAATGTTCTGCAGAATCAAGATTGATTGTCGCAACCACTTCACCAATCATTCTCCACCACTTTAACAAAGATTCTGCCTTAATTCTTTATACTAAGTTCATCAGTACATGGCAAGGAACAAGTAGGAATTATTCTTGTTTAAAGAGGCTATCGAATCACTGAGATAAAACATCATGAATCAAAGCAAATCAAAACTGATTGCAACTTTCTCCAGTCTGGAACTGTCAAGAAAGTTGAAGCAAAACTGAACTTCAAGATTGATTATCAATCCCTAGACTGTCCATAAGACTATCAAACCAGATTGATCATCAATCTCCATTTCTAATCATCATTCTCCGTTTCTGAAAGAACAATCTCCGTTTCTACATAAACAAACTTCTCAGTTCTGCAAAAGTTGTTTACTCCTTTTCAAACAGTTTTGGATTAAATCAAGTATATCCAGATCAAAGCCCAATAATCAAATGAATATTTTCGAAGCTTAAGGGATCTTAAAAAATGCACAGAAAAGCTATTTAAACTTGAGTAAATCAGCCTAGTTCAGCAGGCCCAAAACAGTTCACTTGAATGGATTATTTTTATTCACTTATATTGTTTTGGTCAAAAGTAACAGAGCACTACCAACAGCTCTTTCTGACCAGAATTAAATGCTCAAATCGTCTATAAAAGGAAGACAAATACTCAACAACCATTAAAACTTCAAGTGCCAAGTATTCTCATTAAATCATATTCACTTGCATTCTTGAAGCCATCTCATTCACAAAAAGAATTAGGCTGAAACTACCATACACTTCCAGCTTATCTTACTGAGTTCTTTTTATTCTGAATCTATTCTCAAACAAGAGTTGAGCATAATCAGATTCAACTAAACCTTTTAAATCATTATTGTGTAAACTCATAACTATAAGGATTGTTTATAGTTTGAGTGTGATTAAAACAGTAAATTGTAAAATCCTATTAGATTTGTTAGGTGACTTGATTGAATCCTTTCTGGGTGGAAAGAAAGTGTAGTTACAGATCAAGGTTGATCTTTAACTGTGTAACCAAAAGATTGTTCTTCGTTCTTTGAACACTAAGTGAAAATCTCACAGTTCTGAGGACTGGACATAGCCCGAGTTGGGTGAACCAGGATATATCATTGTGTGGTATTTCTTCCTTATCTCTATTTACATTCAGTTATTTTTATTATCAAGTTAAATAAAGAAACTAAAAACTATGATTTTAACTAATCAAGAACATTATCCGTTTTCTGTTTCAGAACCAAAAACGTTCTCCGTTTCTGTTTTCATAACCAAGATCATTCTTCAGTTGTTTTTCTTAATTTTTTAACAGGAAAATTTAATTAGGCAAGATTACACTTCAAACCCCCTTCCTTGTAACTTGACATTGCTACTTCATCTAGAACCTAAAGAAACTCCTTCTTCGAAACCTCAATGTGACGTCGATCGATATCTGTTTGATTTCTCACATATGGAATAATCACCCCCTGCAAGAGATATTCCATCTATTGATGTTTCTCGCTCAAAGTTTCATTCACAAACACGGCTTGAATCAAAAGAAAAAAATGTTTAATCTAGAATAGAATCTTGAATTTGTGAAACTGTAGAAATAGGTGAAAGTATTCTGAATGAAACTGAAGGTTGATATTAGTATGTAAAGGAATATGAGGTGAACCTATTGGAATTGTGTGAGTCGATTCACACTCTGTGTCAACAAATTCACAAGGTCTAGAACATCAACAATGAGTTCAGGACCTATGTAAATTATTTTACAAACATGTAAGTTGATTTACAAAATTAAAAATCACTTAAGAATGGTTTTTAATGCATTTCAATGTGTGTCAAACATTGTCCTATCATGCAACGAAAATTTTGCATGATAAAACATGGTCCTTTGATGTTGTAGAGGGAACCTCAACTTGCTTTCTCTCACTTCTACACGCATATGTTGTATACTCCAATGAACATTGAAATTGTCGACACACTTTACTAGATTATATTGAATTTTTTAAACCATATCTGATCTTCATCATACTTCAAACATATATATGTGCTTGCTCAAAATATTTATGGTAGAATAAATATTTCAAAACCTTTTATAGAGCATATCAATTTGTAAAAGATAAATAAAAAAACATAAAAAAAAAAATAT
>JBBPBQ010000002.1:44514158-44530250 GCA_037974755.1 Cicer yamashitae
AAAAAAAAAAAAAAAAACATAAAAACTAACACGAATAAATACATTCCTTTGCAAGACTTATGAATAGAGGATTTGGGTGTATCTCTCTTTTTGAGGATTAAAGATAGATGGGAGACAAATATAAGTTTCTTCTGAAATATATATAACTTTTAGAGGAAAATTTGAAAATAAAATAGAAAAATGACTATAGAGAGAGTGTACTAGCAAAAGCGATGGTGCAAATAGCAATTCTCAAATAAATAATTAATCCGAAGCCCGTAAACTTGGAATGTAGGCAACGCAGTAATGTATCTGATGCAATTCTAAGTTTTGAGTCACAATTTTTACTTCATACTCAACAATTATATCCTTTCCTCCATCCAAATTTGCCTCTAATTTAATATTTAAAATAAAAAAAATAAAAAAAAAAAAATTCTCTCACCCTCACCAGATACTAAAAGTTTGAAATAAAATCATTTCTTAAAATGTGTTTATTTTATTTTGATTAGATACTTTTGAAGTAAATTATTATCTTGGAGATAAGATAAAATGCTAGTTAATGAGATGGATTTATGCAAATATTGAAAATATTTTTCTAATATTTTTATTGTTTTTAAAAATGTAGACAATTGTTAGTTGGGGAGTCCGAGGAGCTAGAGCAACAATGGGTCAAATGCTTTAAGACCAACAAGAGATTGTGACACCGTTTTTTCACCCAAAATCTTAAGGCAATAGATATATGAGTTGACTCTTTTATATATTTAACATTTAGTTCATTCATAGTCAATATGAAATTTAACTACTTATACTTGAACTCAACATTTAGCATTGATACCATATATTGGAAAAATAAAAAATAAAAAATAAAAACCGAGAAAATTCAAATAACAATCAAACATACACAAAAATAACGTGGAAACTCCAAAGTAAGAGAAAAAACCACGACCAAAAAATAATATTACGTGAAAATTGTTACAACACATAAACTTTTCTTAAATACCTAACACTCTCAAAACAACCACACTCTCCAAAGAGAATATATATCTAACAACCTCGTAAAACTCTTAAATAAGAGAGAAAGAAATAGTGAGTTATAAACTTATTTGTTTTTTATATATGAAAATTATAATGAAAAACTAAAGCTATATATAGCATTGAGTTCCTCCTTCCTTTACAATTTCAAGCAACATAAGATTATTTCAACATATAATATTTCAAACAATTTTAACATTGTTCACTTCAAATGTCTCTTAACATCTTATTAACGAAAATTATTTTTGCAAAATAAAAAGACTACAACTTTTTTTTTTAAACACACTTGTGTTCTAAAACATATTTTTCCAGTTATTTTAAAAAAAAAATCAGATAAACTTTCTAAAACGTTTGCCTATTGAAACTGTTTTTTTTCTTCAAAAATTGAGTAAATTATATTTTGGGAAACTAAAAATTCAATTTTATAGAATTAATTTATATTTAGAAAAAATTCCATTTATTGAGTGTTTTAGACCTCAAATACGTTAATTAAATTTTTTACAATACAAAATTATTTCAAAAAACGCTAATTTCGCGATACATTTGTATTGCGTAAAACACAAACTAAGTTTCTGAAAGTTTTTCATTTAAAATTTAATCTTAGGGACTTCGTGGTTGATAGTCTCCCTTGCATAATTTGGACAGTGCCGCGAAACGTCTTAAAGAGAGCGATTTTTTAAACAGTAATATCTTCGATGACATAAATTGTGATTTTTTAAACAGTTTTCGAAACTCAAAAATAACAATTTTAAGACGTTTCTTTTTACCATGTCAACCGAAGAGATTACTGGATCTGATTATGGTGCCTGTAATTTCAATAAACTATTTTGCTAAGGCAAACTGGAAAGGATAAGAAAGCTAAAGAATTAACCCATGGGAGGATAATGATTACTCTATAAGAATTATTATATTCTTATTGGACTTGCTGATGATCTATATAACTACTACAGTTCCAGCAATACTATGAGTCGTTACCTCAAGAATCAGAGTATTAGATGATCGATGACAGATCCGTGGAGGCACACTCCCGTAAAATTCTAAAGATAACTCATGAGATCATCTATTAAGGTACGTTACTCATGAGATCATCTATTAAGGTACGTTACTCATGGCATATTTAAATTACATGTTGAAATTTAATATGTCTCCTTTTGTTTGAATGTTGAAATCAATAAAATGTCTCCTTCTGCTTACATGTTGTGTGATTTTAATTTTTGACATGCTAGACTCTGTGATGTGAACACATCTGATTTCAAACTTAAGTAACTTAGGTTTAATTCCAAAGTTATCTATGAATGATTTTGAAAAATGTGATTTTTGTAGTTAAACTAAAATAAAAAGGAGTTCACATAAATCTGTAGTTAGAGAATCTGAGTCTTTAGATTTATTACACTATGATATATGTGAACTTGCTAGTATGCTTAACTCTGGTGCTGCATCTCATTGGTGTGCGAAAAATATATTGCTTAGTTGCTATATTTTGAATAGAGTTCCTAAATCTAAAAACAAAACATCTCCTTATGAGATAGTGAAGAAAAGACAATCGAACTTGTCTTATTTTCAAACTTGGGGCTATCTGGCTTATGTCAGAATCCCCGATTCCAAGTGAATTAAACTCGCCAGTAGAGCCAATGAATGTATATTCATTGGTATGTAGTAAACAGTAAAGCGTATAGGTTTTATGACCTAAATGCGAAAGTGGTCATAGAGTGTTGATTTCTATGAAAATAAATTCCTTTTCAAATCGAGAAATAGTGGGGGCAGTGAACCAAATCATGTTCCCGTGACAAGAAGTACTAAAAGCAACAAACAAGGCGAAACAGAAACTCGAAGAAGTAAGAGAGTCAGAGTTGCTAAAGATTATGGACCTCATTATACGACCTATACCTTAGAAGAGGGTCCTACAAATCTTTAAGAAGCTTTGTCATCTTTGGATGCAAATTTATTGCACAAAGCAATAAATGATGAAATGGATTCTCTAGAGTCTAATATGACCTGACATTTTGTAGACTTGCCTCATGGTTGCAAATCAACTGGTTGTAAATGAATATTGAAAAAGAAACTAAAACCCAATGGAATGATTGATAAATACAAGGCTCACTTTGTAGCCAAAGGTTTTAGACAAAGAGAAAATATAGATTTCTTCGACACCTTTTCACTGGTCACTAGAATTACATCCATTAGGCTACTCATCTCACTTGATGCTATTCATAGCTTGGTGGTACACCAAATGGATGTCAAAACTGTTTTATTAAATCGTGATTTGAAAGAAGAAATCTATATGGAACAACCTGAAGGTTTTGTGATTCATGGACAAGAAAACAAGGTTTGTAAGTTAGATAAATCTTTGTATGATCTTAAACAAGCTCCTAAGCAATGACATGAAATGTTTGATAAGTTGATTATATCGAATGAGTTTAAAGTGAATGAAAGGGACAAATGTATTTATTATAAATTTGAAAATGACATTTGCACTATCATATGTCTCTATGTAGACGACTTACTCATATTTGACTCAAACATTCATGCTGTAAATATTGTGAAATCATTGTTGTGTAACAACTTTGATATGAAAGACCTCGGAGAAGCGAATGTAATCCTTGAAATCAAGATTACTAGGTCAGAAAATGGAATTTCTTTGGATCAGTCTCATAATGTTGAAAAAAATCCTAAAGAAATATAAATACTTTGACTCTAAACCTGCTTGCACACCATATGATCCAAGTTTGAAACCTTTCAAGAACACTGGTGAAGGTGTTAGACAAACTAAATATGCGAGCATCATTAGCAGCCTCAGGTATGCGATTGACTATACTAGACCTGACATTGCCTACGGCGTGGGACTGTTGTTCAGGTTTACCAGTAGACCTAGTATGGAGCATTGGCACGCTATCGAAAGAGTCGTGAGATACCTAAAAAGGACCATGAGTCTTAGATTACATTATCAAAGATTTTCGGTCGTCCTTGAAGGATACAGTGTTGCTGATTGGAATATTTTATCAGATGACTCCAAAGCAACCAGTGGCTATATTTTAGTATAGCTAGTGGTTTTGTATCTTGGAAATCGAAGAACAAACGATATTGGCTCAGTCCACTATGGAGTCTGAAATGATAGCACTATCTATTACTAGTGAAGAAGCGAGTTGGTTGAGATGTTTGCTAGTTGAAATCCCTTTATGGGAAAAACCTATCACAGTTGTGTTGATCCACTGCGATAGTACTGTGGCTATTGTGAAGATTGAGAATCGTTATTACAACGGTAAGAGACGACAAATTCGTCGTAAGCACAATGCTGTTAGAAAGTTACTTTCTAAAGGAGTTGTTATAGTGGATCATGTACACATTGATGAGAATTTAGCAGATCCTTTGACGAAAGGGTTAGCTAAAGAGAAAATCATAAATACATCCAAAAGGATGGGACTAATGCCTATAGAGTCACTCATGATGGTAACCCGACCTAAAAGAATGGAGATCCCAAGAATTAGGTTCAATAGGTAATAACAAGTTGTGAAGTGATATGAGATGAACATGGTATAATAAATAAGAGAAGCATGATTCCTGAAGCAATGATAGATTAAGGTAATAGAAACTCTTAATGAGATCTATACTCTATGTGGAGTGGAGTACTTAGCTACAGGAGTACTCTTGATAGACTCACCTATGTGAATGTGGAAGTGTGGCCGCCTCCTATGGAATTTTGAGGAAGAATTCTTAAAGCGTTCACTATACTGGGATAGACGTGCAGGACCATTAATGCACAGGCTTCTGAGAATACACCTTATGAAAATGTTGTGTGTGGATTTGATGTCAGAGATAGAGTTCAAGACCTCGAGTCACTCTTGTTGAATCAGAATCTTACTTAATATGCAAAGGTTCAAGTCAAGAGACATATTTGTTTATGCACGATCTTATAGAAGCGTTTGACGCTATTTCAAAAACACTTTTTTAAATTCAAGTGGGGGATTGTTGGAACATAGAGTTTGTTAATGTGTGAATTTAAAAATTGTTGAAGTCCCACATTGAAAAACTCTTATATTTTGAGTAGTTTTCAACTCTATAAATACTAAAGTCCCACATTAGATAGAAAATATATGTGGGTTTGCTTCCATCACTATATAATGAGTTTCAAACTCTTGTGAAAAGTACACCAAAGTTGGATGCATTTCCCAACTTTCTCTTTTCTCCCTTTTCTATTCTGCTCGACTTATTTCTGAAGGTGCGAACACGAGAAGGGGGGGTTGAATTGTGTTTGCACAAGGTTGATAACTTTTTGATAATTTATAAATAATTAAAAATTAGTTTGGTTTTGGTGACTTACTTGGATTAGAAGCAATAAGATTCAGAGGCAGCAAGCAATGAAAGCATAAATAATTTGACGCGTAGAATTATCCTGGTTCACCACTAACTTGGCTACATCCAGTCCCTTCATTCAGAAGGCTTTAATCCACTAATTCAAAAACCTTGAATTACAAAGCACCTGACCCTCCAAGCCAGTCTTCCCAAACAGCCTGACAACCCCAGACTTTTGAGGAACAACACCACCTTGACCCTACAAGCCAAGTCTTCTCCTAACAACCTGACAACCCTAGATTGAAGAAGGAACTAAACCACTATCGGGTTGGATACAAGAGATTGAAACTTGAGTAGTTGCTTCTAACAAAGCTGATAATAATAATAATACTCTCACACTCTAAGAAAAGAACACTCAGAAAATATTTCTCATTCGAATAAGTGTTTCTCTCTTTGAACTCTAAGATGAATTTGGAATCTTGAGCTTGAGTTCTTATACTCTTTTCTACTTTTTGATGCTTTTCTTCTTCAGCCTTGAGTGTCTATTTATAGTGAAAATTTGGGCTTCAATTTAGTCCTTATTTAATTATGAATTGTATCTTGTTTAGATTGAGTTTGTAAATTCTTCAAATTGATTATGTTCCTATTTTGTGTAGATTGACTTTGTAAATTCTTCAGAATGATTCTGTTCCAATTTTGTGTAGATTGACTTTGTAAATTCTTTATATCAAATATTCTTCAAATCTTCATTAAATGTTGATCAAATATTCTTCAAATCTTCATTAAAATGTTGATCAAATATTCTTCAAATCTTCATTAAATGTAGATCAAATATTCTTCAAATCTTCTTCAAATCTTCATTAAATGTTGATCAAATATTCTTCAAATCTTCATTAAATGTTAATCGTATCTTCTTCAAATATTCTTCAAATCTTCTTCAAATATTCTTTAAATCTTGACCATATTTTCTTTTCAACTTGGTCAAAGATTTTCTTCAATTATAAATTTGAATCAAATCTTATTTTAGATTTTCATCAATTATAATTTTGAATCAAATCTTATTTAAGATTTTCTTCAATTATAAATTTGAATCAAATCTTATTTTATATTTTCTTCAAAAACATGAATCTTCTTTCATACTCTTTGAAGTCAAATATATTGTTCTCATAAAATACTTTTGTTAACATCAAAACTCTATATATAAAACCAACTTGGTTCCAACAATTTCCGAGTCACTTCTCCCATTTCTTTCTATCTCTTCGATATTTATGAGCGGTTTTGTACCGTTGTCCCTTCGATTTTTAGAGCGGTTGTTATGTCGTAGTTCCTTCGATTTTTAGAGTGGTTGTTATGCCGTTGTCCCTTTGATTTTTTGAGCGGTTATTATGCCGTAGTCCCTTCCATTTTTAGAGCAGTTGTTATGTCGTAGTTCCGTCGATTTTTGAGTGGTCCTAATACCACTATCTTTTTAGAGCAGTTTTTATGTCGTAGTCCCGTCGATTTTTAGTGGTCCTAATACCACTATGAGCGGTTTTTGTGCTATAGTCTTTTGTAGCGATTTGTGTGCTGTAATCTTTTAGAGCGGTTTTTTGTGTTGTAGTCCTTTTGATATATGAGTGGTCATAGTACCATATTGCGAGTGACTTTAATTGTCATATTGAGAGTGACTTTAACTGCCATATTGAGGGTGTAATTCTATAACGGTTTTCTACGGTGCAGTGGAACTCTGATACAGTGAATCTGGACTGTTTTATTTTGGGGACTTCGTGGTTGATAGTCTGTGTTGCATAATTTGGGCAGTGCCCCGAAACGTCTTAAAGAGAGAGACCTAGTTCGCGACTCAACCCAATAATATCTTCGGTGACATGAATTGTGATTTTTTAAACAGTTTTCGAAACTCAAAAATAACACATACACATAACACAAGTATGATATGTTGAGAGTTATGTCCTGATATAATCAGAAATTGATGGTTAAGTAGTACTTGAGTGTACTATTGATAGGAACGACCTTATGTAAAGGTGGGGAATCACTAGGGCAATTCGCTGAATACTAATTAACCCTGAATAAAAAATTCAATTTAAGGAATAATAAATGGTTTTTCTATCTGAATCAACCTGGAGTTAGTGGAATTCAATCGTTAAATAGTTGATGAAGAAGTTGAGGAGTAATTACCATGTCATTAACACAATAAATAGTACTAAGAGTTATGTTGTGATGTCGTGTTGGTTGACTCTTGGTTACTCTATTTTGAGATACTAGGATCGATAATGAAGCAAGTATTTGATATTTCATTTCATTTTTGTTTATTTGTTATTTTTGCATTTTGCATTGTAACCTTTCTATAATTCTTAAAGTCTTTATTTAGACCGAAATTTTCCATATTTTCACTTTACTTTTTAGTTTTGAAATAAAGGGTGTTAAACTTTAGCTATATCAAATTTATTGTCAAAAAAACTATACCAAATATAAAATTGTAGTTCTTAGAAGAATTTGTTCCAGCGTATTATCAATGTTTTAACTTTTAAAATTTCCAAGAAATCATTGGTTCTCCAAATCCAAGGCCCAACAATAGAAACCACTAAATGAGAATACTTAGCGTCACCTTCTCCTAGAAGTAGAAAATTTGACCTTGTACCTCAACTTTTATTCCTATACCCCCACAATTTTTTAAAAATGCCAAAAATACTATTTTTTTTTTTTTTTACAAAATCCTTTTTCACTTCCGAAAAACTATTTTCAAGAACCGGAAAACTTTTTACAAGTTTTCCGGTACAGAAGGATGTTTCCGGAAAACTAAAAAAAAGATTTCCCATACACAAGGGAAAAATGTGTGTACCGGAAAACTTTCTCCATGTTTTCCGGTACAGAACGTCTTTCCGGAAAACTTTATCGACAAGTTTTCTGGTACACACCCTTATTTTAAAAAAAAAATTTTAATTTTATTAATCTTTTTAAATCACTTAAAAAATTATTGAAAATTTTAGGGTGGCTGTAGCTATAACTTTGCCGTCTTTACCTCTATCCCTACCACAAAAAAAAAATATAGTTAAAATCAAATAAATTAATTAAATACCAATATAATAAAAAAATTAAAATAAAAAAACATCTGAAACTACCGGAAAACTTGTGGGTGAAGTTTTTCGGTAACTTCCGGAAAAGTCACTAACAAGTTTTCCGGTAGTTCATTATTTCCGGAAAACTTGAAAAAAGTTTTCCGGAACTACCGGAAAACTTTTTTCAAGTTTTCCGGAGTGATTTTCAAAACTTGAAAAAAGTTTTCCGATAAAAATGAAAATTTTGACGTAATATATACAAAAGTATTATGATATTTTTATTGGCTTTTTAGGGGTATAGGGTTAATTGTGGGAGTACGGGGTCAAATTTTCCTAGAAGTATCATAAAATAGAAAGGAAAAACCCAGATCTTAGAATGAGAAGAAGTAGAAGGGTAATAAAAACCCGGATTATTATTATTATTATTATTATTATTATTATTATTATTATTATTAATTATTATTATTATTATTATTAATTATTTAAAAAAACTTACCATGATGAATTGTCTTTCTCTTGTTTTAATTGATTATTTTTAATAATATTTTTTAATATACTTCAATACTTACCGTTTTTACAAGAAAAATTTAAATGAATTTAGACTACTAGCATGCTATAGGCGTCAGTAGCTTTTTTGTATTTTACTTTTTCAATGCATAACTTAGTCCACTTAAAGAACAATACTAGGCTACTAACAGATCTGATATTACTATGCATGTTCAATCAGGCGGGTTCCAATACTGATGGGCCAAGAATATGAGTCAATAACTGTCCATTTTAATCCACATGAAATTGGTTCTGATCACTCGCTCACTGTGGGACCGAGTCGACCCACCCATTTGTAGTCTGTTTGATGCGAGTTGCTCGGTTTTCGAGCGGTTCGAAGCTTTTTGTCCACCCTTACTATCTGGGTTACTCTTGATCGCCCTTTCTCTCATGAGGAGATAGTGAAAATATTAAATCTATGAAATTTATAATGGGCCCTGGTCCTAGATGTGGAGTTTTTTTCTGCTAGATGTGGTTCAGTCGAGGAAGATATTGACCACATTTTCAATGATTGCATTTGATCAAAATAGGTCTGACTTCAATTTCCTTTGGGTGTTTGTTTTGGAGGATAACAATATTCTTTTATTCATCGACTTAAAAGTGTGATTAATCATAGTTCAGGTGATGAAACAAGTTTTGTTTTATCACCATGTTATGGTATTTGCTATCCTAGAAACAAAACTAGCTAGTTATGAGGGAAAAAATACTTTCATGTTTGAAACCATTTGGAATGCCATTGTGGACCATAAGAATATTTTGAGTACCTAGGTTATAAATTTTCAAGCTCAAGTTTCTATTTCATCATCCGCTTGATCTCCCCTACTAGCCTTTTTATAAAGTTAATGTGGATGCAGTTGAATCAGTGAATAATAAATTAGATGTTGGAATAGTTATTCTGATACTAATGACTTTGGTGATGGCTATGGTCACTTGGTGTTTTGAGGCACTTCTAGATTTTGATATTGTAGAAGCACTGGGTTTGAAATTAGTCATTCCGTTTATTCTCGACATTGGATTTAGGCATGTTGTTTTTGAAGGGACTCTTTTAATGCAGTATGAGGAATGCATGTAAAATTCAAATATTTGTCCTATTTTGGTTTGACAATCGTTAATTGTCAAAAAAAATTAGTAATTCTTTCCTTTCTTTTTCTTTAAGATAACTTAATCAACCGCTAATTTTGTTGTTCATCATTTAACTCGTTTTACTTTAAAATCCGTATACTCATCCGAATTTCTTTTTCTTTAAGATAACTTAATCAACCGCTAATTTTGTTGTTCATCATTTAACTCGTTGTACTTTAAAATCCATATATTCATCCGAATTGAAGATTGTCTTCTTTATATTATCTCTTTTATTTCAACTAATTTAGTTACTTAATGACATTCATGTAATTTTTTTTTTTTTAAACTACCATGTTTGACTTGAGAAAAAAATTCAAAAATATTTAAATTTACATGTTGAAAAGGTAATATGAAATTTTTTTCCTTCCAATTAAATTTTAATATTTCAGCTTATAGTTTAGGCCGAGTTCATGTCACCTAATTATAGTATTGTTTTATTTTAAACTCCAAAATCAAGCGAATGATTTATTTATAATTAAGATTAATTAATGTGTGACCATTCACTACAAGCAAGCGGCACCAGCCCCACTACAAAATTACAATTTCAGATAGTGAGTTCTTGAAACCAACCACTGCAATTACGCTCCTAGAGCACCTCCACTACGGGTTGTTTAATATGTTTCTTATATTAATGACCGTGATAAACTATACAATTAGATTTAAATATATAAATTATTAAATTATTGTTTATTTTGTTTTGTCATCGGAGAAGGATGACGTGACAATTAATGTTCTTTAAAATTATGCAATGTTGTTTCAAAAGAGAATGGAGAGACAAAATTACTTATCAATAAAAAATGAAGAAATGTTTCAATAAATTTTAAAGCATGATAATAAATGTCCTAAGATCACTTGTCGGATAGGGCAATTATTAAGGAAATAAAAAAATAATTTTTAAGTGGAGATCTTTACTGTTTACAATTTCAAAGTTTGAATTAAATAATTTTTAATTTTTTTTTATTTGAATTCTTAACCATTCCTTTAAAGGCATTTGTTGGCATTTTTTTAATTTTAAATATGGAAATAAATTTAATATTCTAATTTAAATTAAATTTGAGTGTGAAAATTAAAGGACACTTGAATTTTGTCATGTTAATTTGAGTGTGAAATTTGTAGGCATGTTACCGTTTTGTGCCGTTAACATGGATGTTGTCAGTTTGTTCGTAAATTAATCATTTTTTGTTTTGGCGATTTTGAATTTGTATTATATCGGTGTATTTTACCGATTTGAATTAATAAATATCGTCCTTTATAGGTAAAAAAAATTGTGAGACATGTGAGGTCATTTAAAGAGTTTCGTTTTAAGGATTTTTTTTATGAATTCATTGTTTTTTTTTATGAAAGAGACTAGAATTATTAACTAGAAAGAGGCGGGAACTTAATCCCATACAATCAATTTGTAACAAGGTATGAAAAAACGGTGAAATTTCATCAATAAACAATAAATATAGAGTGGCATTTATGCCTTCTTTAACAAGAAAATCTACACTAAGGCTGGTTTCACGAAAAATATGGCAAAGAGTGGTACGACAGTCAGGAAGATGGAGGAGAGCTTCAATCTCTTTAACGAGAGGTTGGAGACCCAGAGGGGTAAAATAGACTCATTTTACCATATTGATCAGGGACTTTGAGTCACATTCAAAGAACACCTTATTAAGATTCACATTATGAGCAACCCTAATACCATGAAGTAGAGCTGATGTCTCAACAATAAGAATATTTCTAAGACCAATATTTCCATGGAACAATGTGAGGAGGTTCCCTTTGTTTTCGCGAAAAATGCCCCCATAGGAAGAATTTCGTGTAGGATGTTGAAACGCTCTATCCACGTTCACGTTGATAGCATCGAAATGAGGGTGTTTCCATTTGACATGTTTTCTCCTATGCTCCCAAAAACCAGGTGGCTTTAAAGTCTCTTTAATCACAAGATGGATATGGTTTTTCACTTTGCCCCAAAAATTAGCATATAGTTCAAACTAATTAGAGAAAACAAACTCGTTCCGATTTTTTCAAAGTAGCTAAATAATGATTCCGGTGCAAATTGGTCAAGACCAAGAAACACAACCAATGTGATTCTTTGTTATCTTCCATGCAAACCAATTATGGGTGCCAAGACTGAAGAAATGCCTTCAATGATCTGGAGTAATGATATTATTCCATAAATTAGCAATATCGTCACATTCCTACATAATATGCATAATAGTTTATGGGTTGGAGTGGCAAAGAGGGCAGTTATCATCCCCAATCATGTTTCAATTTTTACGCTCCACATCTTTTTGGTTCTTAAAAAGAAAAAATTTGAGAAGGTTCAATTGTCCGAAGTGAATTTCAAGGTACGCAAATTTATCAACATATTAAGCTCATAAAAAAAAAACTCAATTTTTGTTGATAAATTATAGTAAGAACTTTACCGTGTGCCATTTTCCAAATAAAAGATTGGATATTATTTGGACCTTTCCAATCCCAAGCTTTAAGAAACAAAGGGTCATTATCATCATTTGTATCTTGCATATGACGCATCAATAACTCATACGCAATCTTAATAAATAATTGGCCCTCTAGTGCAGAGGTCCAATTAGGGAAGTCAACACTTTCAATCTGATTAGGAAGGCAAGTGGCAGCGATAGTTGAACAAATGTCTTCAGGAAGGAGCATATCAAGAGTCTACATATGCCAAATATGATTTGTCGCGTAAAAAATACAGGAAATTCCTCCTTGATCGATCGGAATATGATCCGAGAAAGCGTCATAGATGATACCACCTCCCAAAATCCATTTGTCCTTCCAAAAATGGATGTCATGACCATTTTGCACCGTCCAAGATATATTGCACTCAATATTCGACCACACTTGATATATTAGCACTGAATATTCGAGCAGGCATCTTGGGCATTGCTTGAACCCTGCAACTATAGTTAGCTCTAATCAATCAAACCCAAAGCTTGTCAGGGCAAGCAACGAGTTGCCATGCAAGCTTTAACATATACACCTAGTTAAGGACTCTCATGCTTCTAAACCTAAGGTCACCTTTTTCATAGGAGTAGAAATTGTATCCCAACATATGAAATGACACTTGTGTTGCTCGTGAGTACTACCCTAGATAAAGTTTCGTCATATTTCCTCAGCTTGATCAAAAATAAAAATTGGGATAGCTGAAGTTTGCAGAGTACACTCAGGGATGCAAGAGAGAGAAGATTTGGGTAGTGTTACTCTTCTTGCAAAAGACAAGATATTATCTTTATGACCAGAAAGTTTTTTTCGCTTACGATCCAAAATAAAGGAGTAAGTGTCCTTAGAAACTCTCCAATGAAGAAGAGGAACTCCAAGGTAGCAACAAAGATCTTGAGTGACATATATCTCCAACACATAATTAATGGCATCGGCATTACTTTCTCCAACATTCTTAGAGAAGAATACTTTAGATTTACGTAGATTGATTCTTTCGTCGGATTTTGTACAAAAATCATGCAGGGTATCACGAAATAAACAAGCTTGATCTACAGAGGCCTCGTCCAGCAACACAATATCATCTACAAAACAAACATGAGAAATTTTTGGACCACTCGCTCGCCCAATGCTAAGAGATTTTCAAATGTTATTATTTACTAAATTAGTCATTTGATGTCCCAACCTCTCCAATGCAAGCATAAAAATGTATGGTGATATGAGATATCCTTGTCTAAGTCCTCTAGACGAAGCAAATGAATTAGTATGGTCGCCATTCCAATTTATACGCATAGAGGATGAAGAGATACAACTTTCAATCAAACTTCTAAGTAAAGGAGGAATATCGAGGATACAAAGGGTATTTGAAATGAAGTTCCTTCAAGTCTATCATAAGCTTTTTCCAGATCAAGCTTGATGATCATGTACCCCACTTTCCCTTTCATGTTATGCACATAGTAGATACATTCTTGAAGAACCAAAATATTATCCATTGTAGATCTTGCAAGGATAAAAGTGCTTGAGTATGGTCCATCACATGAGGAAGAACGGTTCTCATTCTTTGTGAAATCACTTTAATAATAACCTTATAAACGACATTGCACATAGCAATCAGCTTAAATTGAGATACTCTGTACAGATAATTACACTTGAAGATAAGAGTGAGGAGTTTTTGGTTGACATTCCCAAATTAGAAGGATCTTCAAAACAATCTAACACGATCTTACGAAGAGATTCGCCAACTAACTCTCATTGACTCTTAAAGAAAAAATGATGAAATCTGTCAAAATCAAGGGATTTGAAACTCTTAATGCTAAACAACATCACTCTTCTATCAAAGTTTTAAAGAATTAAATATTTAAATAAATTAATCAAGCATTGTTAAAATATGATAGGACACGTAGAGACCATTCTTCTATCAAAGACCACAAGCAAAGCCACTAGCAAAATCGAAGCACTCTCGGTTGAATATTTTATTGTATTTCAAAAGTTTATTTTAATTAAATTAAATTAAATTGATTTTATTCTTTTTGAAACGGAAGCTTTCATTTCAATGGGATATTAAATGTGTATATTTATTATACTATATACTCGTTGGGATCTTTTTGTTTTCAAATGATAAGATTTTTCAAGGCTTAATTGCAATTTTAGTCCCTCTATTTTTATTGATTCACAAAATTGATCCCCTATTTTAAAAATAACAGTTTTGGTCTCTCTGATTTTTTAACTAAAAATGATGACGTATGATGTTTTAAATAACGTGATATATGATACGGTGTAGAATGATTAATACCCATGAAATTGGAATAAAATATCGTAAAAACATAAGTTTCAACTTTGAATTTGTTTCATATTTTTAATTTAATTAATGTCATATGAATAATTCTACTATTTAGATGGTTCTATATCATAGAATTATATGTCACCTCATTAAAAATATGTCAAATCGTCATTTTTTAGTTCAAAAATTCGAGGGATTGACTAAAACTGTCGACTTTTAAAATAGAGGGACTAATTTCGTGACTTGGTAATAATAGAGGGACCAAAACTGCAATTAAGCAATTTCTCAAAGTTTATCATTTCTTATACATATACTTAACATCTTGGCAAGATATAAGAAAATGAATTTTGATTTACTTTTTATCTTCGTAAATTTGTTTTATTCTTATTAAAAATAAAAGTTTTATTTTTCTTCTATTATTTTAGAAGTTAACAATGATTTTATATTTTCATAGTTCTATTTCCGGAGTTCTTCTTAGAATAGTTTGTTGAATGAGGTTTTTATTTTAGACGAATAAATCTTTGAGAATAGTGTACTTTTATACACCTCAGTCATATCTTTATTTTTTGAGATTATTCTCTAATATTTGTTCATTATATTTATGATTCATTGGTTCATGATCGGTGAAAATTTGTGACTTGGACAAACATGTGATTAGTAGTATGCGTAAAGTTTATTGTAATCGTGACATATAGAGTTGATGGACAATATTTCCCTACACTCTCGCAGAGTATCCCGATTGTTTGAGCTCAAAAGTAAAACTTTTAGATTTAGCCTTAAATCACCACCAAGAATGAAGTTTAATTCAATCAATTAAAACCTCCAATGAATTATCCTTCTAGCCAAAAATCTTGTTATTGCTTTCCAAAATAATATTTGTATTAACTTTAATACTTACTTGATCAATTGTTTATTGAACCTACCCATTAGAAAGTAAATAATGTAAATTTAGATCATTTAATAATAAGATAACATTATATTTGATGTGAATTAATCTAAACAAGGGTAAGATACATGAGAGTAAAAATGAATGAGAGAGAAAAGATAAAAAGAGATAGTGAATAATAGTATTCTCTTAATGTATAGTTTCTATTACAATGTTAGTCTTATTTATAGAGCTCAAATAAATGGGTATTCACTAATAGGTTTGGTGTGTCTATTATTCATAGTATTTTCCCTTGAATGTTCATCGATGATATGCCTGATTAAACCTTAGTAGAAGAAAAAAAAAACACTAGGGAAAAAAAAATTGTACAACATCCTTTACTTAGGAACTGCCTCATTAAAAATCTTACAAAAAAAAAACATAATGAAAGACAAAACCATGGTGAAAGAAAAAAG
>JBBPBQ010000002.1:44537229-44565483 GCA_037974755.1 Cicer yamashitae
ATATATATATATATATATATATATATATATATATAATTTATGTACTATTTTATACTTCATCAAATATTCATAGATATGAATGTTCATTTATCAAAAAAAATTGGTATGTGTGAATATGATTAATTTAGCTGATAATAATTAATTCTAAGCAATATTTATTAGTTTTTCAATTTATCTCATAGTTCTACTTACTATCTTTCTTCTATGCTCTTTTGTAAAGAAATAATTAATATAATAAATAATATAAAAATAAAATAAAATAAAAGAAAAATACTTAAAAAAATTATATTTAGGGATAGAGAAAATATAGTAATATCATTTTTTATCAAGTATATAACAATATACATTAACTAACCATTTTGATTTTAATATGTATTATGATTTAGCATATATGAAAACAGATTTATTGTCTATTATAAGTTATTAATGCAAATATGCATTTGATATGAATTTCTCTATGTTAAATATTTAAGTGTAAAGATTACTATGTGAAGATTATTGGAGTTAATTAAAAATATTGAAAAAAATTGAGGAGTTAATTAAAAGATAATAAGTATTAAAAGCATCACTTGTATAAATAGTTCAATCTCACGTGGCATTCTTTGATAACTAAAATTCCCAGAAAACCAAGCATCCATCAAACGCCGTCACATGCAACGGAACGGCGTCAAAGTAAACGGCGCCGCTCCCTTTTCTTTTCCTTCATTTATCTTTCTCTTCTTTCCCTCCTTTCTGCACTCTCTCTCTCCACTTTCTCTCTCTACAAATTCCTTTACAACAACTGAAGTAAAGAACCTCTCTCTCTCTCTCTAGCTCTTTCGCTTTGCTTTCTTCAAAGGTACGCTTCGCTTCCATCATGTAACGCTCCTTCTTCGTATTCTCTCTCTCTCTCTCTGTATTTATTTATTGATTTTTTTTTTTTTTAATTTTGAATGATGCGTTATTCGTTATTAGTGTTATGCAAATTCGGTGGTTTTGACTGAGAATTCTGGTTTTTTCGCATTGATTTTGGATCCTTCTGACTTTTTGAGTGTATGCGTGTGAGTGTGTGAGTGTGCGAGTGTTGAATTTTGTTTATATTTGAGATGTCTGATTTTCTCGATTGGATCATATTCAGAACTCATTTTTAATACAATTGAAAAACTAATTTTTAGGTATTTTATTTTGAGTCGATTTTATTCGATTTTGTTTCATGCAGTGTGTTCATATTTCTGGTGGTTGAGGTTGGTAATAATAACAATAGCTAAATAAGAGTAAAATGTGTGTTTGGTTATATGTATTGTTGTGTAGACAACACTTTGCTGAACTGAACTGTTTTTTGTATTTGATTGTGTTTCATTTCCTAGTGTAATATTAACAAAATTTGGCGGAATGAAAATTTTGGGATGAAATATGAATTTCTTGATGAAAGTTTGCCCCTGAAATTTTACCCTTATAACCTGAATACTAACCCTGTTTGGAACCCAAAATGAAAGTCTCACTGTTAAAAGGAACTGTTTCTGAAGGATAAAATCATTCCTTCAGTCGAACCACCAATCAAGAGCTGGTTTCGTTATAACAAACAGAGAAAGAACATATGTGGATTTAGATTAGATAAGTAGTTACTGTTATATCTTAAGTTGATTTTCCTTACACTTTTTTAATAAACCCTTTTGTTATTGAGCTTACTTTTAATCTTTATCTTCTGTTCACTTTTTTGGCTGAGAAATTATTGTAATTTTTTATATTTTTTTATAATGCTTTTGGCTTTCACGTTATAGATCATTGCAATTGATGATATGACTTTCTTATTTGTTCTAGGGAGAGAGTGGTGTTCACTGGTGTATGGGTGCTTCTCACGGTTGTGTTAATATAAGAAGCTAAATACTGTTAACTATTTCAGAATGGGTGCTGTGTGTTGTGTTGCAACCAGAGATAAAACTATTCAAAGTGGACCAACCAGTGAAAACTGGCATCGGAATGTTCGGTGTTCACCAACATGGAGCTTGCGGTGGGATCATCGAGGCCGTGTAGCCGGCGAAGATACTAGTATAAATTGGTTTTCTGATGGTGTTAGCAGCAACGACAGATTGGAGAATAAAAATGAATCTCATGTATCCGAGGATGGAAGCCCGTTGCAGAGTTATCAAAGGAATAGATGGCAAAAGTCCCCAATCTCTGAAGGAAATGCTAGACACATAAAATCATTTTCTGGTAATTTTCATTGAATCAACTCTGATTTTAACTACCCATGATAAACCTACTTTGGTTTCACTTTTGGAAGTGGGATTTTTGTCAGTAAAGTTCTTTCTTTTACTATTTATTATTTGGCATGACTCATGAGATGATCAGAAACCTATTAAATAGAATGAAAATATAATCACACAGCTACATGGAAGCTATGAAAATACTCATTGTGGTATATTAATTTGGAAACACGGGAATGCACTCTCACTTATGTTTCTTTTTCATATATGATCAAACATCAAGAAAAATTGAAAAATTAGCAACAAATATGGTTAGATCGATAATAATTCCATAAATGGAACAAGATGAGCTTTTTATATCATATTATTGTGCCAGTAAATCTAGAGCGAATTAGATGGCAATTTCAAATATGGTGGGACTATAAAATAAAAGAGAAAGGAACTATTACGAATAAGCAATTCTATAGTGCAAATCATTGTTTTAGTTGTACAGTTACTATTAGACAAAAAAACAAAACAAAATGAAGAAAGATCACTAGAACATGAAGCTGTGGCTCTTCAAATATGCACAAAATAAATATGTGACTCTTTTCTTTGTGGTTTAGCAAACAATTGACGATCAGTACATAAACTCGTCTCGTAAATTATCTTCGTTCTTACAAATATCAAATCCCTCTTGTAGCCAATTTTTTCTTGATGCTCAGCAAAACAATCTTGTGTTTTATATCTTAAAGTGATTAGTAAAGAAAAAAGAGGGGAGAATATAGTGCTTGGTACAACTTATTAGTTAGACATTAGAAGTTCAAATTACAAACATTCAATATTCTATGGGTTTTTTTCCGACATTCTTTGCTTTCATTATCTAGTCTGTGCCGATTGTAACATTAATAGATAAAATGGTATTACATAAACTGGTGTTGTGCCCCATTGTTTAATCAGCAATATCCACAACTTCATAATTTCACTTCATCAGTTTAGCAGTACCCTTTATTGGTCAGCCTTTGTAGTATACCAAACAATGAGTGGCCCTTAGCCCCTTAGTGCTTCTTACCTTGAGAATAAAATTCAAAAATCAGACAGAATGCTTTATGAAAGCTTGTTCATTAAAAGACTTTTGAATGAATCCTTTTTTTGATTTACCATTGATATTTGATAATCTGATTTCATATTTCAATGTGTTAGAGTGGGATGTGCACCAATGGATAAGTTATTAAGTTAATCTCTCTAGTTCATCATAGTCCAATACTTCATTAACAAAACAGATAACAGAATGGAAAATCTTGTGAGCATATAAATCACTAAATGGTCAATGACCTGAAAAAATCAACAAGTAATTAACAATCCCATTGCACAGAAAAAAGTTATTTTCATGGATTTTTTGTACAAATCACCTTCCGTCTCAAATAATATGAATGTAAAAAACAATACCCAATAGGTAAAAAACAAGCTCACTATCCAACTCTTCTAGAGACCTGTCTCCCCAACATTTCCTTTTGGTCTTAAGAGATAGACTTATGATTATGGAAATTCCCCTTATAAACACACAATCTTGGATGATGATCCATACCCGAGGAAATTTGTATCTTTAAATAGTAAAAAAAAAGACTTTTCAGATTAATTGTTTATTTCCTGAGAGCCAAGTAATTGCTGTGTGGCTTCATTTATATTGATTCTGCATCTTGTCTTGGCTGCCCCTGCACCAATGCAAGACACCAATCCTGCTATTAAAAATAAAGTAGACCAACCCTGTTTTAATTGATCCTTTAGTAAATTATTATTCACTCATCTAGTTGATTTATAGTTCTGACTTTGTTCATGTTTATGTCAGATCAATCTATTTCAAGGAATGTTTCCATGGATGGGAGAATGGAACAGGTAAGTTATAACAAGGAAGGAATCTGGTGCTGTTTAAAGTTTTTGTCAGTAGTTTATTTATATCTGATTTCTTGGGCCCCTTTCCTGCTTATGAATCTCTCTATAGGTAAAGGAGTCGCCAGAACCATCTGCAGTATCATGTCCATTTCCTACAAAAACTTCACCTACATTATCTTCTACTTCGTTGTCAATATCTCCTCTGTCATCCCAAAGTCGTTTACCTCCATCTAGCTCAACACCATTAAGGCGGCCCTCCCATTCCGCAGGACACCATTTATCACGACAGGTTTCTGATAGCCGAATCATGGGATTTAAGTCACCTAGCAACTTCTATGTATCTGAAGAAAGGCCAATGTTTCCTTCATGGAACAATGCATGTGGTATGCACTCTGGTAGTGGATCCTCAGATTATTGCTCTAAGCCTGGCTTTACTGAGCCGATGGGAAATTCTCACATGGAAAGATGGTCATTTGATAGCGAGTCATTTGGTTTTAATTGTGAAAGGTCAGTTAGGTTCAGTAGTCGGTTTTCAACTTCTCCTGTTGATTTGCAAACATGTGGTGTTTGCTCAAAGCTTTTAACTGAAAAGTCTTCTTGGAGCACTCAAAAGTTTATTGCAAATAATGACCTTTCTGTAGTTTCTGTTCTTATTTGTGGACACGCCTATCATGCTGAATGTTTGGAGAGTATGACATCTGAAATCAATAAGTATGATCCAGCTTGCCCAGTTTGCACTTTTGGCGAGAAACAAACTCGTAAAATGTCTGAAAAAGCTTTGAAGGCTGAAATGGATTCAAAAGCTAGAACTAAGAAATCAAGGAACCAAATTGTAGATAATGATATTGATGACGATGATGATGATTCAGTTGTATTTGATCAGTTTAAAGACAAAAGACGGCAAAGTAAAGGTCCTAGAGTGGACTCTAATTCTAGCAGTAGAAGTTCTTCTGGGAAACCTTTTCTGAGTAAACACTTCCCATTTGGCTCAAAGGGTTCCAAATGCATACTAGATAATCACCCAACTCGAAAGAAGGGCTTTTTTTGGGCAAAAAGTAGTAAAGAATAAGCTGCTTTTTGGTTGTTGAGAAGTAAGTTGCATTTTTTGCCTTGTGTTCCTTTCACGAGTTTATCAATAGCATCCTTAAATTTGTCATGTCCATACATTACGGTTAGATAAAAATAAGAATGTTCTACTTTTTCCCTGTTTTTAATTAGTGGATTATGTCCAGTGTTAACTCACAGATCAGACCATCAGTAATCTGGCTGAGACCTCCAAAATCGGCGTGATAAAACTAGTGACAGAACTAGGAAACAATTAGGAATCTGTTGACCCTTCTGAACTGATCGCATGGTTGAACCTGGTCACTTTGCTTTTTGTAAAATTGGTTAAAATCTTTTCACTAGACTGAATTATTTGGTTCCTAATGTATAGCTAAAAACTCAAGACTATATACCCTATTAATTTGTCCAATGTGCACTTGAATCCTCTGCGCGCTGCACACGGTGCAGCCACGGGAGAGCTGTTCGATTTAGGTGTAGTGTTAGATACAACGGCTTTATGGTGCAGTTGCTGCAAAGGATCTGTGATTTGGTTTTGAAAGCATTGGGTTTTTCACATCCAGATTTATTTGGCTTTTGTTATTGGTGCAGAAGTTTAACTTCAAAGTTCAAATGTTTGATCTAATTGAAGCTTATAACCTTCCAGAAATCCTCAGCTGTTATTTTGAATTTAATTAATGCTTATTCTCCCTTCTTTAAAACAGGTTCCATCGTTGATCTTCTCTACAACCTCGTATAAAATGACTTATGAAAGGGCAAGATGTAATTCATCAAGCTTTGATTTTTTAGCATCTCCATACAAAGGCGTGAGTTCAAAAGGATTAGAAACTGGAATTACTCTGTAAAGAAGAAAACTGGAAAACATACAGAGGGATAAGATAAATATATGAAGACAAAGATAGTGTTTAGAGACCAACAAGGTTCTTTATATATTTTGTACAGATCGATTTGTTTATTGCATGGATATAATTCATGTATCCAAATGATGTTCTGTTATCCATTGTTCTACTGATGTATGTAATTCAGCATACATGCCATTAGGTTGTATCTGGTGTTGGGCAACACCAATTAGTTTGGTTTAGTTAGTTGCACTTAGTGAAATAGTAACATTTTCAGAAGAAACTTCTATCTGATCAATGCTTTATTGGTTTATGAGGATTTGTGGTTTTGGTTACAGATTGCATTATCTGCTGTATTTAATGGATTTGTTTCTTGATGACTGTTTGTTGAATCACCAAATCTTCAAAGTTTAAACATTTACACTAACAATGTTATTGCTTGTGACTTTAGAGGGTTGCGTGCACGTTTGGATTAGTATACACTGTTTCTAATAAATTCTTAACTTATACAATACGCTCCCATGAAACGTGATATGACATGAGAAGATAAAACAAATAAAAAGCACTTATAAAAGACCCTTTTCTACTTGTTAGTGGGTGACAAAAAAGGAGCATATGTTGACTAAGAAATAAAGGTGATGTATTCTAAGAAAGATGTTCATTCTTTTTAGTAAAACACTTTTGGTTACTTCATTATATCTCATGTGGTGATTAGAGAAATCAGTGAAGGTAAATAATTACTTATGTGGATAATTAATCAAATGAATAATGCTAGCAGATTTCCTATCTGCTCCCTGCCTCCACCATCCAAAATCTCCCCACCCCGTTTTTATTCTTCACTTAGGGGAGTTCCCGTCCCCGTAGAACCTCACAATCACCGTGGGACCATTTCATCATAAAAAAATTAACCAAATTTCTATTATTTTAAATAAGGGGAGCAAAAAAATTAAAATTCAACCATAAGATAAAACAAAAGTAAAATTATGATATTTTTACAACAATAAACATCACATATAAAATATTTATGCGTATATTGTGTGAGAAGATAAATAAAATATAATATTAAATATTTGTATATGCACATAAATAAGGTATTTTAGTAAATTGTTTGGGGACAGGGTCCCAGCTGGGTGGGAGTATGGTCTCGTCCTTAAACGACCATGAAAGGGATTTTCTCCACACTTACCGCACTGAAAAATTTCTATTAGGACAGTCCTTTAGAGAAGATAATACAAAGGCTTATATATTCTTTTAGTCCATGCAAAATGACTTTATTTTAGTTTTAATCCCTACAAACATAGTTTTTTATATTATACCCCTGTAAAATCTAAAATCTTTTTAAAAATTCCTTAATATCATTTCTTAATTTCAAAATGATGATGAACCCTAATTATAATGACATGTCAAATGTTGACGGTATTTAATAATGTTGACTATGTTATAACTTATAAATGTTGATCCGGTAATATGAAATATTTAAAATTAACAATTATTTTATTAATCATTTAATTAAAAAGTTAAAATTAGTTAATCAATCAATTAAATAAAAAATCATAACGATCATCATCTCCAACTCCAAATTTCTTCTTCTTTAACCCATAAATTTCCATATCTGAACTCAAATCCTTACTTGTATAGCTTACAAGTATTCTTTACAAGTATTCTTGAATAGGGAGATGATGATCGTTATGATTTTGTCTATAGTAAAGAATACTTGAATAGGGAGATTTTGTCTAGTACAATCAAGGGCTTAATCCACTATTTCCATAAATAGTTATACAAGTATTCTTTACTCTACCTCTTCAGGTTTTGAGTATTTTTCTATAGCTTCTCCAGGCTTTCATTACTAGAATTGTTCTTCAACATACTGGCATCTTGTCGGTGAGGTTCATGAGCGTTGTTGTACCTTTTCAGGTACCTCTTTGAGGATGTGAGGGTTGTGCCGCTATTGGGATGACTTTCATTAGTTCTAGTTTGTGTCTGAATTGACACGGAGTATATTTTGAGGATTCTAACTCTCATTGAGAGGATGTTACATATTCAATCCTATATCAGTTCAAGTGTATGAAAATACTTTGATTGATTTACATCAATTCTAATAACTCTCTACTGATAGGATTTTTCATTCATGCTTTTTGATGTGCACTTGGCTTTTTCATTACTGCTCTTTTCGTTCTATATTTTTCTATTTATTCTATCTTCTCCCATTTTTTATTGACAAACCATTTCATCTTAAATACAAGAAGGAAATGTCCGTTGAGATTTTTCTGTTGGAGGTCCTTTAGGGTATGGCATTTGTGCTTTAAGGTTAGGCATGTGTACTTCATTTGTAGAAAAACAACATGTATCTTCATGGATTTCAGCAATTGACCATTGAAGATAAATCTATTTGTTGAGCTCAGAATTGAATCCCAGAAATCATTCCTTAAAATATGTATGACAATCAGAGGAAATAGTGGGTACGGGATAGAACAGTTAGAGAATTGTCTTACAGATCATCAGAGCAAACAAGTTATCGGAGGATGCAAATTATTAGAGAAAATAGATTATGGATGATTATCAGAGGATGCGCACAAGCAGGGGATTCATTGATCAAAAGATGTCTTGCAGATCATTAACTTTTGTCAGAGTGTTAACTTTTCCAGATACATTGACTTTGTTAGAGCATTGACTTTTCAAGAGGCGTTGAATTTATCAAAGGATACATAAAAAAGTTCAGAGTCAGACAATCGGACGCTTGATGAGATTATCAGAAGTAGAGGCAGTAACTTGCTTGTCACACTTGTTAGAGGCAGAGGTAGAAGAATTCTTGTTACACTTGTCAGAGGTAAAGGCAGAAGAATTCTTGTTACGTTTGTGTATCAGAGGCATAGGCAGAAGAATTCTTGTTACGCTTGTGTATCAGAGGCAGAAGAATTCTTGTTATACTTGTGTATCAAATGCAGAGGAACATAATCCAGTTGAATTCATCAGAGGCAACCTAGGTTTTACATTGTTCGCATCTTAGAGTAAATTGAAGCTTGATACAACCAGGGCACGTGTCACCAAACTTACGTAGCTGAAGTGAAGTCTTGGTTTCTTTTGCCTTCATCTAGTCATTAGAGGATAGACCTTATAAAGTGACACATGCTTTGTTGCGCTTATTTCCACATTATTTCTTTTACTCTATTATATCTTGCTTCGACAGAAGATCTCTAAAGTACTTGTTAACATAACTTTTGCCTTTAATCTGCATACTTAGCATATATAGTTAGGGGATAGTTGTTATTTACTTATATGTATTTGTTATCATCAAAACATCAATCAAAAGATTGTATTTAAAAATACTTTTGCACTACTATATGTTGTGGTGGAAAAGGTTAGTCGTTAGTTTAGTGGTCAAAGAAAGAGATCGCAGATGGAGATTTATGTGTATATGTGTTTGCCTTCTAAACACAAATGGAGTTGTATTTGTGTTTGTGGTCTTGGTAGTTTTACTATGTGATGCAAACAAGTTGAAAAGGGAAAAGTGGAAATGTGTTTGCCTTGGAAACACAAATGGAGTTGTATTCGTGCCTGTAGTCTTGGTAGTTGTACTATGTGATGCAAACAAGTTGAAAAGGGAAAAGGGGAAGGGTAAAAGTGTTGGGTTTGGGTTGGAATGTTTATGGGTTTGTGGAGACGGAGTTTGAATTTTGAATTAACTTATGAGTTTGAAGACATAGGTTTATGGGTTTGGGTTTATATGGATGAATTTATGAGTTGTTAGATAGAGAATTTAGATTTTTGATAATTTTTCATGTTTTTGGCCTAATTTTGTTTTTAATTACTATAAATTATTTTATTTAAATGTTTTAAAATAAAATAAAAATACCAACTACGCATGATTTGTCCACATCAATCATTGCCATGTCATTAAAATTTGACTACCTAAATGTTTTTTAATTAAAAATAATTCAAAAAGGACTTTTTAAAAAAATTTTAGATTTATAAAGATATAAAGCATAAAATTATTTTTATAAAGACTAAAATGAAAATGAAAACATTTTGCAGGAACTGAATTCATGTATATAAATATATATATATATATATATATATATATATATATATATATATATATAAAAGTTTAATACAAATTACTAACAAATTTTATATAATTGAATAAAATTATCAACTTTTTTAATTTTTGTTAATTTATTAAAGTGGGCGTATATATCGGATAGAGGTGGTAATTTGAAAGGCTTGTTTGATGGTCCTTGTTAAGAATCATTTATTAAGTTATTACGAATGATTTCTTTGATAATCAAGATTATATCTGACTTTATGTTTGGCATCAAAAGAGATTAGAATGAATGTACCCTAAGGGTGAAAATAAGTATAATATGAGGTAGGATGCCAATATGCACAATTTTAATATAATGTTGATGTTGTTGGAATCAAATTGATTTTATATTTAGAGTTTTGATGATAACAAAAGTATTTTTTTAATGAAAATAATATATTTGTCTTCAAAGAGCATGAAAGAAGATTCATGTTTTTGAAGAAAATCTAAAGTAAGATTTGATTCAAATTTATAATTGAAGAAAATCTAAAATAAGATTTGATTCAGATTTATAATTGAAGAAAACTTAAAATAAGATTTGATTCAGATTTATAATTGTAAATAATCTAAAATAAGATTTGATTCAAATTTATAATTGATGTAAATATAAAATAAGATTTGATTCATATTTATAATTGAAGAAACTCTTTGAGCAAGTTGAAAAGAATATATGGTCAAGATTTGAAGAAGGTTTAATCAAGATTTGAAGAAGATTTGATCAAGATTTATCTACAAAAACAGAATCAATCTGAAGAATTTACAAACGCAATCTGAACAAAATACGAACAGAATCAATCTGAAGAATTTGCAAACTAAATCTAAACAAAATAGGAACATAATCAATCTGAAGAATTTATAAACTCAATCTGAACAAGATACAATTCAGAATTAAACAAGGACTAAATTGAAGCCCTAATTTTAACTATAAATAGATAAGCAAGACAGAAGAAGAAGAAGAAGAAGAAGAAGAAGAAGAAGAAGAAGAAGAAGAAGATCATCGAAAATAAGAAAAAAGTATAAGAACTCATAAGCTCAAAATTTCAAATTCATCTTGGAGTTCAAAGAGAGAAACACTTGTTCAATTTAGAAATATTTTAAGAGTGTTCTTTTCTTAGAGTGGGAGAGTTATTATTATTATCAGCTTTGTTAGAAGCAAACACTTAAAGTTCCAATCTTTTGTATCCAACTCAATAGTAGTTTAGTTCCTTCCTCAATCTGAGGTTGTTAGGAGAAGACTTGGCTTGTAGGGTCAAGGTGGTTAGTTCCTTCTTCAACCTGGCGTAGTCAGGTTGTTAGGAAAAGACTTGGCTTGTAGGACCAACGTGGTTAGTTCTTCAAAAGTTTGGGGTTATCAGACTATTTGGGAAAACTGGCTTGCAAAGTTAGGTGCTTTATAATTCAAGGTATTTGAATTAGTGGATTAAAGCCTTATGAATGAGGGGACTGGATGTAGCCAAGTTAGTGGTGACCCAGGATAAATCTATGTGTCAAATTATTTATGCCTTCATTGTTTGCTGCTTTTGAATCTGATTGCTCCTTATCTAAGTAATTCATAAAAACCAACAATCTTCATCAAATTAGCAAAAAGTTATCAACTTTGTCAAACACAATTAACCCCCTTTTTCGTATTTGCACATTCGATTGGCATCAGAACTCGGTCTCAAGGCTGAACACTTTATAATGTTTGAGGAAAAATCCAAGGGTTCAACATGTTTGGATTCAGTGAATCAACAGATAAACAAATTGAGGTATTTTCTGACTTTACTCAATCTGATTTAATTACTGTTATAAATGATTTTTTGAATAAGAATCACAAATTGTCTTTAAACTGAAAACACTTAGGAAAGAAAATACTAATCTAACTGAAAAAGTTAACGCTTTAAAGAATCAAAGTGTTAAATTTAAAACAGAAAATGCAACTCTAAAAACTAATATTACTAAACTTAAAACAGAAAACGCAACTCTGAGAACTGATATTATTGAACATAAAACAGAAAATGCAACTCTTAAAATTGATATTACTGAACTTAAAACAGAGAATGCAAATATGAAAACTGATATTGTTGAACTTAAGGCTGAAAATCTAACTCTGAAATGTAATTATAGTTCAACATCAATTGAAAATACCACATGTAACTCTAATAAGCATGAAGAAGTATTTCAAGATTTTCTTGATAATGATATGAAAAGAAGCAAGTATGCATCTATGATTTATGGTGTAAATAGGAATGGTAAAAAAGGAATAGGATTTCAAGAAAAAGTAATTGAACCTAAGTTTGTTCCCTCTGATGATTTATGTACTATTTGCTATAAGAAATGTCACACTAAAATATCTTGTCCTATGCTAACCACATGGAAAGACAAAAAAACTTTAAGAACTAACAAACCAGGAACCAACCAGATTTGGGTACCAAAGGATAAAAATGTTTATGTTGCAAATGTTCTAAGACACCAAATTAAAACACCAGTCATGGTGCTTGGTTAACGGATGTTTACAATATATGAAGGGAAAAAGGTCTATGTTCCAAGACCTACAAAACAGAAGCCAACTGACTCTGGTGGAAGAAGGACTGATCAGCACAGTACCTATCAAAACCCGAACCATATGATGAACCAGAAATATCAGAAAAATCTGGAGTATCAACATAATCAAAACTGGCAGAGAAATCACACATATCAAAAAAATAAAATATGGCAGAGAAATCACACATATCAACATAACTGGAAATAACGAGTTTTTGCCGTCCGTGGGATCCAAGCCCAGTACCTGGGGGATAAGTACTGCCTCCACACAGTCCCACTACCAATTGAGCTTTTAATACTCCAATCAAATTCATCAAGACTACAAACCTGGATGGGAATTCAAAACCCTTCATCCAAACCCTCTAATCAGAGAATATGAAAATTCAGAATCTAAAAACCAGAAAAGAAGAAATAAGAGGGTTTTTAGAGTGAAATTGAAACTATTGACATATAGGTTATATCTTTCTTTAATTTAATTATTGTCTACTATTATGTTTACTGTGGTAACAAGAAGTTTGATCTTAAAAATCAAAGCAAGATAAGTATTTTGCAGGTTCTCAAACATTTAGAGGAACAAGGAGATCCACATAATCAGAACACTTCAGCAGAAGTAGCATACAAGTTTGGTTTTCAGAAACAAGCATAAACCACTAGAAAAAAAATTTGATGGTTTGGTTATATTGATTTCATTCTTCAATTATCTAATTTATATTATGTTATATGACAAACATCTTAACCTTAAAAAGTCGAAGCAAGTTAAGGATACTGCAGGTTTACTGGACCAGAGGAAGCAGATGCAGACAAACCAGAAGAACCTGAAAAATCAGAGGATACAAGCAATTTAGAATATGATAAATCTTCAAATGATGAATTTGATCAAGTCAGAAACAATCAAGGTAAGTCAAAAGGAAGATCTGGATGGAAGTACAAGTCATCTCATCCTAAAACTCTAATCATTGGAAGTGCAAGTGATCATTTGAGGACCAGATCATCACTAAAAGATACAACTTTGTTTGGCTTACTTTCATCAATTGAGCCTACCTCTATTGATGAAGCATTGGCAAATGATGGATGGATTCTTGCAATGCAAGAAAGTTAAATAAATTTAAGAGGAATGATGTTTGGGATCTAGTACCTAGACCAAAGAAGAACATTATTGGAACCAAGTGGGTTTTCATAAACAAGCTAAATGAAAATTTTGAAGTGGTCAGAAATAAGGCAAGACTTGTCGCACAAGGCTACAGTCAACAAGAGGGCATTGATTACACTGAGACATTTGCTTCAGTGGCCAGGTTAGAAGCTATCTGTATCCTACTTTCTTTTGCTGCAAATAATAACATCGCATTATTTCAATTGGATGTTAAAAGTGTTTTTCTAAATGGTTATATAAGTGAAGAAGTCTATGTTAAACAACCCCCAGGTTTTGAAAGTTCTGAATTTCCAAATCATGTTTTTAAACTTAGGAAATCTCTATATGGTCTAAAACAAGCACCTAGGGCATGGAATAATAGACTTAGTAACTTTTTGCTTAAAAATAACTATGAAAGAGGACAAGTAGATAATACACTTTTAAGAAAATCAAAAGGAGATGACATTCTTATTATTCAAATTTATATTAATGACATTATTTTTGGATCTACTAATGGCACTCTTTGCCAAGAACTTTCTAAATTGATGCAACTTGAATTTCAAATGAGTATGATATGAGAACTTAAGTTCTTCTTAGGGATACAAATTCAGCAAAGTCAAAAAGGTAATATACATTCATCAAACTAAATATACAAAAGAGCTTCTAAGAAAGTTTAAGATGAGTGATTGCAAACCTATGGCTACACCAATGCACCCTACTTGTTCACTTTAAAAATATGATTCGGGCCAAAAAGTTGACCACAAAACCTATAGAGGAATGATAGGATCCCTACTTTACCTTACAGCTTCCAGACCTGACATTATGTTTAGTCTATGTGTATGTGCAAGATTTCAATCTGACCCTAAGGAATCATATTTAACTGTTGTTAAAAGAAACCTTAGATACCTAAAAGGCACTACCAACCTTACCTTGTTCTACAAGAAATCTCCTAAGTACAAACTGAGTGGATACTGTGATTCTGATTATGCTGAGATAAACTTGAGAGAAAGAGCACTAGTGGAAACTGCTCCTTTCAAGGTGACAACTTAATATTTTGGTCAAGTAAGAGACAAAACACCATTGCAATGTCAACAGCAGAGGCTAAGTATATTTCAACAGCTGGCTGCAGTTCTCAACTACTTTGGATAAAACATCAACTAGAAGACTACAAAATCCTAGAAACCAACATTCCCATCTATTGTGATAACACTTCTATCATTTTTCTAACCAAAAACCCTATCCTACATTCTAGAGCTAAACACATAGAGATCAAACACCACTTCATTAGAGACTTTGTTCAAAAAGGGGTACAAAATATTCAGTTTTTAGACACTGAACACAAATGGACTGACATATTCACCAAACCACTACCTAAATATAGGTTTGACTTCATCAAGAAAAACCTAAACTTTACATTCATACCTAACTGATGTTGTGATATCTTCAAAGTAGTTTAGCTTTACATTAGTTTTTATATTTTCTTATAATATGTTATATTCATGTTATTCAAAAACAAAAAAGAACGAAAAACAATTAAAAAAAAAAAGAGATAAAAAAAGTTTCACTTTCAAATCGATGACAAAAAAGGGAGAAAGATATTTGATAAAGTGGGGAGAAAATAATACTTAGACTTAGGGGGAGCCCTAAGTTAAGGGGAGTCTAAGAAATATAAAGAAAAGTTATTATCAAAAATACAAGTTTTGTCATCATCAGCAAAGGGGGAGATTGTTCGAACCAAGTTAATTTTATACTTACAGTTTTGATGATAACAAAAGTATTTTATGAGAACAATATATTTTACTTCAAAAAGTATGAAAGAAGATTCATGTTTTTGAAGAAAATCTAAAATAAGATTTGATTCAAATTTATAATTGAAGAAAATCTAAAATAAGATTTGATTCAGATTTATAATTGAAGAGAATCTAAAATAAGATTTGATTCAGATTTATAATTGTAGAAAATCTAAAATAAGATTTGATTCAAATTTTTAATTGATGAAAATATAAAATAAGATTTGATTTATATTTATCATTGAAGAAAATCTTTGACCAAGTTGAAAAGAAAATATGGTCAAGATTTGAAGAAGATTTGATCAAGATTTGAAGAAAATTTGATCAAGATTTATCTACTATAAAATATGAAAAGAATCAATCTGAAGAATTTACAAATGCAATCTAAAGAATTTACAAACGCAATCCGAACAAAATACGAACATAATAAATCTAAAGAATTTACAAACTCAATCTAAACAAAATAGGAACATAATCAATTTGAAGAATTTACAAACTCAATTTGAACAAGATACAATTCTGAATTAAACAAGGACTAAATTGAAGCCCTAATTTTAACTATAAATAGATACTCAAGGTTGAAGAATAAGATCATCTAAAATAAGAAAAGCGTAGAAGAACTCATAAGCTCAAAATTTCAAATTCATCTTCGAGTTCAAAGAGAGAAACACTTGTTCAAGTTAGAAATATTTTCTGAGTGTTCTTTTCTTAGAGTGTGAGAGTTATTATTATTATCAGCTTTGTTATAAGCAAACACTTAAAGTTTCAATCTTTTGTATCCAACCCGATAATGATTTAGTTCCTTCTTCAATCTGGGGTTGTCAGGTTGTTAGGAAAAGATTGGGCCTGTAAGGTCAAGGTGGTTAGTTCCTCAAAAGTCTAGGGTTGTCAGGTTGTTTGGGAAGACTGACTTGGAAGGTCATGTGCTTTATAATTCAAGGTATTTGAATTAGTGGATTAAAGTCTTCTGAATGAAGGGACTGGATGTAGCCAAGTTAGTGGTGAACCAGGATAAATCTATATGTCAAATTATTTATGCTTTCATTGTTTGCTGCTTCTAAATCTGATTGCTCCTTATCTAAGTAATTCATAAAAATCAATCAGCCTTCATCAAATTAGAAAAAAGTTATCAACTTTGTCAAACAATTCAACTCCCCCTTCTCTGGTGTTTGCACCTTCACATGCATCATATTATTTGCTCTTATGAGCTCTAATCAAGGACTGGCCTATGTTATGTCTAGTGCAGGTAAGTAATTCCCCACTATATTTTGACTTCCTTTTTTTAAAAAAAATGTGTGAGGTGATATTACATATAATTTTTAAATGTATTAAAATTATAAAAACATACTTTAATGAAATTTATGTTAGTCATTTTGATTTTTAAACTTATCTTTAGTTAATTAATTTTGTCTTTAAATTTATTTATTTTTGTTAATTAATTTAGTTTAAAAAATTACTATCAAAAAATATATTTAAGAATGTGTTTGTAATTTTGATAAATTGATAGACTATATTAGTGATAACACATCACATATTTAAAGACTAAATGAATATTTACTCTTTTTAATAGGCTAGATTACTCTTTTGGTCCCTTGACTTATTTTCTGGTTTGTTTCGGTCTCTTAAGTAATTTTTTTTTCGTTTTGGTTCCTTAACTATAGTTTTGTTGGACAATTGGATCATTTTTGTCAATTTTCAGTTGAAACCATTAAATCATGAAGTCTATGTCAAATTGGTTTCGTGACTAAGATGTTTGATCAACATATAAAAGTAAAAATTAGAGTTTTTAGACACATTTTCCGATCCTCTTCTTCCTCCTCCTTCTACATCATCTTCATTTTAGGGTTCTTCATATTCTTAGTCACAGTTCTGCAATTCTACAACACAACCTGCTTTGAATGTATTTGGCAATCTTGTTTTGATACTTTGTGAATATGTTATAACATAGAGCCCTTGGTCCCGGTTTTTATTTTATTTTGTGAATCTTTTATAATTTTATTTTTATAATAATTTGAGAATATAAGAAGTTAAGGGACTAAAAGAGTAATTTAATTTTTTGGTATAATTGCAGTTTTAGTCCCTTATTTTTACTGATTCACGAAATTGGTCCTCCTATTTTAAAAGTCGACAGTTTTGGTCATTCACCTTAATTTTTTTAACTAAAACACGTAACGTGGAATGTTTTAAATAACATGACATATAATACAGAATGATTACCACTCATGAAATCGGAATAAAACATCGCAAAATCTTATATTTTAACTTCAGAAATTTTTCATATTTTTAATTTTATTAATTACATATGAATAATTAATACATTTGGATGATTTTATATCATAGAATTGTATGTCACGTCATTAAAAATATGTCAAATCATCATTTTTTAGTTCAAAAATATAAGAAAATGACTAAAATTGTCGACTTTTAAAATAGATGAACAATTCTATGAATTGATAATAATAATAATAATAATAATAATAATAATAATAATAATAATAATAATAAAAATAAAAAATAAAATCAAAACTACAATTAAATATTTTTTTTTAATACTATATATTGTGACAATTGAAATATATATGATGTCTCCGCTGCTCAGAAATTTTATATGCACCCAGGGCTCTTTTCACAATGGCATTTCTTCATTATCCTCCGTGCGCAATTGTATGTATAGATTAACTCATTCACAAACTTGAAGCATATTTAGAAAACTTTCATACACAGAAACTATAAACTGAACCACTAATCACATATTTTAGTCTCGAATATAAAGAAAAAATACTCATATTTTTTTACTCAAATATAAACAAATATAACTAATTTTTACTCTATTTAATATAAGTTATTTTTCTCAATGAAACAAGTTTCTATAAAAAAGTAATGTTAAAAATGCACTTTTATTTTTATGAAATTAATTATTTTGTCAAAAAAAGATTATTTTAAAAAAAAAATCAAAATTTAATTAAAAAGTTCTTTAAAGCACAAAATATACTAAGAACATCCACAATAAGAGAAATACATCAAATCAAGACCATGCATCCATGGCCACCCTACAAGCCACCGAAACACAACTTCCGAAATCTAAAAATAGAACAAATCCAAAATTATGTATAATTTGTTGGATCTGAGTTGGTGACAATTGCTGCAAGACTTTAATAGTGAAGTTGTTGATGAAGAGTATCTATAGCAAATTTCAAAGCGTGTTGTTACACTAGCCTTTAGGTTCGATTCGCCCCCACCAATCGGATGCAAATGAGATATCCAGCGAATCCCCTTCAGGGTACTTTGGAAAACCTTGATATGATTTGCACTATCACACCAAGCGTATCTTTCAATAGTATGTTACAAAATAATGTTTCCTATTCTTCACTCATGCATTAGAGAAGAATAAGATGACTTAGAATATAAGAATAGGTGGGAAAAGTGGATGATAATCTCTTCAAATTCGTGTCTTCATTCTATCCAAAGTGACACTATTTATAGAAAAATAATGTCACTTGAGGAAGAGGTGTAATTCTTGGTTCTGCCCTGTTTGGCGAAACGGTATATATACATATAACGTTCAACAATTGAATGAATTGTTGCGATGGCCCATTGGCGAAGCAGCGCTGTTTTTCCGTGCAATGTTCTGGGTTCGAATCCAAACAATACACCTTTTCTTTTTAAATTCAATCGTTGCGCCCAGAATTAATTCAAAAAGAAAACCCAGGGCAAGGAACGAACTCAAGACCTCGCTGTGTCTCAAACAAAACACAACCACTAAACCAAGAACAATGACATGCCTTTTATAACCAATTATGCATACATATATTATCCAATATTTTGGAAATATCTCACAATCCCCCACCATTTTCAAAATATACTTAGTCCCATAATTTTGGAAATATCATGGTTTCAGATAATGGTATCTTACGATTTGAACCACTACTTAGTAAGCTATGGGTTCCACTTATCCCGAATAGATTGGTAGACAAGCTTTGAACCAATTATTCATTAGAACAAGTGTGCACAACTTACACATGAAATCTCGGTACTATCGAAAGAATTATAAAGATGACACATTTGATAAGGCCTTGTGTCTTGTACCCTTTTGATGAGAATTTAAGAGTCAAGCCCTTTAACTCTTTGAAGCGGCCTCACTTCATCCTCACATAGGTAGACTATATCAGAAATACACCCATAATATGTATTTCAGCAAATTTATGCTATATGTCTATTAAGAGTAAAACTCAACCTTCTAACTTTATACTTATGGTCCAAGTACTTTCAATCCTTGGGATGTATCTATATTCAAGTACTTGCAATCATTCTAATAGTGTACTTTTATCATTGAACTCAAGACTTAATGTTACTCAAGTGTGAGTCGATTTTCCACCATCGATGATCAATTAGATATGGGCTTGAGTCCCATCCCCAATGATGTCTTCAACACCATGTCCCTTGTCAGACCTTTCGTCAAAGGATCTGCAAGATTCTTTTCTATTCTTACAAACACTATGGATATTACTCCATTTAAAATTAAATCCTTTACATAGCTATGTCTTAGACCAATATGTCTAGATTTTCCATTATATACTTGGCTATATGCTTTGGATAGTGTGGATTGACTATCACAGTGTATGGATACTGGTGCCATTGGCTTTGGCCAAATAGGTATCTCATACAACAAATTTCTTAGCCATTCTGCCTCTTTACTACCTGCAGCTAGGGCAATGAACTCTGCAGCCATGGTGGAGTCGGCAATGCAAGTTTGTTTCTTTGATCCCCAAGAAACTGCACCTCCACCAAGGTTGAAGATCCATCCACTTGTGGAAGCATGATCCTCAACATAAGTTGCCCAACTGGCATCTGTATATCCTTCCAAAACTGAAGGATATCCACTATAGATTAAACTATAGTTAATTGTTCCTTTTAAATATTTTAATACTCTATTAACAGCCTGCCAATGTTCTTTACTTGGATTGCTAGTATACCGACTTAATCTGCCTACAGCATACGCTATATCAAGTCTGGTACAGGTCATGGCATACATCAAGCATCCGATTACCTTTGAATAATCTAGTTGTGCCACAGGGCATCCTTTATGTGGTTGTAAACTAACATTTTGATCAAATGGGGTAGAAATAGGATTGCAATTAAATTGATCAAATTTCTTTAGCACTTTCTCAATATAGTGAGATTGGGATAAACCAATATTTACTCCATCTCTAATGATTTTAATTCCTAAAATCACATCTGCTTCACCTAAATCTTTCATATCAAAATTTTTTGATAAGAAAGTTTTGGTTTTCTCTACCTCATCTAGATTGGTGCCAAAGATTAACATATCATCCACATATAAACAAATCATAACACCATTTCCATTATGAAATTTACTATAAATACACTTGTCAGATTCATTTATTTTGTATCCATTAGAAAGCAAAACTTTATCAAACTTTTGGTGACATTGTTTGGGTGCTTGTTTTAACCCGTATAAAGATTTAGTCAATTTACACACTTTATGCTCTTGCCCTTTGATAACAAATCCTTCAGGTTGTTTCATATACACCTCTTCATCTAACTCTCCGTTTAGGAAAGCAGTTTTAACATCCATTTGATGGATTACAAACTTATAGATAGAAGCTAGTGCCAAAAGCACTCTTATGGATGCAATTCTTGCAACAGGTGCATAACTATCAAAGTAGTCAATAACTTCTTTTTGTGTAAACCCTTTGGCAACAAGTCTAGCTTTGAATTTATCAATGGTACCATCAACTTTCATTTTCTTTTTAAAGATCCATTTACAACCTATTGGTTTGGATCCAGGTGGGAGGTCTACTAATTTCCAAGTTTTATTCCCCATAATTGAGTCCATTTCCTCTTGGATGGCTTCTTTCCAAAAGGCAGAGTCTTGAGACTTTATTGCCTCTTCATATGTGTCTGGGTCACTCTCTAAATTGTAGCAAATTGGTTCATAACTGTTAATGGAATCATTTGTACCTTCTACAAGGAACATAAAGAAGTCTTGTCCATAATTTTTCTCTTTTTTGGCTCTTTTACTTCTTCTAGGTTCTGAACATGTCAAAGTATCATTATTAGATACATTATTTTCTAGACTTTGTAAACTAGAACTTACAATTTCCTTGGGATGTGGAATTGAGTTAAATCTATTTTCTTGAAAAATTGCATCTCTTGACTCAATCACTGTGTTAATAGGATATGAGTCATTAGATTCAACAACCATGAATCTATAGGCCTTGCTATTTTCAGCATAACCCAGAAATACACTTTCAATTCCTCTTTCTCCCAATTTCTTTCTTTTTGGTTCAGGAACCTTAACAATTGCTCTACAGCCCCAAACTTTTATATAATTAAGATTGGGTTTTCTTTTCTTCCAGAGTTCATATGGGGTTATCTTGTTCCTTTTATTCGGAACTCTATTTAGCAAATGACATGCAGTTAGCATGGCTTCACCCCAATAACCTTTAGATAAACCAGAATAGGATAACATGGCATTCACCATTTCTTCTAATACCCTATTTTTCCTTTCTGCAATTCCATTTTGTTGTGGGGAATATGGTGCAGTTGTTTGATGCACAATACCAGTGGACTCAAAATACTCAGGATGATAGAACTCTCCTCCCCTATCACTTCTAAAACACTTAATAAAAGTTTCATGTTGAAGTTCTACTTGTGCTTTAAATATTTTAAATTTGTCTAAAACTTCATTCTTAGAGTGCATTAAATAAACATAACAAAATCTAGAGTAGTCATCAATAAAAGTGACAAAATACTTTTTACCACCAATTGTAGGCCAACCATGTAAATCGCATACATCAGAGTGAATTAAATCTAATACCTTAGAACTTCTTTCAACACTTTTAAAAGGTTGTCTTGTAATTTTAGTTAACATGCAAGTAGTACATGAATTTGAATTTTTGTCAAAATTCGAAATTAAATTTGATTTCATCATGTCATTCAATTTTCTAAAGTTAACATGTCCTAGTCGCATATGCCATAAATCATAAGACTCAACAATATAAGCAGAAATCATATTATTATTATAGTTACTAATAGCATTACATTTGAACATGTTCTCACAAAGGTAACCCTTCCCTACAAACATACCCCCTTTAGAGAGAATAAATTTATCTCCCTCAAATACACATTTGAAACCAAACTTATTAAGTAAAGGTATAGAAATCAAGTTCTTCCTAACATCAGGAACATAAAATACATCTTTAAGAGTAAGTATTTTTCCAGAAGTGAATTCAATCTCCACTGTTCCTTTTCCTTTGACTTGGACAGTTGAGGTATTTTCCATGTACAAAACACTTCCATCTTCTTCATCAATGGTCTTAAATAGTTCTTTGTTTTTGCACACATGGCGGGTAGCACCAGAGTCTATCCACCAAGATTCAACATCTTCAATCATGTTGAGTTCAGAAATGACAGCAACAAGATTATCTTTTATTGCACTTGAATTCTTCTCTTTGTTCTTCCTTTTCAAGAACCTGCACTCATTTTTAAAGGGTCCTGGTTTTCCACAATGATAACAACTTCCTTTTCTTTTCTTTCTTTGTTCATCATTACCATTGTGTTTTTCATGAGATTTATCAAAATCTCGATTTCTTTTCTTAAAAGTTTTGCTTGAATTTCCTTCCTCCATTACATGGACCTTTTCATGAGAAAATTGATTTTTAGTATCCTCTTGCTTACGGTACTCTTCTTCTAAACGAAGATGATTACCCAATTGCTCAAGAGATACGTCCTCTTTCTTATGTTTCATAGATTTTTTGAAATCTTTCCATGAAGGTGGAAGTTTGTCTATTATGGAGGATACAATAATGGTTTCATCCATGTGCATCTGATGTTGTTTGTAGTTATTAAGAATACGTTCAATTTCATGCATTTGTTCCATTACTGATTTATTATCAACCATTTTATAATTATTAAATTGAGAAACAAGAAACTTCTTACTTGTAGCGCCTTCTTGCATGTATCTTGACTCTAATTTCTCCCATAGTTCCTTTGCAGAGATGCTACTTTGATATATACCGAACAAGGAGTCAGACATTCCGTTGAGAATATGGCCCATGCATATGTAGTCCTCGTTGTCCCACTTCTGCCTTTCTCTTGTTTCTGCTAATGTTTCCACTTCCTTCTCTAGTGGTCTGGTGGTGTTCAGAACATACACCACCTTCAAAGTTGTAAGAAGGAATTTCATCTTTTTCTGCCAACGAATAAAGTTTCCTCCGTCGAATTTCTCCAACTTCACAAAATTAGAAGTCATTTCTTTGAGTGATGCAGCCATTGATTTAAAATAAAATCGAACCTAAAGATTGTTGGATCTGAGTTGGTGACAATTGCTGCAAGGCTTTAATAGTGAAGTTGTTGATGAAGAGTATCTGTAGCAAATTCCAAAGCGTGTTGTTACACTAGCCTTTAGGTTCGATTCGCCCCCACCAATCGGATGCAAATGAGATATCCAGCGAATCCCCTTCAGGGTACTTTGGAAAACCTTGATATGATTTGCACTATCACACCAAACGTATCTTTCAATAGTATGTTACAAAATAATGTTTCCTATTCTTCACTCATGCATTAGAGAAGAACAAGATGACTTAGAATATAAGAATAGGTGGGAAAAGTGGATGATAATCTCTTCAAATTCGTGTCTTCATTCTGTCCAAAGTGACACTATTTATAGAAAAATAATGTCACTTGAGGAAGAGGTGTAATTCTTGGTTCTGCCCTGTTTGGCGAAATGGTATATATACATATAACGTTCAACAATTGAATGAATTGTTGCGATGGCCCAGTGGCGAAGCAGCGCTGTTTTTCCGTGCAATGTTCTGGGTTTGAATCCAACCGACACACCTTTTCTTTTTAAATTCAATCGTTGCGCCTTTTCAAGGCAGAATTAATTCAAAAAGAAAACCCAGGCAAGGATCGAACTTAGGACCTCGCTCTGTCTCAAAAAGAACACAACCACTAAACCAAGAACAATGACATGTCTTTTATAACCAATTATGCATACATATATTATCCAATATTTTGGAAATATCTCACATAAATAAGAAATCGATTCAAACCCAAACATAATATGGCATTACTCCGCCAATAGTTAATGTCAAAATCAAACTCTTTAGTCTTATATTAAAGCCACCACCACGAATGAATTTTGACGTGCCACCATATGAGAAATATTCACCACAACTTAATTAAACACACAATAACTACATATTTTCCACATGATCCATATACACGTCGTCCAATAACATGTGAGCTTTGGTGACCTTTTCTTGAGCAAGAGAAAACACCTTGAAATTGAAGACTTTGATTTAATGCACAATTGGATAATGCACTTTGAACATTCAATCAAGTTAAACTTTTGAACCAAACTCGGCCAAACGTATTTCATTAAAAAAAAACAAATATTGTAACGAATTTTGGAATGTGGTGATGTAATAATTGTAACATGAAAGTTGCTTTGTATTTAGTTTTTGTAACTCTCTTAAGCATACCTTGTTCTTAGAGTGTTTGCCTTATTAATTCATTTTGCCTTTTCTGAAGAAAAATATATATTTTTCACATCCTAAACATAAAATACCTTCATCCACCAATATGTCACGCAACCAGATTATCTTTAGTAGACAATTTAATATTCATGAACTTCTACGTAAATAGATATACTTTAAGAGGTATCACTTTATTCTAAATGATGTCATCAAGAGAATCCAACTCTAAACTTGAATCATTTGACTGTTGTATGTAATTGGCTTTGACAGAATACTCGCTCCTTTTGATCATGTTGTCATATCCACTTGTTCATCTGTTTTCCAGCACAACCATTATTTCCAATAAAGAAATACAATCCTAAAACAACTCTTCCTCTATAGCAAATAAATGTATCATCCACAACCAAATCACACCTCCACTCCCTACCTAAGCCTAAATATATTTGCCATCGAATTATTTTTATCTATCGTCAACCGATACAACTGACAGTATCGCTTGCACAAAGCGCCCCACCCCCCTCCACCAGTTATCGTGCCAAAATGAAGTGTCTCTACCATGACTCACCACACAAGTGTTTGTTGGTGTGAATCACCATGGGCAATCAATTTGATTTACTTGGATGTGGAGAAGACACAGTTATTTGTATGGATTTTTAAATCATGGCTTTGTTGTATGTTAAGAAAAGTCCATGTGGGTATTGTGACTAACCAATGTAAGCATGTGCAAAATGTCATTGAGTTAGTTTTCCCTACAATTCGTCATAGGTGGTGTTCATGGCATATAATGAAAAAAAATTACCTAAAAGCTTAGTCGATACAATGAATATAAAAGGATCAAGTCTGCAATGAAAGAAGCAATTTATGATATAATCACAACAAATGTTTTTGAAGGAAAATGATGTTCTTTTATGAGCTTCAACAAAATGATTGGTTGAATAGATTGTATAATGGGCGTCATAGATAAGGATGACAATTAGATCCAGACCCAGTGGGTACCCGTAAAAAAGACCATAATGGATAGGGTAAAAATTCGCATAGTGGGTATAGACACAGGGACGGGTAACTACCCGCAAAATTAAGCGGGTACGAGTACTATAGTACCCACCCCGCCCCGCACTCGCACTTATATAAATATATTATTTATTTATTATATTATATTAGTGTTTAGTTTAATTAATTGTTTTCTTTTATGTTTTAACATATATTGATATCATTGGACCACTACAATATTTATAATCGAAAAATAAACGTTTGCAAACTTTTTAAGAATTTGATTATGATTAATAGGTAAATAATGATGACTTTATAACTAAGAGTTACGTCTTATTAATCGTGACTTTATAATTGTACTTGCAACTTTCTATCAATTTTTTTTTATATATCTCGAATAAAATCACCGTAGGACTTGCAACTTCATAAAGTATAATTATGGATATTTGAATGTGTATTGTAACATGTGTTCATTTGAAATGTTTTCAGTTAGAAAATATTTTGATTTATAATACTTTATGATTGGATTTAAGATATTTGTATAAATCGATCTATTTTAGTTAAAGCGTGTGTAATGGGTATGGGTATAGGCACTTAGATACCCAAAGAGTAAGGGTACGAGTATTAAAGTTGATACCCAAAAGGTACGGGCACGGGTATGGGTATTTTTTTAAATTGCTGGTATGGGGACGGGTACTATAGTACTCTACCCAAATCCTACCCATTGTCATCCCTAGTCATAGATGGGCATCAACCTTGTTAAAGAAATATTTTTGGGTAGGTATGTCAACTACGCAGTAAAGTGAGAGTATATATGTTTTCTTTGATGATTATATCAATTTAACAAGTCTAAATCAAATTATAAATCAATATGACAAAGCTATTAGAAGTAGAATAGAAAATGTATTTTAAGCAAATTTTAATTTGATGGATGCTACAATTCCTTGGAGTTTGGATTCTCTCAATCCATATCTCTCCCAATCATCTCTATTTATATATATTTTTATTTTATTTTTTCAATTTTATTCCGTTGGATTGAAGGTTTATATCATATATATCATGCATGTAAAATTTTACACAAATCTAAAATTATTTGATAGTTTATTGAGATTTATGAAGATTAACAGTGTTCAATATAAGTACAGAAGACATTAATTTTGATATATCTCAATAACATATCAAATGATTTTAGATTTGTGTAAAATTTTATATGCATAATCCATATGATATAAACTTTCAACCCAAACCAAAAAAAATTGAGAAAAAAAGTAAAATTAAGAGAAATTAGAGATGGTTGAGAGAGACCGAATGAGATTTGGATTGAGAGGATCCAAATCCAATTCCTTATGAGTCATATTCGTCGATTAAAAAGCAATTCCAATTTGAATACACTCATATTAAATTTAAGAAAGTTCAAGGATAATTCCTTGCGGGTCACCACATACATCCTTACATTGGAACACAAAGGATGATTGTTGCATATAGTCCAACCATAGTATGCATTGGAACACCAAAAGTGTATCAATATGGGCTTTTTATCTTCCAAACCTTTAGCATTACACCTCTACATACAGCAGCACCGAGATATACTCTCAATTAAAATATAAACTAGATTATGTCTCGTGCGTTGCGCGAGCATTAATTAAATCATTTCATAAGTTTCTTAAGTAATATTTTATGTATTATAAATATAGTTATCTTACAATATTACTCTATTGATTTGAAATAATTGAATATGACCAGGAAAATTAAAATGACGGAAATCATGTTTACCAAAATTATTTAATTTAATTTTTTAAAAAAAAAATTCAAATTTCCACGATAACTTATAATATTAGATGATTGTTTTTCCCCTTGTACTTTGATTGTCAATTTATTTTTCAACACATAATGGTACATGTATTTATTTGATTAAATAAAATGTAATATACAAACCAAAAAATAAGATGTAAAAAGTTAAAAATATGATTTAATATTTCATTTTTTATTTTAAATAATGTTAATGTTGAACTATATTTTAGCATAGTCTGAATTTATTTGTTATATTAGTACGATATTTTAATTGCGAACATGTGAAGTTGTTGTAAAGGAAATTGTTTATAAGATATATTTCATCAAGAGTTTGAAATTTATTTTATTAAAGATTTACATATACTTTAAATATAGTTTCAAGTATTTAAAAGTTTTAATTAATTGTTTGTGCAATATTACAAATTTGATTTTAAAAGTTTTTGAATTGTAGTTATGTTGATATGTACCAAAAATAAATTCTATTGAAA
>JBBPBQ010000002.1:44569057-44613100 GCA_037974755.1 Cicer yamashitae
TATATATTTGTTGAAATATAATATTTTTTTTTATTTTGAATAATTTTATAAAAATTAAATTGTTGATAAAATATTCAATAATTGTTAAAAATTTCAACGTTTAGTGTTAAAGAATATAATATCATTGATCAAATGTGGTTAAAGTGTGAAAGAATGAAAGAAGATAGCAAATGACTGCTTGATTTTTTTATTACATATTAATTAAGTATGTACCTTGAAACGTGCATAGATTCTCCATTGTTTCTTTCTAGTGCCAATAAAATGACTCAAAATAGAACACAACATGCATGCCTAATATGTGTAGACAATTTATAGTTAGAAAAGTTCCTTAGGTGTGAGTAGAGTAGGTGTGACTTCATGAAAATGATCTATATTTGCAACTGATCACTAAAACATTTGAGATGGGATAATAATACACGGAAATTTTTGTCACCAACTAATCTGTAAGGATAAGTATAGTTAGAATTGGAGTAGGAGTCTTAGCGAAAGTAAAAAGAAGAAATGGAGAAGTTGTGAAAACGACAGTGGGAGGATAGTAGAATTATTTTCATCAGTAACTATTGTTACTGGATTTTCAATAAAGATGTGATGTGGTGTGTGAAATGCAAAAGCTAAATAGAGGTATGGAAATGTGAAAAGAATTGTAGAGGCTTGTAAAGGGTGCCATATAGGAATATAAGTTTTTGGATTTTCAATAGATATGTGATATGGTGTGTGAAATGCAAAAGCTAAATAGAGGTATGGAAAATGTGAAATGAGTTGTACAGATTTGTAAAGGATGCCACGTAGAAATATAAGTGACGTGGCATAATTGTAGTGATGTGGCACATAAGTGTGTGAGGTGTCAATCAATAAAATTTTGAGTTTGTTTTAATATATATATAAATAGATAAGATAAGATGACTAAGTCCAAAAGCAAAAGGGAGGCATGTGTGAGTCAATCCCAAGACCTCTGCTACTAAAAGTTAACCTTAATGATATAATCAAATGCTAAAAACTAGGCAGCAAAACATACACCATTCAAATAAAAGTCTTGCATTAGCCCACTCATTCTTACTCCAAGAAATAAGTTGTAGTCATGGAGCAGCGGAACATACATCATTCAATTGCATATTAATTTTTAATCTTACATAATTGTTCATAACAACCATAAAAGAGGCAAACAAGTGTTAGTATGTACATCCTTACATAAAATGTTCAAAAAACTCAAAAATATGTCGACAAGGCACTTTACAAAGTTTTCTTTTTCTTCGTTTTTTCATTCGACTTCACAAATGAACTCCGGTTGGCCACACTTTTGACATGGCTCCTTGGATTATATGCCATTCTCATAATCATGTTTGATGTTGGCTTCGTTAAATTTTCCACATTAGATTCACTTGTTGACAAAGATATTAAAATTATATCATATTAAAATTATTATTTAAAAACACAACACTCCACCTATTAGAATTTAAGTCTATACACATACACAATTTTTTACTTACCAACAACATCTTCAATAACTTCATCAGCAACATTCTCAAAAGGAGTATTAACTCTCACGTCACCTGCATATAAAAATTCATGATTATGCTAGTAACAAGTCCAATTACATAAATATTTGACAACCAAAAATTCAATACTCGTCTAGTAACTGTGCATCTTTTTTAACATCCATACCGTCAAAATCAGAAGCACTATCAATGTGAGCAAATGGATTTGAGAGGGATGCATGACAATCCCTTATTGGAGTTTATCGCAAAAACTCAGATCAGGTTCATGCATTGGTTGATGTTTAAGCAATTCTTCTATTAACATTTTTACTACACCCTCAAGAATTGAAATCTTCTTTCAGGACTGACTATTCTTTTCCACCAATTGTGGATAATCAGCATAATGCACCATTTGATGTTCTTGTTCATGCAATGTTCCAATCACCATATCAAATTCAAGTTTTTCCATTGTTGTGGTTAATCCTTCAATTATCTGTTAAAATGAAAAGCAATTCAAACATAAATATTAAACATATTATACTAGCAAATAGTATAAATGTTTACCATATATTGCTGAAACTCTTTCAACTTTCTTTTTTTTGACCTTGAATATTCGGCCAATGTATATTTGATCAATTCAAAAATTGTGGAAAACGAAATTTAGGAACAACGGTTGTTTGCCTCAAAGACAACTGGTTGAATGCTCAAATCTACGATAAATATAAATATATTTAAAAAATGTATTGTAATATGACCACAACACAAGATGGAAGATGGTGATGTATAACAATAAAAATATATATACATGTAAAACAATTGCACACCCTATTATATGTGTTTGCTTATGAATTTTTCCCTCCTTCAACACATGTAGTCCTGCTTGAGTTACATCTCAATTGTTCTATTGCAGAGACTCTAGATCATCTAGTGATTTAATATAACACGTATATACTCATTTATTTGATTAGGGAAAGTAGAACTCACCAAATGTGAGGAGTATATAAAGTCTAAAAAATTTAACTACATTGTTGTTCCACGCAAGAAACAGTATACCAACCTTATCAATAATGACCTCATATCCTCTAAACAACGACAGTGTATCACATTCCTCGTTTTCTTAAACTTCCAACAACTCACCTACTATAGACAATCGTAGAACAAAACATACATCAATCGGGTAAAATGAACTATCCTACCCCTAACTCTAAACTCCCCACTATGTTCATCTCATATACTAGTCAACTCCCACAATAGTACACTAAAAATTTGTAAATCAGTTGGCATGTCTAAAACTCACTAGAATTGGGTGGTTTGAATTTGAGTTCGTTGAGCTTGTGTCAAGTTGTTGACATCAAGCAACATTCTCGGTATACATGCATATCTCGCACGTATCTGAAAAGTGTAAATATGTGAATAATATTTAAATAAATTGTAGCAATACAAATACAATTAATTGATAAATGTGTTACATGTTTATCATTTGATGGTGCCATGTCATAAAGCAACCCAAACGGTATTAAAAAATATTAGCATATGACATATGTTTATAAAAGAAAATACAAATCTAACATACAAAGTAAAATAAAAATATGAAGCACCAAGTCAAAACCATAGCAAAAATCATCAGTATAACTACAATAACCAACAAGCCAACTTCAGACACTCAAAACTTACATGCAAATATTTTTTATAAAAAATACAGCAATATTCTCCATGTACACCAAATTCATACTACAACATCTTTGAATTTCCATACACCACAAATCTACACATTCCACCACCAACATTCAATCTTAAAAATCCATAAAACAAAAGAAAAAACCTAGATTAAAGAAGTCAAAAATCCCTTACCAATGTAACTTTTTTTGGATTAATTATCAGTGTATAACAATTAAATTCAATTATTAATAATAAAGACGGTTATACTTTATCAAAATGCTTATGATTTCAGTGTTTTCAAATATTCATAATGGTCTAATTTTTTTTTAAATTTAAGAAATTAATTTACTTGTTGAAAATTCTTTTAGTATTAGGAGAAATTACATTGGGTTTTCTTTAAATGACACTTATATCTCTTTTAATTTTGAAAAAACATTTGTCTTCCCTATATTCACACTTACATATATTCCTATCATTTACTATATGATATGATTAGAGTTTTCGTTTTAATTTGAATAGGTGACCATGCATCTAGTATATGCAATTTTGAAATGTATGATTATGTTCTTAGTGACACAACTAGAGTATGTATTCTAGTGTCTTTTTACAAATGACATATAGAGTTGTAAATGTGACGGAAAAAAAATGTTATGAGCAATTTTTTTAGTGACTAAAAATGAGATAAGTACATTTTGAAAATTAGAGGAAGTTTCAAGGAGGAGGTAAATATTGTTTCCCATAAATATTATTATTGACAAAACTTGTTCAAAATAGTATTTATTAAGCCTAGTCAAAGTTTACTTTGCTAATTGATATATATAATTAATTTTAGTGGGTTTCATATTATCATAATAAGGTTTCATTTTTTTATATAAATAAGTCTCCATTTTTATCCGAACCGCCTTAATTTTGTTTTAAACTCTTTTTCTTTGTCAATAACACTATTTGACTTAGATTAAAAATTAAAAATAATAATAATAACACTACTTGACCTTTTCATGCATTCATTCAAAAGAAAAAACACTACTTGAGCTTTCAACAAGAGTCGTGATTGCAGGTTTATTTTCCTTCATGCTTGACATGTTCTCTCTACGTGCACTCACATATGAGGATCATAATGTATATATAATATACAACTCAAAATAATGTCAACTTTATCTTCTTCCTTACCTATGTGCTTGCATCTTTGTAAGTAACCCAAAATTTAATTTTTGCAATCATACTCACACTCAATCCAAATCTCAACCATTAAATAAATATATATATATCATACCACTAATTTATTTGAATTGTATTTTAAGTTTTGGATAATGTTCGTTATTAAGAAACTATTGAATAATTGTGTAATCAACAATTGTGGTCCGTCGATTTTCATACAAACATTCGCATGATTTTCGTCAAAGACAGAGATAACAGTTTTAGTTTCTTTAAGATGATACACATGTGCATTTTTATCTTTTGCATAAATTTACTTTCTTTCGTAATATTTAACAGTATGGTTAATTTTAAAATCAAAATATGAATCGTTTCATTCATCCAACGGTTAAGATCTCTTGATTCTATAGAATCTAACCAAATTGTTTTTAAAAAACAAATTGAATGTTATAGAATGGCATGACATGATAACAATAACTCTACCTAAACTTCAGTTTCATGTTGATGTTGTTTTATGGAATAACATTTAGATTCATATAAACAAACAATGCACCAAACTCACATTTGTTGCAACAAATTTAAGGTATATTAAAAAAAGGAAAAGTGAGTTTGACTTGTTCAAACCAACCATTAATTTGTTTCTGTTCTCTTATATGTGTTTAGTAAATACTAAATAAAGGTATACATAAAAATATTCTATCAAAAAAACAAAAAATGAAAGTACCAAATAAAGACAAAAACCAAAAACCAACATGTAATACAAACATTCCACATTATTAGCCTAAAAATTTGGAATTGAAAGGTTATGGTGTCATAGTTGTCATCCTTTCCTATTTTCCTCCAAAGTTGTTACACAAAAATCTAATAACACCCTTTTTTTTCAATCTTGTTTTCCAAATTCACACATTTCAAATCTTTCTTTCTGAACTCCCCCAGGAGGTATGGGGAAGATAGAAAAAAATAATAAAATGAAAATAATGTTAGCATCATCTCAACATTTTCTATCATCCTTTTCTATCCTCCTGGTCATTTTCTTGGCCTTTTTCACTTCTCCTATTTCTTCAGCTTTCATTCCAAAAGATAATTTTCTTATTGATTGTGGTTCTGAAAATGTAGTCACTTTACCTGATGGAAGAACATTCAAATCTGATCCACAAGCTAACTCATTTTTACAAGCTAATGATGATTACAAAGTTTCATCAAATGATAATAGTGTTAATCTTCCTTCACCTATTTATTCAAATGCAAGAATCTTCATTCAAGAGGCTAAATATTCTTTTCATTTAGTTCAAGCTGGTTTTCATTGGATTCGTCTTCATTTCTATCCAATCAAAAACAATGTCTTTGATCTTCAAAAAGCAACTTTTTCTGTCAATACAGACACTTTTGTTCTTCTTCATAGTTTCAATGTTAATAATACTGATAAACCAATCCTCAAAGAGTATCTCATCAATGCAACAGACCCACAGTTAACAATAACTTTCATTCCTTTGAAGAATTCGGCCGCATTTATCAATGCGATCGAGGTTGTTTCCGCTCCGGATAACTTTCTATTCGATAGCGGGTCGGGACTATTTCCGGTCGCCGAGGTGACTGGTCTAACAACATATGCTTTCCAGCCTGTTTATAGGTTGAACAATGGAGGACCATTGATTACTTCATCAAATGATACACTTGGTAGAGTTTGGGAATCTGATGAAAATTTTTTGACCAATAAGAATTTGGCTAAGAGTGTTTCTGTTGCTACTAATGCTATTAAGTTTCCTTCTGATACGCCGACAATATCGCCTTTAATTGCGCCACAAACTGTTTATGCTTCTGCTACTGAAATGGGTGATGCTGGTGTTAACATGCCAAATTTCAATGTGTCATGGAAATTTGATGTTGACCCAAGTTTTAGTTACCTTTTAAGATTGCATTTCTGTGACATTGTGAGTAAAGGGCTTAACCAACTTTACTTTAATGTTTATGTGAATGGAAAAGTTGCAATTCCTAATTTGGATTTATCAGCTATTAATGGTGCATTATCAACACCATATTATAAAGATATTGTTGTTAATGCAACACTGATGACACAAGGATTAAGTGTTCAAGTTGGTCCTGCAAATGCTGATGGTGGAAATGCTAATGCAATTTTGAATGGTATTGAGGTTATGAAGATAAGTAATGCTGTTAACAGTTTGGATGGTGAGTTTGGTGTGGATGGAAGGAGAGTTGGTGGATCGAATCGCGGCACGGTGGCTGCGGTTGGATTTGCAATGATGTTTGGTGCATTTGTTGGTCTTGGTGCTATGGTGATTAAGTGGCATAAGAGGCCACAAGATTGGCAAAAGAGGAATAGTTTCTCTTCTTGGTTGTTGCCTTTACATGCTGGTGATACAAGTTTCATGAGTAGTAAGACTTCAATGGGAAAAAGCAATGTTTTCTCATCATCAATGGGATTAGGAAGGATATTTTCATTTGCTGAGATACAAGAAGCAACTAAGAATTTTGACTTAAAAAATATTATTGGTGTTGGTGGATTTGGTAATGTTTATTTAGGTGTGATTGATGAAGGGACACAAGTTGCTGTTAAGAGAGGAAATCCACAATCAGAACAAGGGATTAATGAATTCCAAACTGAGATACAAATGTTGTCTAAGCTTAGACATAGGCATTTGGTTTCAATGATTGGTTATTGTGATGAAAATGAAGAAATGATTTTGGTTTATGAGTATATGCCTAATGGTCATATGAGAGACCATCTTTATGGTAAGAACATGCCACCTCTTTCTTGGAAGCAAAGGTTGGAGATATGCATCGGATCGGCGAGAGGTCTACATTATCTTCACACAGGAACGGCGCAAGGAATCATTCATCGCGATGTCAAGACGACAAATATTTTGCTTGATGAGAATTTTACTGCAAAGGTATCTGATTTTGGACTTTCCAAGGATGCACCTATGGGACAAGGTCATGTTAGTACTGCTGTGAAGGGTAGTTTTGGTTATCTTGATCCAGAGTATTTTAGGAGACAACAGTTGACTGAAAAGTCTGATGTTTACTCGTTTGGAGTAGTCCTGTTGGAGGCATTGTGTGCAAGGCCGGCTATCAACCCTCAGTTACCTAGAGAACAAGTTAACTTGGCGGATTGGGCTATGCAATGGAAAAGAAAGGGTTTGCTTGATAAAATCATTGACCCTCATCTTATCGGTTCGATTAACCCCGAATCGATGAAGAAGTTTGCTGAGGCTGCTGAGAAGTGTTTGGCGGATCATGGTGTTGATAGACCTTCAATGGGAGATGTTCTTTGGAATTTGGAGTATGCATTGCAACTTCAAGAAGCTTTCACACAAGGAAAAGTTGAGGATGAGACTAAATCTTCTTCAGCTGTTGTTCTTCCTACTACTGCACCTCCCACTAATGCTGAAGACACCCCTCCAGTTGTTCATCAAGAAGTGAATAATAATAATAATAATAATAATAATACAAATAATAATAATGGTCCTGCTGAAGTTCAAGCTATTGATGATCATTCAGGAACTGCAATGTTTGCACAATTTAGTAATCTTAATGGAAGGTGAAAAATGACTTCTACAAAGTTGATTCATGTGAAGGAAGTGTTAAATTAATAATTTTTTATGAAGGTGGCCAAAAAAAATGTTGGTGTATAATGAATGGTGTGTGATACTAAAGTGTGGTGTATTTTTCCATATTGTGATTTGGAGTATTATTATGTTACATGGTAGAAATTTGTAATACGATTATATGGTATTTTTAGTACCATTAATCATATTATGGTATTATATAATTGATTTGTAATGTATGTTATGTAAATTTTAGGGAGTGATTTTAGAAGCAAGTTTAAGGAAATTTCTGGCTACTTGTTATAGCTAGTGAATTTGACTTGAATTTGTATGTAATCGAATAATAATTGTTGTAGCAAATTAAAAGTCTTCTTTTTTTGTTTTTCACAAGAAAATGAACTCTCTCTTTTCATTTGGTCATGTGATATTGCTAATGTTCAATCATGTTTTGCTTTTAACAAAGAAGTTATTATATTATATGGTTTTGAAAAGTGGCAATTTGTGTGGTTGTGGTACTTAAAATTGTCCCCGCGCATAAAGTGCTCAAATATGTCAAAATCTTTCACAAATTCATCCTACAATTAGTGTGATTTTAGTTTTTGTTTAAAAAATTGTTTTAAGAAAATTACAATAATTATGTTTATTTAAAAGTAAAAACATCAACTACAAAAATGTTTTGGTGTTTTAAAAAATAGTAAATTCTAAAAAAAGGTCTAATTAAAAGGTACATATCATTCAAAAAGCCACATTCTTGTTTGGTGTTAACATGAAAGATCAAAAGCAAAAGGGTGCGAGGAGTGGAGGGCCATGAGGCAACTACTTATGATGTCACAATTGACACAAATATTAATATTAATATTCCAAAATACAAAAGTTTTCTAATAACTTCCAACATTCTTATAGAATTATTCTCAAGTTAGAAGGAAGGAAAGTGGATTATCATGAAGACGTGAATAAATTTTTGTATAATAAGTGATCAAAATGAAGTGTTTGGTAAATTTAATTGTTATAATTGTGAAATGACATAAAAGTATATAATTATTTAATTTAAAAAATATGTAAATGTATAAATTTTATTTTTAAAAATAATAAAAAATTATTTTAGAAAAATAAATCGTATCTGATTTTTTCATTTGCAAGATAAGTTTTTCCTAATAACATTTAGTGAGCCATTTTACAATTGTAAAATTAATAATTGTATTGTTTTCTTTTGGCTTACTTGATTCTCATATAATTATTTAGTTTTATTTTAACTTGCATAAGTCAATTGTATGTGATATATAATCATTCTATTGTTTTGTTTTGGGATTCTCATACTTTATTAGATAGTGTTATTTTGTATGACTAAAGATGATCAACCTTCTACAATATAATCCTTTGAGTATCCAATGACTCAAACAGAAAAGAAAGAAAAAATAAGCATCATTGGTATTATTCACTAATCAGATAAGAAGAGATAATGAATTAGGGAGGAACAAAGAAGAAATGTCCAACGAGAGAGTGGGTAAATGGGTAGTTAGTGAGATAGTTGTTTTATTTTACATAAGGTAAAATTAAAATATAAATAAAATTAAAGTTAAACAAATGAGAGAAAATGAAATTAAAATTAAAATAATAAGGTTACAAAGGAGAGAAAATATAAAAAGCTATAAGTTAAAACGCCAATTAAAATAGCATATCAAAAAAAGTTATAAGTCAGTGTGAAAAGTTTGTTAACCGAACACATCTAATTTGATCAAACAGACTTATAAACTAATTCAATAAGCTACAAACTAGCTTATTGGTGTTACCAAATAGACGCTAAGGCTCTATTTGGTAAAATTAAGCTATAAGCTAACTGATAGCTGAAAAGCTAGCTGATAATTGATGACTTATAACTGAAAAACTAATTAATTGAAATTAAAAAATTTAACTTTTAACAATATAAAGACATAAAAGGACATAATTATTTAATTTAAAATAACAAAAAAATGTGACATAAAAGGACATAATTATTTCATTTACTTTTTTCTGTTACATCATTTACCTTTTTTGTTACATCATTTATTTATTTTTTATTACAGTACAAACATAAATTTAAAATTTCTTTTTATTACGATACAAAAATAAATTTAAACAGTTCTCTAAAACTCTAACAAGTTCTATATGTATAAATAGTAATAGTAAAAACAATATAATTCATTTACTATTTACTATTTACAATTTGACATAAAAATGAATTTAATTTTATCATAACGATAAATTAGAAGATGAAAAAATAATAATAAATGATAATGCATACCTTAATCAATTTCTTGTAAGATGAATAACATGAAGAAAAAAAATTGAGTTATTGACAAGAAATTAAAGAAACTGAGTACAACTCGGTATATACTTGATGATGTGAACTAATGGGTGAAAGAGTAGATATTATTTTATTTTACATGGATAAAAAAATAATAAAAATAAAATTATAAAATTATAAATGAAAGAAAATGTAAAAAGTTATAAGTTGTATTATTTAATTCAACAAACATATAAACTAATTTAATAAACTATAAATTAGCGTCCAATTATTAAATAAATGTGGTTCAGATTAGAAGATTTAAACCATTTATAGAGTCCTTAATGGTAATTTTAGAAAAGGTACACTCACATGGATGAAGTTTTTATTTTATTTTTATGACCGGTTGATTCTAATAGTTGTCACATACTAAAATAAGGATTGAATAGATAGAAGAGCATTGGTTTACAAAATGTTCCCACATTTAAATGGGAGCACGTTGAATGATTGAGAGGAAGTGTAGATAAGGATGGGGTCATAATCACCCAGTTTGTATAACAAAATGATGGGTGCAGTTATCAAATGTTGAAAAATACAAACCAAATTTGTAGGGCTCAAAGTAGTGGGACCAATCTGATATCCAACACAGGTGATGTGGGACCAATTTTACATTAAAGAGCATTGATATGAAATAAAAAAACCAAAACTTCATTGGAAAAAAAAGTACAGTTTTGCTTTCTTTTCTCTTTTTGAGGGAGATTCGTTGAGAAACGATATTTCAATACAAATTTGACGGATTTTATTTTTAAATATTCTTTTTTTTTTATAACTAAAATAGCACGCATTGAAAATATATTATACGATTGTCTTACTTTTTCAATTCAATAGGAGGTTGTTTCTCAGGCCAGCGATCAATTGAAGCTTATTTTTTTAAAATTCAATAGGAGGTAGCTACTTAGGTTGCTTCCCCAGCGAGCGACCTGCTACTAGCAATTCGAATTGTTTTTTCATTTTAACAATTGTTATTAATTATTTAATAAATTAAAATTAATTAAATTATTTAATAAATTAAAATATTAATAATAAAGTAAAATAAAATACATTAATAAATAATTATTATAATTATAATAAAAATAAAAATGATTATAATTAAAAATAGTAAATTATATTATAAATTTCAAAGAAAATACATCAAAATTTAAACAAATAATAATAATAATTTAAAAAATATATATTAATAACATGAAAATGAAATCAAATACATTAAATTAACGAAATCCGAATCAAATTTGAGTAGATGTGTCAGCCTTATATAGCGATGTTTCCTAGTATGACTAGAGACCCGACATAATCCGCATTTTCTTGGTACTCTTTTTGTAGTGTCAATTTCTGTTGTAATGTGTTTGCTCTTTGGGTGACCTTTTTTGACTCTCCGCATTAGTGGATTGTGACACACCTTAACACCTTTATATTGTGGCCAATATCCTTCGTTTGGTATGGGTTGGAACATTTTGTTTCGTCATAGACTTTTAGTACCGTTTCCACCTTGTACACATCAAGTATAAGGCTCTAATAATCATATTTTATGCTAGAACATGTTGCTATCACATGTGAACAAGGCATATGTAGCACCACTTGTTAGGAAGGTTTACACTGAAATGACCTATTGGTCGCCCTTCCCTTGGAACTAATGTCTCGTGGACCATGAAAGTATGGTTGCTCCGATCAAAACTATCGACTCTATGACTATTGGATTTACTTATTTCCAATTTCATAAAATTTATGCAAGTTTCTGTTTATACTTGACCAGAAGCTAAAATTGATGCGTGTTGTTTTCCCATGGTTGGAAATAGTGTCCCTGTTTTAAAATAAGTTGATTAGACCAAAGCAGTGATGGGAAGGTTGCGCGTGTCTTTTAATACTCCGTTGATTGACTCCACAAGGTTGGTTGTCATCTGACCCCAACGGCTACCTCCATCGAATGTTTGAATCCAATCTTGTCGTGGTATGTTGTTAACCATTTCAAAACCTTCAAGTTTACTATGTCGATTTCTCTGCGGCAGTATCGATATGTAGGCTCATTGATCGAGTAACTTGTATTGAAACAGTAGACAATGCATTATTACACTAATTATAAAAATTAAGAATGGAATTATTACCCATATAAATAATTTTTTTCTTCAAAGCATTGTCCTTAAGTTCCCTTGCAAAATTTTGTGAAATATATCGGACGCAGAACGTATGCTTTGACGTAGGATCTTGCCACCCATTATTTGGATTATAAGCACTATTAATTGATTCGTGTCTATCTGAAATCAAACAAATGTTCGTTTGTGGAGTGACGTATTTTCTCAAATTTTTCAAAAAGAAACTTCAACCCTCTTTTGTCTCACCTTCCACAAGAACATAACCAATAGGAATTACATTGTCGTTCTCATCCTCTGCAACTGCTACCAATAGAGTTCCCTTGTACTTGTATTACAACCAAGTCCCATCAACTTGTACTATTGGTTTGCAGAATTTAAAGCAAATATGCACGGAACGAAAGCTCAAAATAGTCTATGAAAGATCCTTATCCCATTTATCAAACTATTCTCATGATAAGCTGGGATGTTTTCCATTTCAATTTTGGTTCCTGGAGCAAACGTTTGCATAACCAACAACCATTTTGTTTCTGGTTTTCCTGTTAGCGGTTCAAATTTTGTGCATGTTATAGAAGTTGGGCAAGATTACTTAGGAGTTATCCCACCTGAGGGAGCAACAAAAGGTAATTCTATTAAATTAAAGTGGTTTAGGTGAACATCATTATTATAACAGCATCATTATTACTTAGGAGTTATCCCACCTGAGGGACCAACAAAGAGCTAGATGACTTCGACGACATCCTAGATGTAAAACTGAAGGTCATTTAGGTGAACATCATTATTATAAATTTGATGTTTTTTTCCTCAAATGTGATGTATTTTTTTCGCTAATTTAATGTATTTAGTTTCACTTTCATGTTATTAATATAATTTTTTTTTAATTATTATTATTATTATTTGTTTAAATTTTGATGTATTTTTCTTCAATTTTAATATATCTTCTTTAAAATTTATAATATAATTTACTATTTTTAATTATAATTATAATTATAATAATTTTTTTTTATTATTATTATTTATTAATGTATTTTATTTTACTTTATTATTAATATTCTTATTTTTTAAATAATTTAATTAATTTTAATTTATTAAATAATTAATAACAATTGTTAAAATGAGGGGGAAAAAATTTTGAATTGCTAGTAGCAGGTCGCTCCCTGTAGGAGCAGCCTACTATTGATTTTAAAAAAAAATATAGCGCTGGCGATAAGCAACCTCCTATTAAATTGAAAAAATAGGCCAGTCGCGTAATATATTTTCAATGTGTGGCATTTTAGTTATAAAAAAAAAAGGATATTTAAAAAAAATCCGAAATTTGACAACAATTTTCAACTATAATTTGAATGGTTGATTCAGTTCAAATATGCAGTTAATTTCTACTTAATGTAATTAACATCAATATACATGACAATAATAATTGAATAAAATTCCAATTAGCAAAACTTGTGCTAACTAATCTCAAGTGTTATAAAGTTAATTTGTGAGATCAGTGATCCTCTCCTCTCTGTCAGACGTCAGCGAGAATATTACACATTTGCTGCTACAGAGAAAAGCCAAAAAAAGGGAGAAAGAAAGAAAGGTTTTGTATGTATCTATCCAAATTAAAATAGCAGCAGACCTAACAACTATGGCCAAAAGAATCGCCAAACCTCTAATCAAATACAAAACTAGAATGCAAGATCTCATCCAGATTAATTAATAGTTACTACTTACTATGACACTCTTCTCTTTTTAAAGCCATCTAAATCCCCATCAAGCATGACAAGATCGTCTTCATCGTCGATAACTTGCAATTGCTTGTTATGTCTTGCATCATCAGCGGTATTTGACTTATCGGAATCATCAGGGAGCTTTCTTTTCTTCAATGGAGAAACTATGCCTATCTCATCATTGTTATCAGATGTGTTTGCACCGTTACTAACAGACTTGTCTTCATTTTCTGCGGCTGACACTGGTTGAGTCCATCCTGATAGAACCATTCCATCAGGTTCTTTCTCTTCATCAAATTCCTCTCTGAATTTAAAGTCACCAACAGAGAAAATAATTCAGAACCAGAGAAAAAATCAAACATAAGGGTAACAGAATGGGATAAGAATGAATTGAAATACATCCTTAATTCAAAATGCAAGAAGAAAATGAGAGAAAAGAAACAATATATAAACTTGCCAAATTCCTCTAACAATTGGTATAACAAAACATAAATAGAATTGAGTAAAAACCTGTGCTTTATATTAATATTGCATTTCAATTCTTGTTGAAAATCCTCTACTGTAAGCATTGTACCACCAGTTACAGGAGAAGGGAGCTCAGCAAGAACCTGAACAGAATAGTTAAAATGGCTAAGTAAAATGTAATGTCATTTTCAAACCAGAGACAAGAAACATACCTTTTCAAGGTTGGCATTATAAATTGCAACCATGTCATCCTCGATATCACCAGCTTCATAAAGGAGGTTTGAAGCATTCATAATAAGTGGAAGGCTCATCCCAAGTTTAGCCTTGACAATCTTTTCGACAACATCCTTCAACTTTGAACGGTTTGTGTTTATTTCGAGCAAAATAGGACTCTGTTCCCGTCATATACAAATATGGTGAGTGTGAGCATATTGATAACATTGACTTTACGTAACAGATGAGACTAGGGAAGATTTGGCATACCTCAGAACAAACATAACATGATTTGTTAGGTTCAAATGGCTCCACTGGCATAAGCAGCATGTTTCTTGATGGGTGTTCCAGACAATATGTCATTCTGTGAGATGTCCACATAGGATTAGACAAAATCACTAAAAAATACAGTAAAGAAAATGCTGACTTGAAAGATCTTATCAGTTATCGTGTAACTACCACTTATCGTATAAGATCTTATGCATAACATATTTCTAATAAAATCCAAAAAGAATGGGGATAAACTCAGCAGAAGGTGAAAACAAGCTTATAATAATATGCTGTCTGTAGAAGCTTATGAAAATAAGCTGGAAAACAGGTTATGGATAAGCTATTTTCATAAATTTTTCCAATTACTTCTGGAACTGCTTATGTTATATGTAATATAAATCCAAATATGGTCTTCCAAACAAGCCCTAAGAAAACTACTTTGATTAAAATTTTATTCAATTTGTTTAGCTATGTAAATTATATTGCAATGGAGTGAACAGAAATGATAATGTTTTGATCATTCAAAACAAAATACAAGTGAACCGAACATAAATTCTTTCATGTAACACCAGCAATATGATTATACTACAAAAACAGTTTCCCACCACCAAAAACGCTAGGAGCTATGGAAGGTGGTATTTTCCTCAAGGCATATTGTTTGACACTTAGAATGCTTTCTCAAACCCCAGACATTCAGTAACAAAATCACTTCTGCATCTCTATATCAAAAGCAAAACAAAACAGAAAGATGAAGGAAGAGGAGTCACATATACCTATAACTTTTAATGTCATTTCTCAGCACCTTAATTGCTTCAATGACAATCAAACCAGCAATAACAGCATTTGTTGTCGCTACAGCATGCACAATGTTACCAGCGATTCCTTTAGCTTCAAAAAGGCTGTGTAGAGGTATGCCAAATGAAGCAGCTCGTATGTTTGCAGCTGCAGTGACAAATTCTACAGCCAACTGGTCATCTTTATCAAAGCTCAGATTGCCAATCTCCTGCTCAAAGAATACATTAAAAAATTAATGGTTCCATATATGATTATTATAATATGCTCTTACATCAAAGTAAGTGTGAAATCAGACCGACCTTTTCTCTTTTTGTGAAAAATAGTCTCAGTGCTTCAAGAAGTATTATAGAATTTTCTTTAAGACTCCAGATATCTTGTGGGTTCTTCATGCCCAAAGATGCCATGGCAGAAACTGATAAGCCATCACCAGAAGCATTATCATTGTCCAGATTACCATTCTGTTTAGCCAATTCATTGGACAGGACATCCTTGCTGTATATAGGTTTCGGTCTATTTCGATTTTTCCATGTCTCCTCATTGGACAAAGCTAATTCAATATTATACCCAAATACATGATCAAATATTTTCCTTCCATATTGAGTAATGTCTTCATCTTTGCTACGTTCAAATATATCATCTACATTTTTTGATGAGCTGGCAGCATCACTTGAGCGAACATTTAAATCGTTGTCTTGATTCTTGTCCCCAAATAACTTGGAAAATAATAGGTCCTTTGCCCACACAATACAGTGAACAAACTGCCAATAAAATACAGAAAAAGCTTAAAACTCACTATTCTTTAAATATATATTGCAATTATAAGTCTAGTTGATGTTCAACTTGACAAAGCAAAATTCAACTGTTTTGTTTGTGTCAAAAACTTACCTACTTGTCTAAAGATATAACTAATGAGTGCCTTCATATTATGTTAAACTGTATCAACCTAATGGCCCTTCATGATAAGTCAAGATACAACAAGGCATTATAAAGATTACATTCAGTGAAAATTCAAATGGTGATGCACAGGCTAAAATTTTGATGTATGATCCATGGTCCTATAGCTTCATTATCTTCAATGTTTCATACATACAAACTATTAGATGCGAAGCAAAAAAAAAATGACTGACCAAAGGTGTACAAAGAGTCAATAACTGCATAGTAACAAGAATTGTAAAACTATAAAACAAAAATTAATAATTTACATGTTTGAAGGTCTACGGCTCAAAACAATTCATTGAAAAACATACTAATTTCTTCAATGTTTCTAATAAATTCCATTCTAGAGGAAAAACTCATTCAGTGCATAAACGAAAACCAAACCATACCTTTGATGGGGTACTTGTGATAGTACAGACTGGATATGTCTTGGGGGCTGGTTTAGGCTGACACTCGTAGCACTCAGTCCTTCCCTTGACATGTACTGTAACCTGTTTTCAATCAAAGTTATATCACTGAGATTGAAAAAGCTGCAACCAGTGTCTCATAACAATTAAGTATATAAACATATATTGCAATTAAAATCATGTTGAACCAATAGTATATTTTGAAAGTCATAAACAAGTTTCACACAGATGCTTGCCAAAGTGAATAGACAGCCATGGCTACAAAACTATGAGGAAAGAAAACAAATAAGAGATATCGGATCTCAAACGCCAAACCAGATCAAATCAAAACTATATAAAATAATTATTAAGGATTAGAAGGTTTCAAATCAATTTATTTTCAGAAAACTTAACAGAGAATCGGTATGAAGAGAGGGGTGTGTTCACTGAAACTTTAGAGGATAACCATTGAATAGAAATTAAGAATTCAGGTGACAAATAAATTCTGAAGATTTGAAGCATGTCAAAGGAAACATAGTTTGCTTTCCCAATCAGAAGATTTGATTATCTAGGATAAGACATAAAATCAGTGATTAATTACAATGATAAGAGATTTTAACAAATATATTTATAATGACAACCAGATAATCAATGATTAATTAAATTAACAAAGATACTCTTCAGAAAATAAAAATAACTGACAAGCAGAAAAATAAATACTGCTAAAATACAACCTCTATATATGGAAATGGATATAACTTACCAAGAACCAATAACTACAATTAAATTACCTGACCAAGGAACCCAGTAGTTCCACTTTCAACCAAAGGGACATCAGCTGCCAAGCACAAGCGATTCACATGCCGGCGTGCATCTAGATTGTCGAGACCATTTAGAACAACATTAAATTGCTTAAAGAAGTCCACATTGAAATCAGGACCTTTGACATTTGCATGATATGGTGTGATGTTTATGTGGGGCCTAAATTTTAAAACAGCATCCCTAGCAACCTGGTTAAAGACTCTATCAGGTGGTTGTGAATGATTAACCAATACAAGTAACAATAATGACCATAACAGATTAACTTACTTTAGCTTTGGACTGCCCAACATGGGATTGTCGAAACAAAAATTGTCTGTTCAGGTTACTGACTTCTATAGTGTCCATGTCAATCTGCACATTAGGAACAAAATCAGCATATTAATGTAATAATTGATGCAATAAAGCACACCCATAGCTTAAAACCATATACATAATTCAAGAGAAAATCTGAAAATATACAAAATACAGTAATGACAGTGTAATTTATTCTATCCACAACATTCTACAGCATTCAGCAGATCTGCATTTTCCATAACCTATCACCCTGAGTACTAACTACCAGTCATAACAAGGTTAATTAATATATATACTTATACCATCACCATCCAAACTACAAACTACCCTTAATTAAAATATGATTCTTTTCTAACAACTTTAGTAACAAAAACTCAAGAATCCACAGCCACCCAGGACAAGCTAATAAATACCCTTTTTTTCATCATTGCCAACAACACCAATTACCAAAAATAGAAAGTAAATCCAACACATTGTAAGCACCTAAACAGCACGCCCTAAACACATAATTACTGTGAGATCTTATTTCCCCAATTACCAAAGCAGAAAAAATTGTTCAACGTTGTCGATCGTGAATCGCTGAAAATAACGGTTAGTTCAAATCTCGTTACACTTCAGTCATATAGCGCCACTATAGCCGCTATTTAACCACAATTTGTACTAAATAATGTATCGCTGGACAACATGGATATGGTCAAATTCCACTAAGCCATAGCACCACCATAGTCGCTATTTGACAACATTGGCTCAAACTTTACCAAAAGAAAAAACCCTAGAACCGAATACTTGAAAATTATTCCCAATTAAAGCAAACAATGGAGTTTCAAAGCAGAACTAAGAAACCACCAACCAGATCAAAAGAGATCAGGAAACCAATACAACAATTTTTAATAAAAAAAATTTGAATAACAAATTTAAGCACTTCAATTAAGAACTCAAAACAGTTACATAATTTCTAAGTTCACAAACCAACACTCACTCCTCACTCTCACACACTTAACAATTCACTTACACACAAAAAAAAAACCTAAAAATTAAAAAACAAAACCAAGGCGCGAAATTATGGAAACAAAAGTACCATTAAAAATAAATAAAACCCCAAGTTCGTAATTTACCAAAAATCTGAAAACCCCAAGTTCACAAAACCCTAAACAAAACAACTAAAACTTTAAATTTCAAAATTAAAAAATAAATAAATAAAAAAACCCTGAAAAAAAGAAGAGTAAAGGAAGAAACTAACGATGTGTATGTCAGAGAAACCGGAGAGAGCGAGAGTTTTGAGAAGTTCGCATCCAATTCCACCAGCACCAACCATGAGAACTTTTGCATCCTGAAAAAAATAAAAAATAAAAAACATAAAACGACATAAGAGACATGCAAAACGACAACGCTGAAGAAAAGAAAGGAGAAGAATGAATTTGGTTATTTAGTTAGTTACTTTGATAGCTGAAGAAGATGAAGAAGCCATTGAAAGTGATAAATTAAGGGTTAAGTGAGAAAAGGGAGAAGAAATAGAAGAGAGAATCGTTGAAAAATCATGAGAGAGAAAGAAGGAACATAAAATGAGAAAATTTCGTCATTTTATTTGTTGTTTAAAAGAAATATAAATTAAAGAGGGATTTGTTTTGGAGAAGAATCGAACGGTTGACGTGTGGGTGTGGACAGATCTAGGGTCGTCAGGGGAAAAAGAGCGCCAAACCAAAAATGATGAAAGTGTCGCATAATTAAATTATAAATACTTTTTTATCAAGCAAGCAGTATGTGACGTGGAAACTAAACTCAAATACTCAGCCCGCAACTACACCACCGACCATGATGTCGTGCATGTGTTTCGGTTAAAACAGCTCTTTTTTTTCTTTAGGAAGTTGATTGGTCTTTTGGAGTTTTTGACTAATACACTTGTTTAGTTTTGAAAAAATACTTATATTTTTTATATTCATTAAAAAAATTTATATTAAATTTATTTTTTTTATTTATTACATGACACGAATAGAGTTTTTGTTTTAATTTGTAGAAATACATGTATTTGATATTTGAATAGTAAATTATGTTTTTAGTATGGCACAATTAAAATATGTATTTACGTGTTTTTTTGATTAATGACAGATAAATATATAAGTGTGATGGGACAAAAAATGGTATGCACACAAGAAAGGTAGGTGCATTTTGAAAATTAGATGCGGTGTGAATGTCATTTAAAAATATCTCATAGGAGATAAATGCAGTTTTCTTTCTTTTTAATGGTTAATTTGTTTATTTATTTATTATTTTAATTTTCTTTACATATAAAAGTTGGTAAGTCATTGAAGCAAAAGTTTCTCTCATAAAACAATGGTATTTTTGAAATTATCAAAAATAATGTAAATAAGTTTGGAATGTCGTAAATAGTTGGTATGAGAAAAGTTGAATAGCCCATTTTCCAACCTAATATTTCTATATTTATTCTCTTAACCAATCCCCTTAAGGCGCTCTTAGAATTTTTCTTATATTTAAGTCATGTTTGTAGTTTCTCTAATGAATCAGCTTAAATTGATGTATAAAAATGAAATCATCTAAATTAATGATAAAACAGCTTTCATATGTAAGTTCTTTTACTCTTAACACGAAGATAGTGAATACTAGATTGTGCTTATTTATAGTCATTGCTTGCATGTAGTAGTAATCGGACGGTCATTGCCTCTGGAAGATGTGTGCAATTAAGTCATCATACATAAACTATTCAAAATTAAATGCAAAAATGTTTTTAGATATAATTATTGAGTTCATTATTGGTTGGTCTTTGAGGAGTTAATAGATATAGATTTATCTTTTTTTTAGATTTATTTTTTTAGAGATTAGTGACTTTGGAATTTGATGTTATAATTTTTAATACAAAATTTAAATTTTTTATTGTGTATACTACAAGCTACAATGAGTGATCAATTTATTAAAAAATTGTCTTAAAATGAACTGCTCTTTTTATTTTTTTGTTGCTTTTTTTTACAACTCTATCAATTATAAATGTGATATTAATTAATATTTTTATATTGTATCATCCGATTAATATTACTTGCATTACTTTGAGACCAATATCATTCACTTTGCATATATGATAATGACATTAATAATTGATGTAAGATAATTTATTGAAAGTATTTATTCTTTCTAAAGACATGTGTTCTAAAATTCATACCACAAAATGAGGGGGGGGATTAATAACTAAAATTTTAGTAGTTAGTTTGTTAGGAAAGAGAAAAAAAAAATTAGAAGCACGGATCAAATTATAGACTCTTGTTGCTTCATTGTCAGTATAATTCATACTACTATTATATACTTTTAAATACATATATGATATTAGTTTGTTTTTTTATCCTGTTTGTTTTAGTAATTATAATATTAGAATTGTTTTCTTGGTTAATTATATAGATGTTTTAGTTTTAAATTTTCAAATAAATATTATTTTAAAAATAAAAAATATATATATAATTTCACATATATATTTTCCTGTGTATCGCACGAGTTCGAGATCTAGTTTAATGTATGTGTTTGGTATGTTAGAATTACGGTAAATAGCGGTAAAAATATATCAAATCATCTGACATGAGTCTATGATCTAGTTTATAACAGCAGACTTAGGTCAAGTCATCTTTTTTTAAATAGAGAAAGTCAAATATTTTTCATAAGTCTATTTAGTTAAAAATGTTAGACTATATGTCATAAAAAAAATATTTTATGTTTATCAGATTGGCCTACTTAAGTAAATATGAATAATATTATATATTAGATTTATAATTGTATGTTAATTATAAATTTTCTAACCTTTTAGTAATTTAAACATGTTATTCTACATTAGTTTTTGACAAATTTAATTAAGTCATATTAAAATAGAATTTAAATATGATGTCATATATAGTCAAATTATTTAAAATATCAGTTAAATCTCAAAAAATACTTAATTTTATTGACCTATTAGTTGTCAATCTGTTAAAAAATATGTTTGTTTACTTATTTAAAAACGTTATACGAAATAGGTCTTTAAATAGACTAACACGACGTACCATACCATTGTAAAGGTCACGCTCAGTAGACGTGTTTGAGGCGCGGTTTCAATCGATTATGAGGTAATAACTCATTTGATCAAAATATTAAATTACTCACAATTTGATTTGGTTTGGATGAAAACTAAAAAAAAATAAAAAATGGTCTGATCCGATTCAAATTAATGCAGTTTGAATTAGATTGATTTTCGGTTGATGGAAATTACAACTTCATAAAATATAATTTAAATATTAATATTATAAAATTACGTTAAAGTTACAAGTTTGAACCAAAATATTATATTTAATTTACTAGAAATTAACATTAGAAGATGAATTTTCATCGAATATGTTTAAAACATATGAGATAGTAATAAAAATATGTCAAATTAAATAAATAAGTACTATTAAAAATTAAATAAAACTAATAAATAATAGTTTAACGTAATATCTCATACTAATTTAATCAAAATAAAAAAATATCTAAAACTAAAAATAAATAAGTACTAATAATATCTTGCAAAATCTAGCTTGACTCGGACAATTCTCACCCCTAAAAGTAAGTTAAGTAATTTTGTAAAAGTTAACGTTGTTTTTCTAAGATAATGATGGATTATTGTGATTATAGACAATTCATCGTGATATTAAACATATAGACTTAAATTCACTCTTAGTCCATCTATTTTATCCAAATTTAACTTTTTGTCTTTCTATTTCTAAATTCGGGTTTTTGGTTCTACTATTTAGTAATTCTTGAAATATTTTTAGTGCGCTCAAATGTTGATAACAAGTATATCTCATTTATGACATGGCACATATGTGTCATTAGTGACTTGAAAAAAATATTTTTCAGATCATCGATTAATATTTATTTAATTAATATTAACTTATAAAAAAGTTTTTTTAATAAATAATATAATTTATTATATTAAAAAATGTTTATAAAACATAATTTACTTTCCCAAGATATTTTAAAAAGTTTACTCTCCCACTTAATTTCTTCATGCACTGCGATTTTTGCTTAACCCAATTTCTTTGAATTATACCTCCTTCATCTTCTTCTTCCTTATATCTCCATCATCGTATCTCAAAAAACACATAAAACATCAAACTCTATCTTCATCGTCTATTATTTCTTAATCAAAACCCAGAAAATATAAAAAAAATCCTAAAACATAAACGAAGATATGTTTCGTCAAAATATAAACCCAGAAAACAAAAACAAAATATAGATTAGTAATTTAATAAGAACATGAGGTTTTGAGACAAAGAAAATGAGATTGGAGTTTAGGGCTTTCTAAACAAAGTTGGTTTTTTTTATTAAATAAAAAATTACCCCATTAATGAAGAAAAACATGTCCAATGATGAAGAAAAAGAATGAAGGCGGTGATGTTGTCGGTACAGATCTCCGATTACCGAGAAACTAAGGTGGTCCTCGTGTGAAAGTGTTTAAAATTCAAAAAAAAAAAAATTGGTCCAATAAGTTGAAAGTACGGAAAAAAAAATACAAGAAAATGGGTTTGAATTGTGTTTACTTTTTTTTCATTCATGCTTTTTTATGTGTTATTGTTGTTATCTCCTTCTCTCACTCTCCTATCTTTTTGATTGAACCATTTCATCTTAAATACAAGGGGAAGTGTTTGTTGAGATGTTTTTGTTGGAGGTCTTTTAGAGTATGACATTTGTACCTTTTAGGGTCTATCCTATGTACTTAATTTGCAGAGAGACAGCTTGTATCTTCATGAATTTCAACAATTGAACCATTGAAGATAAATCTATCTATTGAGCTCATAACTGACTCCCAAATACATTTTTTGTTATTTTCTTCTCCCACTCTCCTATCTTCTAGATTGAAATATTTCATCTTATATACAAGGGGGAAGTGTTCGTTGAGATGTTTTTGTTGGAGGTCTTTTAGGGTATGAAATTTGTACTTTTAAGGGTCTAGCCTGTGTACTTCATTTGCAGAAAGGCAGCTTGTATCTTCATGGATTTCAACAAATGAACCATTGAAGATAATTATATATGTTGAGCTCATAACTGACTCCTAGAAATCCCTCCTTAAAATATGTATGACAATCAGAGGAAACAATGGGTACATGATCAGAGGATAGAACAATCAGAGTACTATCTTACAAACCATCAGAGCAAGCAAGTTATCAAATGATGTATACACATAGAGGGTACATTGATCGGAAGACATCGTGTAGATCATCATATCATTAACTTTTGCTAGAGCATTGACTTTATCAAAAGATTGACTTCTCCATAGGCATTGGCTTTGTCAGAGCGTTGACTTTTCCAAATATGTTGAATTTATCACATGATACATAAAAGTTCAGAGTTATACGTTTGACGAGATTATTAGAGGCAATGACAATAACTTGCTCATCACGTTTGTCAAAGGGAAAGGCAAAAGAATTCTTGTTACATTTGTCAAAGCAGAAGCAGAAGAATTTTTGTTACGCTTGTATTAGAAGCAGAGGAACATAATCTAGTTGGGTTTATTAGAGGCAACTGAGGTACTACGTTGCCTGCATCTCAGAGTCAACTGAAGCTTACCACAACAAGGGCGCGTGTCACCAAACTTACGTTGTCAAGCTCACAACAAGGGCACGTGTCACCAAACTTACGTTGTCAAGCTGAAGTGAAGTCTTGATTACTTTTGCCTTTGTCCAGTCATCAAAGGATGGACTTTATATAGCGATGCATGCTCTGCTGCGCTTGTTTATGCAGTATTTGCTACAATAAAAGATTTATACAGTACTTGTAATCTAGGCTATTTTGAATAGTTTTAACATAACTTTTGCCTTTAATCTGCACACTTAACCTATATAGTTAGGGGATAAATATTTTTTTATTTATATGTATTACAAAATACTTCTGCACTAACATAGGTAGCCCATGAGATGGAGAATGCGAAAAAGGTATTTATCTTCTTGATTTGAACACTACGGTGGCTATAAACGCTCTCTAATGGTGGTTGTTGAAAAATTTAAGTTGATAGATCAGAAAAATTAAGAGGTGAGTTTGTAGAGGAAGAAGAGATTAATTTAATGGTGGGAGCGGCGTGGCCAACAAAGGTCGGAGCAAGGCGATGGGTCGCCGGAAGTAGGCTACTAATATGGTGGTGGATTTTTGTTGGAGAAGAAGAAAAATGTTTGATCCTATAGCTTTTTCTCTTACATACTGTTTGATCCTATGATTGATGCTCAATTTTTTATAAATTTTTCAATATTGTAATATTTTAAATATATCAAATTATATTATTTATTAAAAAACTTATTTGTAAATTAATATTAATGAAATGAAAATTATATGTTAATTTGAAAAAACATTTTTTCCAACTCACTAGCGCCACATTTACGCCATGTCATAAATGAGATAGACATGTCGTCTAAATTTGAGGGGGACTACAAAAATTCCACTAATTTCTAAATAGGGAGACCAAAAATTAAGGGCGTACGCCAGTTGGGTTGGAATGATTTTGACAAAATCCGATACCCGAACCGATTGATTATCTTTGGGTTGGGTTGAATTCTAAATCCGTATTTTTTTCATTTAACCCGAACCGATCAAGAACGAGTTAGGTTGGCAGGTTATACATAAATAGTAACTTGTTTTTTATTTTACGGGAGAAACATAAGTAACAACAATAACAATTTAATTGAACGAACATATATTTAATACTTGAATGTCTAAAAAACCAGAAAATTTCAATCAAATCATTCAATTCTTTAAAAAAGCCAACAACCTCTCACAAAAAAAAATAAATCTAACAATCTTCAAATACATAAGTAAATTCAACAAGCTTCAAATACATATGTAAAGCCAACAGTAAATCAATAAAATATGAAAATTCATCAATTCTAAGCAATGTCAACTTCAAGTCCAAACATTTAACAAGTTCCTCAAATTATGGAAGTGAACAATTGAGAATCTGTAAAAACAAATATCAATAATAAAACTGAGGAGATAAAGAAGGAGAAATAATAAATAAGTAAAATATGCATGAAACAAAGCAATAAAAAGTACCTTAAGATGTAGTAGTGATTATGGTTGGACAAAAAACTAGGCCCGCCCATTACTGCCCGGCCCGAAGCGGTTGAGGGGAATTGGACAGGTTGGACTGGCTCTGACGGGTTCGGCGGGCAATAATTTAGGGTTCAAAGGGGTAGGAACGGGCGGGTTCGGGTCATGGATTTGAGACCACCGGTGACTTACCCGCCCGAATAAGATTTAATATTTTTTTATTATTTTTATTATTAATTATAATTTTTGGTATTGGGCTGGACATTTATCAAGCCCAATTTGATCCAACCCAACCCTAATTTCAACCTTTTGAGTTCTCTCTTCACTCACACACAAAACTCAACACTCTCACAAGTCACAACAACTAACCGTAACACTCTCAAGTCTCAACAACGGCCAACATCCCTTCTTTCTCCAACATGTTGTTATCACTTACTATTCCTTCTTTCTCTACTCTTTAATTTCTCGTTCTACAATTTTCGGTCTCTTAGATCTTGTTTTTAAAAAATGCATTTTTTCATCTTTGTTGTTTTAAATTTGTTGATCTTGTTCTAATATCTTTTGCAATCGTTCTTATTTTTTTATTTTTGTATAAGGGTTTTTATTTCTTTTTATCATGATTGGGGTTTTGATTTAGCTATTTTTCTACTTCTGAGTTTACTAGAGTTTAGATTTTTTTGCCTGTTGTTTTTCTATATTAGGATTTTGATTTAGGTAATTTTTTGCATGAATAGGATTTTGTTTTCATCTTGTTTTTTTTCTTCATCTTTGTAATAAATATGTTGATCCAGTTTGTTGGTTTGAGATTCTTGTTAAATTTTTTATATTTATTTACTTTTTTTTATCTACTAATTTTTATTTATATAACTAACTTTAAATAGTTTGTTTATGCATTTTCTAGATTTGTCTCAGCATTTTCCAGATTTGAGAGAAAAAGTATATTATTAAATTTATTTTTTTGTTATTTTTTGGATTTGTTGATGTTCTTGGCTTGTGGCTAGGAAAGATGGATCACCGAGCTAGAAATAGTAGCAAGCAAGGGGTGGTTGATGCTATTTTCTATTACTATAGTATCCCTATGAATGGACAATGTATATTAAGTTTACATTTCACATGATAGTTAGATTTATAAACATGCTTATGAAGTAGCAATGTCAAGTTACAAAGAAGGGGGTTTGAATTGTAACCTTCCCTATTTAAAATTTTCTATTAAAAACTTAAGAGAAAAACAACTCAAGAATGATCTTGGTTATAATAACAGAAACGGAGAATGTTCTTGGTTCTGAAACAGAAAACGCAGAATGTTCTTGATTAGTTAAAATCACAGTTTTTAGTTTCTCTATTTAATTTCGACAATAAAAATAACTGAATGTAAATAGATATAAGAAAGAGATACCACACAAAGATATATCCTGGTTCACCCAACGTGGGCTACATCCAGTCCTCACAACTGTGAGATTTTCACTAAGTGTTCAAAGAACGGAGAACAATCTTCTGGTTACACAGTTAAAGATCAACCTTGATCAGTAACTATGCTTCCTTTCCACCCAGAAAGGATTCAATCAAGTCACCTAACTAATCTGCTAGGATTTTACAGTTAACTCTTTTAATCACACTCAAACTATAAACAATCCTTATAGTTATGAGTTTACACAATAATGATTTAAAGATTTGGTTGAAACTGATTATGCTCAACTCTTGTTTGAGAATAAAATCAGAATAAAAGAACTCAGTAATATGATCTGTAAGTATGAAACGATTTCAGCCTGATTTCTTTTGTGAATGAGATAGCTTCAAGAATGCAAGTGAATGTGATTTAATGAGAATACTTGGCACTTGAAGTTCTGAATGTTGCTTGCGAATTTGTCTTCCTTTTATAGATGATTTGAGCAATTAATTCTGGTCAGAAAGAGCTGTTGGTAGTGCTCTATTTTCCTTCTGACAGAAGCAACGAATCTGTTGACAAAAAGCACCATTCATGTGATAGTTTTGGGCCTTGCTGTTTTAGGCCGTTTTGCTTAATTTCAAACATATTTCCTGTGAGCTTAATGACCCATTAAGCTTAGAAAAATACTTGATGATTATTGGGCTTTGATCTGGACACTTGATTCGATCCAAAACTGTTTGGAAAGGAGTAAATAATTTTCTGCAGAATTGAGAAGTCTTCTTCTGCAGAAACAGAGATTGTTTTTCTCAAAAACGGAGAACGTTGATTATAGGTGGAGAAAGATGATCAATCTGGTCTGATAGTCTTCTGGACAATCTGAGGACTTATAATCAATCTTGAAGTTCAGTTTTGTTCAAATTTCTTGACAGTTTCAGACTGGAGAAAGTTGCAGTCCGTTTTTGACATGCTTGAATTCATGATGATTTATCTTAGTGATTCGAGAACCGTTTTGAGTAAAAATGATTCCTATTTGTTCCTTGCCATGAACTGATGAAATTGGTATAAAGGATTAAGGCAGAATCAATGTAAAAGTGTTGAAGAAAGATTGGTGAAGTGGCTGAGACAATCATTTTTGATTCTGCTGATCTTTCTCTATGTACAGTTTATGATCATGACTGTTTTATTTATTTTTGATCTGATTTCCTTGCTTTGCTTGGTTCCTATCTTTAATAAAAACACTCAAGAACACAGATTAAATTAACAAAACATTTAGCATCATAATTAGTATTCTTAATTAATCTTTGTTTATTTTCATCAAAATTTAATTTGAGAGTTTGTCTTAACAACTTACATCTCAACCTATAAATTGTATATATTAATGTTGCTTCAAAGGTTATTTTTATCCATAACATCTAAAAATTAGAGCTATAGAATGTTCATTATAAAAGAAAATTGGGACAAAATTGCTCAATTTTAAAGGAAAAATTAAAATAGTTAATTAAACATAAATTTTGGACAAAAAAATAAAATTAAAAAAAAATGACTTTTTAATTTAAAAATGACCTAAAAATGAATGGATCAAAAAAATAGTTAGGCCAAAAAAAAATGTCATTGGACCAAAAAACTAAATGGCCCATAAAATCAAACCCATAGGAAACCACCTGTCAACCTGTGGCCCGTTTTACCCGTTACCCACCTAAACCGAATTCTTTATTGTGTGGAAATGTGCCTGTATTTTTTATCTGTGGATTGGGTCGGTTAGGATTTTTGGGCTCAAATCCGCCCTACCCGGCCCGTTGTCCACCCCAAGTAGTGATTGTGTTAAGCTCAGCAGCAGTCACCCCAACATCAATTGAAACTAATTCGGACAACTCTAAAATTTTAAATACAGTACACAATCTCATTAGCACACCAAATGATTAAAAGAATAAACAAAAATAAAGGAAAATCAATTTGAAAGTTAAAATAAAACATTTGTACCCGACTCAATCTTTTGTACTTCAACCAATTCAGCTGCTAAATCAATTTTCTTAGAAGATTTGATCCAATTTTGGGTACAAATCAAAGCTTCAACATTAGTGGCATTTAATGAACTACGAAATGAATCGAGGATTCGACCTCCTGTACTAAATGTCGACTCAAATGATATAGTAGACATTAGAATAGCCAAAGTATCTCTAGCTATGCGAGAAAGAACATGATATTTATTTGTTTTTCCTTTCCACCATTTAAGAATGTCATATGTAGGGGAGTTTTCTTCAACACCATCCTCTGAATACCTATCCAACTCACTTTTTTTTTGCAATTCACCTATTTTTTCCTTCAGGTTCAATCTAAACAAATTTTCCCAATCATCCTCATCCCCTTTTTCAATGTTAGACTGTGAGTGCATGTTGAGATTCGAAGTACTAGAATCACTAGCTACATTAGTAATGGGATACAAAACAATATAGTGTTCAAATAATTTACCAATGAGATTTTTTAGTTTTTTGTCATATCATCGGACTTGTCAGTACCATACATTCTTTTAATACAAAACTCAATATACTCAAGATTAAAACGAGGATCAAGAAAAACAACAACAAACAGAAGAAAATTTATTTCACCATTATCCCAATGTTTGTTGAATTTTACTTGCATATTTGCAGTCATCTTTTTCAAAACAACATCTTATTTGTTCTTCCATTTAGTTAATGTTTTCTGAATTTCAACCAGCTGCTTAAAAAAAGAGTTGGTTGTAACATGTAATGACCTAGAAAAAGAAAGAGTCGCTTCATAGAAAGTCTTCAAAAACTTCACAAAAACACGGGAACATTCCCAATCAGTTTCATTAGGACATCTTCTTATCTCACTACCATTAGACACAAATGCCACATCGACATGTTCTAAAGGATAAAATGCATGCTCATATTGTTTAGCAATATACAACATCAAAAAGGTGGAGTTCCACCTAGTTTGCACATCAAGTGTTACCATTGCTTTAGAACATACATTCACAGCTTCTGCAAACTTCTTAAAATAGCCAACCTATAGGAGAAGACTTGATAAACTTACATGCAGCCTTATTTTAGCAATTGATGAGTCAATTCCCTTCAAGCCATGAGTGACAATCATGTTCAATACACGTGCACTACATTTCATATGTAAGTACTTCCCATTAAATAAAGTACGACATTTCCAAAGAGTCGTGCCTCTATTTAAAAATGCAATAGCCAGATTGTTAGCACTTGCATTATCAACAGTAACACAACAAATAGACCTAATCCCCCACTCTTTCATGCAATTTTCTAAAGTTATCCCTATGGTTTCACCTTTGTGGTCGGAAATCAAACCAAAATATAATATCCTCTTCTTCAAATCTCATTCATCATCAATATAATGAGCTTTTACACACATATAATTCATATTTTTGATCGATGTCCAAGTATCAGTGGTCAAAGACACCATTTGTTTATTTGCAGACAACATACTTTTCAACTTTTCCTTCTCATCAAAATTCAATTGCAAGCAATCTCTAGCAATAGTAACACGAGAATGAATTTTAAATCTAGTTTGAGCCTCACTCATGAATTATTTGAACCCTTCATTTTTAACATATTTAAAAGAGAGTTCATCAATAATTACCTTCTTTGCAAGTGCTATTCTAGTTCTTTCTTGATTAAATTTAACAAGTTTAAAACTAACACTATTAGGGTCATCATCATTTTCCTTTCCAAGAACAATTGTCTTTTGTTTCTTATCAAGTTGCCTATTTGGATTTTTAAAGCACTTTTTTATATGTCCAAACAAGTTAGTGGTTCCATAACTAGAACTATTTGTTGCGCACACTTTCGCACAATACTTACATGTACCTGTATCATTTCCCTTATTAAAATGTAACCAAGCACTGAAAGAGGTTTTATTAGTTACCTCGTTTGCTTGAGTTGACAGCAATGATAAGAGGCCTAAATCTTGTGCTTGTTATGATGAAGCTTCTTGTTCTTGTGGAGCAAATTGATTAGGAGCTTCTTGTACTCGTTCCATTTGTCTCAAATCTATACAATAATATAGTTAGAAAATTTCAAATTGAACCTAAAACAGTTCCAATCAAGAATGCAATGTTCATGCCTCATGCCATACTACAGTTGCACATGGCTGAATGACATGTTATATACAAGATAATCTATCAGAGACTCAGAGTGAAAGTTCATAAATGATTGCATATATTTTTACCGTTTTCTTTGAAAAAACAACTACTGTATGTACTATGTATGCTTGAATTACCTAGAAAAAAACAACTATTGTATGTATGCTTAAATTACATTCCAAAAATAAATGAAGATGTCTAAAAAAATCTGAAGAAATATTTAAAGGCTTCATCCATGAAAAAAATAGGAAAAGAGGAATCAATCATTCATTTCCTTGTTTATTGTGATTGAATCTTTTGCTTTTATTCATTGAAAGAGAAAAATAGGTGGACGCTGCTATAAATAGAGAGAAGAGACAAAAATGAGAACTCATTATATTCGGCTATTCGTGTGACCGACGTCGACAGTGGGGTTGCGTGTGGAATAAAGTGTGGAAGAATGTGGGTTGTAGCGCAACTGCTGGAACAGAAGAAGAAGGTGGCCAGCGGCACGTCTGCATGAACAAAAGAAGAAGGTGGGCACGGGTGTGGAACAGAAGAAGAAGGTGGGTAGTGGTTGCTAAAGAAGAAGAATGAAACTCTATTGGGCTGCTGGCTGCCAAACAAAATTTTATAAATAAAAGAACATAACTAGTTACCGGGTTGGGTCTACGAGTTCAAATTGTTGAATCCGTTACTCGAACCAAATATAACCGGGTTTCAGCGGATTGTGTTGGGTCGGACCCGAAAGTGATCGGGTGCTGAAAAAATTGGGTTGAGTTGGATTGGATGATCGGGGTGTAGGTCGACCCGCACCCATGTACACCCCTGGCAAAAATCCATATATATAATAGAGGGATCAAAATTTAAATTTGAATAAAATAGGAGACTGGAAGTGCATTTAAGCCAAACATAGATTTTACTATGATACTAAACATATATTCACTATCTCAGAGGTCTTTGTTGTTTCTTATTATTTAATTTAATGATTTAGTTTGTAAATAATGTTTGTGTCTATTTTAGTTGTTAAATGTATATTCAATAACTTGGAAAAGACTTTTTTTATTTTATTTAAAAAGTTTAGCAGTAAAACTCACTTATATTATATGGGGAGAAGTGAAGTATGGGTTGGAATCTCAAAATATCAAATAACTTTTATTTTACCATATCAGTGACACCTGTGAAAAAAAAATGTATATATTTTATCATTTGTCAATTCTAAAATAGAGAGACTACTATAAAATATTTTGTAAAGATATCTCTGCAAAATAAAATATTTTTTACGAAAAAGGTAACAAGAATTCTTATAATCAATATTCTCAAAATTCAAGTCTCGATTGAGAGAATTACCTATATTTGGTGTTTGATGTGTCTCAAATATGATTACCTCTGATAAATGTAACAACAATCTACCTGTAACTATGGAATTAACATTAAAAATAGTGAAAATTTTGAGAAATATAAATAGCATATTTATTGATTTTGTAAGTACAATATCAACATCTCATCAATGTTATGAATAATCAACGCCCCAGTGTTGCGCACCGCCTTTACGTAAGAACTTCATACTAACAATACCAATAAGGTCTTCTCAATCATCAATCTTTGATTCTTTCATTGCATAAACCCTAACATATCCTACTTACATGAATGCAACATAGACAAGTATGACATAACCAAAATCATCAATACCATTATTAGACGTCTCTCGGCCTAGATATGCAATCAAGGATCATTTATCATCATTAGTCTATATCTATGACTAAGGATGTCATAACAGATAAATGAGTTTTCATCATTAGCACTTAACATTTATCACATAAGATATACGTACACATCATCAACAATTATCAAGAAGCATAAAAAGTAAGTATTATCTTAATAATTACATACTAGTATGGTACCAGTGCAATGCACGGGTAAAGTTGTCTATTACTACTTGTTGCTATAAAATAGTTTATACCGTTAATTATATTTGCAAATAAATATAGCAATTATTGATATGCATAACTTTAGAAATACATATAGTTAATGTCAAATATTTTTAATTCGATGATTATTATTAATTGATGTCGTAAAAAAATTATAACCGTGCAAATATATTAAATCTATAACTATATATATGAAGTGGCAAAAGATGACAAAGTAGATATATCTATTCAAAAGTTACAAAATGATTATCACATTAGGATGAACAGTTGAACTTGCTTAGTAATATGAAAATTTCAAGAAGGTTCATTCATTTGATGTTCTTGATTAACTTTGATGTTGTGAGTTTGCACTTGCTAATTCTTCACACTGCATTTTAGCAATGAACAAAACTTCAATAATTTCATTTACAAATTTAAAATATAGATATATGTTAGCTCTATGTATTAAAGTTACTTAATTTGTGTTGCTTCATCTATATATAGTGATTGTAATGTTATTCAACTATTGACACATTTAACCAGTTTTTGTCTATCATCATTTGTGAAAGCATAAATATGTCTTCTAAACGGTAAAAATAAATTTGTAGTTAGTTTTAACATTTATATATGTCATATTTTCAATGGGGAGGAAACAATAGTTACTTAGTTGTATGATGATTTGTGTTGGGGCTTTTATGACAGCAAAGTCTTTGAAATGTTGCTCTGATTGTGCTTTTGGAGCTCGTGTTTGTTGGCTTTAATCTTGGTTTGATAATTTTATTTTATTTGACTCCATTTACCTTCGGTACAAATTGCACTCAATTTCTTCTAGCCAATAGAATTATAATCACTTAGGTTATAGTAAAAGAGATATATCAAATATTGTTGTCCAAAAAAGAAACAAAATAACCGCATTTGGAAGAGTTGAGAAGTTTGAACATCATATGGAAAGAACTGCATCAACTTATTATTCAAACATATAAGTCATTGTACATAACAGTTATGATTCCAACATTAAGATTTACATTTTCCTCCTAGTAATCAAGCCACAAAGTAGAATGCCAAAACTTGCATGCATAATCTACTCAAATTATAACTTGAAGATAAATGTTTTGATCTTGGAAGCTCATACACGTATTCAAACTCAAACATACTAGACACCAAAATAACCTAATATAAATAATTGCATACAACTTCATACGACTAAACTGAAAAGATCCCCCATAACATTAGTGCACCTGGCTTACTAAGTTATAATTGATATCAACTTCAGTTTTTTGAATCTTAACAAAACATGTCTACAAATTTATATCCGTAACATCTCCAACTTCAACAATATGATTTATTTTGGCATTTTCATCCAAGCAAACCTCTTAGGAAAGAATCAAATAAAGTCTTTCGATTCTTCTTAATAAGGGTACACTTTATTGAGTTTATTCTTAAAAATTGAAATCATGACCTATTCCAATGAAATAGTAGCCTTGATGATCCCAAAATAAATCTCCTACAAAAGTCAAATCATAAAAATGATAATTCTGCAATATTGATTTAGCATGATAGTAAAAGCAACACCATATGTCAAAATATAATAAGCCACACAACAAGGAATTTGAAGGTCACTAAGATCATTTCATAGAGTTGGGAAAGATACAAAATATTGCATAACATCATATTAGATATGCAAATGTAAGTTGATTATAACACCACGATTTTTAAAAGCGCGAGTATATTTTTTTTCTTCAAAACAAATTAAATAAAAATGCCAAGTTAAATCCATAAATAAAGAAAATACTCTTTGATAAAATATTTTAAGTCGTAACCCCACGACAAAGGTCAACATTTATTACAAACAGCAGATATGGTTTTGAACAAAAATCCAAAGTATCCAAGTAAAATATACACCGACTAAAATAGTTTGTTCGAATACATAAGTTCTCTTTTTACAGCAACAACTTGAAATGGGAAAAGGAAAATAAATAAAATTCTTAATTAACACTCTAAGCTGATCCTTAATCTAACTGAGGGTGACTGGGTACTGAGAATCCACGAGCGACATCAAGCCCCCTGCTTTCGGTTACACAACCAACCCATCGTTGTGCCACACCTTAGATCGACCCTGGTTCTCATCTGAAGGCAAAGCCCAGATTTCCACAAAAGTTGTAAAGGGTCACCAACCGAAATTAACAAATACCACATAGAATTCAATTTTAAATGCACAAAATCACCTTTCAACTTAGCATGCATCTAGAAAGGGTTTGCATATGCTAAACATGCATAAACAAGGTTGAAAAATGAAGTTTTGGACAAAACTGCACTGTTGTATTCGAATACAGCATATCTGTAGTCGAATACATATGTGAAACCAGCAGAAAAACAGCAAAAACAGCACAAACAACACTATTGTATTCGACTACAACCTCCATGTAGTCGAATACACTTGCGAAAACAGTGAAAAATCCTGCAGATTTTGTATTCGATTACAACCCCCTTGTATTCGAATACAATTGCGAAGTCAGTAACAAAATCCATTCAACTGTATTCGACTACAGCCTCCTTGTAGTCGAATACACTTTCGAAAATGCAAGTCAGAGGCAAAAACAACTCAACTGTATTCGACTACAACCATGTTGTATTCGAATACATCTGTAAAAATGACAGATTTTCCGTTTTGAAACACACCAAAGTCATTCAAACACTTTCAACACCCAATCAATCAATCAATCAATCACAACACCAAATACGGTACAATTCATACACCACAATCAAGTACGCATATACAACCATCATAGTTTATCAAACATGACTCGCGTGCCGAACACCCTAATGCAATGCGTGTATACCAATGCATATGACATCGTTACGTGGCCAATCCGGTCACCACCATCGCCATGGCCCATCCGGTCACCATGTACTATGAAATGCATTATCTCGTGGCCCATCCGGTCACCACTATCACAATGGCCCCATCGGGTCACCATGTACTATGAAATGCATTATCTCATTGCCCATCCGGTCACCACTATCACCATGGCCCATTCGGTCACCATGTACTATGAAATGCATTATCTCGTGGCCCATCCGGTCACCACTATCACCATGGCCCATCCGGTCACCATGTACTATGAAATGCATAAGCATACTCTGACTCGTAACACCACAATCATTAAGTAAATGCAGCGATTAAAAGATTCCCCATTTTTAATGCTCATTTAACAATAATGATTTTCAAATTCAATACAGAGCATACTCAACGCATATAATTCCTCAAATCACAGGAAATTCAATCACTATATACACCAATCTCATCAATTCATTTCACACCAAACCAAAATCCACACATAAATTGTATTGATTCAAAATCCTACATCTTCAAACATAAAGCAAATCTCCACATTCATAATATCACCCATAAACACATCAATCACACCAAGTAAAAATCACCACCACCCACACCTCAAAACTCATTAAATTCAATTTTACCATTTCACCCATAAAATGCATTAAATTCATTTCCCACAACATTACACCTTAAACCCATCAAATTCATTTTCCAAAATTTTCAACCATAACACACCAAATCAAAACTCCAAATTGTTAAACATAAACCACCAATTTCTTTTCCACAACTCACATAAAACCCATTAAATTCCTTTTCCCCAAATTCACATATAAATCCCATCAAAATCAAACCCCGCAAATACACATATATAGTCCTATATGCAAGCTAAAAATTTGGAAGGAGCCCTTACCTTCGTTGTAGCTTTAACGGCCAATTACGGCACCGCGATTAAATTCTGGTAAAACTTCGCTTCGCACGACGCTTCCAAAATTGGCTCACTAGCACCGTAGCGTGGATGGGAGTAACTTTCCCTTCTATCACTTCGCGAGATGAAGCTCTGAAGTCGAAGAAAAGTGGAGGTTTACGTTTGGTGGTTTTGAAAACCCACCAACACGGTTTCGGAAAGGAACAAAGGAAGATGAAAAGGATTCGCGAAGCAGGGAAAACGTTTTCGTGCTCTGTTTCTCATTCCTACCTTGTCTTCACTTATGTGTATATATATATATATATATAATACTAACTCACCAAATTTTCTATATATTCAGCAACTAGAGATATTTTTAACAAAACAGTCCGGTAATAAATTCTCTGAAACGTAAATAAATTATTTCTCGCCAAATAATTCTCACTTGATCTAAATATATATATAATAAACATATAACAAACTCTAATAAAATATGCTTTTGGTATTTAATTCACAAAATGAATTAAAATTGGGCTAAATGCCTCAGCAATTTAACACCAAATATACTAAAATTGCATAAATTAGAGTTTAAAATTAAGGGTCTTACATTATTCCAATTAATACATATATATATATATATATATATAGAAACCAAACCAACAAAAATCAACATACACATACACACATCACATTACTCACATCTCCAACTATTTTGATAAAAATATCTCCCCTTGTCGCAACTCAATTGACAGGTAAGATCTTCAGCAACCAGATATATTTTTAACAAAACAATCCAGTAATAAATTCTCCGTAACGTAAATAAATTATTTCTCGCCAAATAATTTTCACTGGATCTAAATATATATTATATATATATATATATATATATATATATATATATATATATATAATAAACATATAACCAACTCTAATAAAATATGTTTTTGGTATTTAATTCACAAAATGAATTAAAATTCGGCTAAATGCCTCAGCAATTTAACACCAAATATACTAAAATTGCATCAATTAGAGTTTAAAATTAAGGGTCTTACATTGATCATATCAGTTTGTACCATTACAAGTAGTGGTTAGCACATAAGCGAATATTAATTTAAAACTCAATTGTGCACTATTAAAATATGAGTATAAATACTTGCTCAACTCAAATAGGCCACTTTGCTGGAGTAAAATCTACTCGTGAAATATCAAGCATGAAATGTGGGTCTTATGCTCTGAATATGTGAAATTGTGACTATGTGTTATAATATGTGAAATGTGGATAGTGAAAATGCAAATTCTACGATATGAATATGTGAAGTTGTGGATATGTGTTATAATATGTTACAGGTCAATTGTGAAAGGAATCCAAATCATGCCCATGATGGTTCCATTGAGGAGTGACTTAGGATGACGAGGGGAGAAATGTATATCTCAGAGATTAACACCCAATGTTCATATGATGGTTTAACACTTAATTTTATGTGTCTATGTGAGGGTTTTATAGCCCAATTTTATGAGCATGTCATGACGATATAAATGGTTTGGCCACATAGTATATGAGTAAGTACAATATTAAAAGCTTGATAATGGAGGTCGTTGGACTTTGGGGATCCTTAAGATCATCACACCTTGGGCGTTCTCAGGACGAAAATTTCTATGTGGCTTGGATTGTCTTTAAACGTCGAAAAATACTCTGCAACCCTCATTTACCCTGACTAGACACTTACATGATCAACCCTAGGTTGAGTCGAATTGTTTTAACGAGGATGTGGTCAATTATTATGTGTTATCCGCCCACCCATAAATGGTGGTATAGTAGTTTGTCTACTCACCAAGTACTTTGTAGTTAGATTGGTACCATATGACAAAAGTTAGATTAATTGTTTAATTGATCTACTATTGAGAATTATTATTAAATATAAATCATGGTCTATTGTTATTAAACATTAATTAATTAGTTAAGGCAATATGTGTTCGGTTATGTATTCTGAATTGATCATGATGGGGTGAACCAAGCTGTTAAGCCGAAAGATAGGTCCATGTCATAGTTGTTTAGCTATTTAACCGTTGTCTCTATTGTTGTTGTTAACAAACTTAGACTTGTTGTTGTTGTCAACATACTTTTAAAAAAAACATAACTGGATGATATAGAAAGAAAAAAGAATCAACATAACACAATTCATAGATTAACTCCTACGTTTAGGGGATTGTATCTGAACATAAGAAGTTTCCACTATGTTCAAAGTTTACAAGATTATTCACCAGAACTTTGATCTTAACACTTTGATCAAGTTCTTCTTTAATCTCACTTTTTCTTCTTCAGTGTTTTACAAGTGTTTTCCTTTTATTACATACACAAGAGAATGGAACCTTTTATATGAGTCTAGTTGAGCAATTGCCTCTTACTACTTGCAACAGAATCAGTTACCTATTTGAAAAAAAAAAAAAAAAAACTAGAAAGGAGATTGAACCCAATATTGGGACTAAGAGTGAACCTTCACCACTTGTGTGATATGATATCAATAAAGGATATGCTAACAAGTTTAGTTAGCATATCAGATAAATTTTCATTTGTGTGAATCTTCACCACTTGAACATCACCATTCTTTATGACATCTCTGATGTAGTGTAATATGATATCAATGTGTTTGGTTCTCTCATGATACACTTGATTTTTGCTTAAGTGTTTTGCACTTTGACTATCACAATTGATGCGACCTGGTTCGTGCTTCAACCCCAATTCTGATACAAGTCACTGCACCCATGTAGCCTCCTTTACAACATCATCAAGAGCAACATACCTAGCCTCAATAGTTGAGAGTGCTACTATGTGTTGTAATGAGGCTTTCCAGTTGATAGGATTCCCAAACAAAATGAAAACATAACCAGTAAGAGACATTATTTTATCTGAATCCCCTTGCATAATCTGAATCTACATAGCCTTTAACTAGTTGTGTGTCATCACCTTTGCAGTATACCAAACTCGCTTCTTGAGTTCCTCTTAGATTCCTACGTATCCACTTGACAACATGCCAATGATCATTTCCTGAATTCCCGATAAACCTGTTGGTCACACTGACATCATGTGAGATATTTGGCCTGGAGCATACCATGGCGTACATTATGCTTCCAATTGCACTAGCATAGGGAACATACCTCATTTTTTCTTTTTCTTCTTCTAATATAGGTGACATGGCTCAAGACACTTTAAAATGAGCAGCTAAGGGAACACTTGTAAGTTTGGCATTATACATATTAAACTTTCTCACTACCTTACTTAGATAGCCTTTCTGTGAGACTATTAACTTGATCTTGTCTCTTTTTCGAATGATGTCTATTCTTAAAATTCTCTTGGCTGGATCAAGATCTTTCATTTCAAATTCCTCCTTCAATTGACCTTTCAGCATATCAATATGCTTCATATCCTTACATGCTAACAATATATCATTCACATATAGCAAAAGATAGATGAATGTATTACTAGTAAATTGTTTGAAATAAACACAACAGTCATAATTGCTTCTAACATACTTATGTTTTAGCATGAAAGAATAAAATCTCAGTACCATTGCCTAGGTGATTGTTTGAGTCCGTTGAGCGATCTTATTAGGTGGCACACCCAATCATCCATGCCTTGAACCTTAAACTCGCTTGGTTGTTTCATGACAATGGTCTCATTCAAGTCCCCATGTAGAAAAGTTGTTTTGATATCCATTTGCTCCAATTCCATGTCAAAATATGCAACCATGGAGAGTAGGATCCTGATTGATGAATGTTTAACTACTGGAGAAAATATCTCATCATAATATATCCATTCCCTTTGTGTGTAGCCTTTAGCAACCAACCTTAGCAACCATCATAATATCTCATCAAAATATCTTCCGAGAAACCATACCTGTCAGGTGGCTTGATGTTCCTTCTATCCCTATATCTTGCAAGTAGGTAACCAGTCTCATTTTCTTGAATTTTATTTGCTTGAGTATCTATTTCATCACTATTGGACTCAACTAACTGATCTTGTTCTAGTTGTGGCCTACTTTGTATTATAGGCTCCACCTCAAACTCAAATCTATTTAGATCTTTCTCATTTGAGACTTGATCTTCATGATCATTCATATATCTGTAGAGACTTCCTTCATGAAATTTTACATCTCTACTTATGATGCATTTCTTATTCTCAATGCATCATATTCTATACACTACAAGAAAATAGACATATACCTATGGAAGTTTATAGTGACAAAATTAAAAATTGTAGGTATAGATAAGCTATACCCACAGATAAACTATTTGTTGTTGGTATATGTGTCTTATACCTTCGGTGACATAAATTTGTCACTAATTGTTATAGTTACACACTTAAATCTGTGGCTATAGACATCAAAATGGAAAATAAATATTTTTTAAAGGAGCCAAAATCTTAATTGTTTGTGAAAATAATTTTGTACAAATTTTTCATAATGTAAGCCCAAAAAATTTCAATGGAGGCAAAATCCTAATTTTTTAATGCACCCAATTTCAATGAGCCAAGATCTTAATTTTTTCAATGGAGGCAAAAAAATTTCAATTGAGCCAAAATCCAAATTTATTCAGTGGAGCCAAAAATAAAATTTTAATGGAGCCAAAAAAAATTAATAGAGCCAAAATGTAAATCAATACCAACTAAACCCATTCTCCTCAAAACACCTAAAACCCAAAACACGTTAAACTCTTCTTCTCTTTCACCCAATCTAAATCCCTAACCTCTCAATCTCGAGCCCCAATTTGTTGCCTTCTCCTTCTCGCCGTCGATCAACCACCTTCTCGCCGTCGATCAATCCCGAGCCCCAATTTGTTGCCTTCTCGCCTTCGTTGAATCTCGAGTTGTGACCACCGTTCTCGTCGTCGCCGTGACCGTTCTCGCACCACATCTACTGACCCTGTGACCACTGTTTTCGCACCACCGGTAAATTTTGAATTTCTGTACTGTTTATGTATTTTCGCACAACCTGAACATGTGACCTTAGTTCCTTGTAATTTCTGTGTTGTTTTGAATTTTTTGCGAGTTTGATTGAGAGTTAGGGTTCATTTTAGGGATTAATTTTAAATTTTTGTGAGTTTGATTGAGAGTTAGGGTTCATACTAGAATTTCTGAGAAAACTCGTTATGTTTTTATTTTTTTTTACTAATTGTTTTGCTTACTCCTTTTTTCTATTCCTTGCTATATGGAATAGGTTGTTTTCTTTTTAGGTTTTGAATAATTAATTAATAATAATAATTGCTCTTTTTTCTATTCAGGTCGTTTTGCTTACTCTAATAATTTGATTGCTTACAAGTTGGGAAGTAATTAGTTAGCTGTTAATAGGTCAACAAGGAATCAAATAAGACAGCTAATAAGGAAATACTGTCAGTAGGTTTCACCTTGTCCTCAAGTTGAAAGTTCATGTCATATTGTTGCACTTTTGTATAATGTTTTCTAGTAACTTTAAAGAGCTAGAAATAAATTTTTGCATATGGAACTAACCCTGAAGTTGATTGCCTTGCCATGACTAATCATTTGTGAGCTAATTTGGTTGGAATGAGTTGTAAATGACATTATATTGGGATAGAATATTTCATTCTTTCCTTTTTCTTCTGTTATCCCATGTTAGTATGTTATTAAAAGGACAGCCTAGTGCACAAGGCTCCCAGCCTATTGTTAGAGTTTATCTAGCCTATTGTTAGAGTTTATCTATTCCTAAATTAAATTTTTGGTTAGTTTGGTCAATTTTATGGTGTGCATATACCATTTACTGGTTTTTAGCTATCATTTGGCATAATATGTACATATCTCTCCTTTGCTTTACTGTAACTGTCATTTTATATTTAAGTAAGACAATAACTGCATTAGTTGCTTCGAACACTTAAAAAGTTCTTGAACCATGCAGACAGTAAAATCATTTCTCGAAGAAACTTTTGTAGCAATTCCAAACTTTTTGGGATTTTTCTATACTGCCCTGATTGCTGTTTGTGGTGTTTTCCTTCAACGTCTGCAACATCTCCATCACATTTGTATCTCTATCATCGCCACAAAATTAGGTACTGCGAACTTTTAAAACTGTTTAAAAGTATCTTTGAAGTTTATATTGAAACAAGATAGTATTGTATATACTTTATGTCTTGTGTCTTGGTTGATTCTTAAAAATAAAGGATACTTGTGGCTTTCTATTGATGTCTGGGTTATAGTTAAGTTGTTTATGTTGGTTATTATCTTTAATAAAGGATTTGCTCGTGCGTTGTCGGATCTGTTGCGACACAAAGGTCACCAACGATTAGGGGTGAGTGATGTGGCGCAGCGAGCAAGGATGAATTTCATCCAGCGACAGCGACCATTAATTCTAATCCTAAGGAAAAACTATTTATTCGATGTTATGATTTTTTTTGAGTTATTTGATAAAGACGTGAGGTTGTTTCACCGCCGCATCTATCTGTTTCGTTCACATACCGCCGCGTTACGTTGTTTTCTAACAAAAATCATTTTTCTTTACTTTAAAACAAAAATAAAAAGATACAATTCGCGAACAGACATCTCACCTTTTTTTCCCGTTGGTTTATAAACATCAATTGTTTATATTTTTTTTAGTATTTTGTGTTGTAAAGAAAACAATTTTAGGAAGAGATAACTTTAGAAAAATGAAAGTTTAACATATGAGTTTATTTCTTGCATAAATAGAAAAAA
>JBBPBQ010000002.1:44613155-44666199 GCA_037974755.1 Cicer yamashitae
AAAAAAAAAAAAAAAAACACTAAACTACATTTTTTAAAGGGATGCAATACAAAGACTAATAAGAAGAAAATTAGAGAAACCATAAGAAAGTGATACCTTACTACTTAATTGGTTTTGTTAGACTGATTTTTTCAAGATCAGATTCTCTGCTCCTCTTTTGCCTATTATTTTCTCTTCTTTCTCTTTTTTTTTACTCAATCATGCCTTTTCTTCTCTTCTCTTGCTATCGACTATTTATAGACTTTTTTAGGTGTATGTTACAAAAGACAAGGGAATAATTGTCAATTAATCACCATTTTTATTACCATTAATCTCTTTCTTTTCGATTTCTTTTCATTCAAATGATCATCATTATACCGATATTTATGACCATCAATTCATTTCTTTTTGGTTTCTTTTCATTTAATTGATCATTATTATACCGATTTTTATGACCATCAATCTATTTTTTTTCGGTTTCTTTTCATTCAATTGATAATCATTATACCGATTTTTATGACCATCAATCTATTTCTTTTCGGTTTCTTTCCATACCTTTATTTTATTTATTTTTTTTGTTATTTTAGAAAAGAGTCTGAACAGGAATTAGAGGCAAACAAAAACTAGAAACACCCGTGATTGTCTAAAGTTTATAGCCCTAATTATTTATTTTTATTTTTATATTTCTTCACATTTATATATACATTTATTATTATTATTATTTCCTTTTTTAATAAAAAGTAAAAAATAAATAAATAAATAAAAAGCGGACAAAATTATGTGTCAACAGGGTGTCATAATATTAGTTGAAGAGCAGAAATGTGAGATTCACATATTTCATCTCCGAACTAGTGAAATAGTTACCGGTGTCAGTTATTTGAAATGGGAGGATGAATGTCAATAATTGACAGGTCATCCCACTACAAATTCAGACAACAATCTTGTTAATTTAACTTAAATGAGTAAAAGATACATTCTCAACACTTACATAAGACACACCAAATTTTGAAAAGACTTAATAGTAGTTTTGATATTCTTGATATTCTAAATTTCACCAATTCATAAATTTGGTTTCACCAACCTAATCCAATTTTTACCCGTACCCGGTCACTTTCGGGTCTGACCCAACCCAACCTGTTGAAACCCGCTTATATTTGGTCCGGGTAATGGGTTTAACAATTTGAACCCGTCGACTCGTAGACCCAACCCAGTAACTAATTATATATATTTTTTAAAAATTTTGTTTAGCAGTCCCAGCAGTCCAATAGAGTTTCATTACTCTTCTTCTTTAGATTTTCAGCTTCTTGAAGTGTTTTGAGGAACTTGTTAAGTGTTTGTACTTGAAGTTGACATTGCTTATAATTGATGAATTTTCATATTTTATTGATTTACTGTTGTTGAATTTATTTATGTATTTGAAGATTGTTGGATTTATTTTTTCGTGTAAGAGGTTGATGATTTTTTAAAGAATTGAATGATGTGATTGAAATTTTATAGTTTTTGAGACATTCAAGTATTAAATATATTTTCATTCAATATATTTTCCCATAAAATAAAAAACAAGTTATTATTTATATATAACCCGTCAACCCAATCCAACCCGTTCTTGATCGGGTCGGTTCGGTTCGGGTTAAATGAAAAAAATACGGGTTTAGAAATTAACTCAAGCCAAAGATAATCGATTGGGTCATATATCGAGTTTTGTCAAAACAGACCCAACCCAACCCACGTACACCCCTAACCACATTGCCATTATTGTACCATTTTTATTCTTTAATTGAAATGTCATAAGTAAAAATTATTAATGATACAATTGTAATGTAATTTTTTTTATCTCACATATTAAGTTTTAAATTTTTTCTACGGTACACATTGGGATTGACTAGTAAATCGCCTTTTGAAATCTGGTAGAATTTGAAGTCAAATTTTTTATCATAACCTACTATATTATTTTAGAGGTTTTTTTTTTTCAATAACCTAATTAATTAATTTTTTTTATCAATTTACTCTCTTTTGAAAATTATATATTAAACTACTTTTTTTTTACTTAGTTACGTTATTTTTGCAAATGGTAATTTTCTTAAAGAAGTTCAAGTTTACAATGACGACTACCTTAAGGTATTATTTTGTTTTCTTTTTAATTAAAGAAGTTGTCTTTTGAAAAAAAGACTTCTTACATCCAAAATTTTGTTTTGTCTAAGTTATATATATATATATATATATATATATATAATTCATCGAAATTTATTTATAAAATACAACAACACAAATTTTATAAACTATATTGTCGAAGTTTTCTCACACTACTAGATTTTAACGACGTCTTGGTACATCACGAGTTTGTTATTCTTCTTTATCTTCTTGTTATTGAGAATATCGAAGGAAAGTGTTGCACAAGAACTATTTCCACCTTTAAGCCCATTTGGATATTTGATTTAATGGAGTATATGCATTGTCAAACAACTTATGTCAATTAATTTAAAAGATAAATCATCCGAGAGAGTAAGGATTACAACTACAAGTAATAGTTAAATTAGATAATGACTTAATAGTTCAGTTAGATAACGTTGATAAGTAAAAGTGACAAATAATTTAAAAGAGAAAAAGATATGAGAAATCTTCGAAGAAGTTGTATCATTCACTTATTATTCAGTATAATGAAAATAATAATATAGCAACGTTTGAAGTGTGACCTTAACATTTCTCAAAAGTTTTTTATGTCATTTCTTTTTTCCAAAAATGGGATAATAAAAAAAAATCCAACATCGCCGTTTACCCTTTTATTTTTTTATCCAACGTCATCGTTTTCCCTTTTATTTTTTAATTTTCATTATTGAGTCAAAAAATAGTTTATTTTAATTTTCATTTTTCCCTCACTTGTCTACAGTTATAATAACTTATACTACCCCACTAACATAAATGAAGAAAAACCCAAAAGTCGCACCAACACCAACACTCACTCTTCCATTCACCCACCTTCCAAATTCTCCAAAATTATTCTCTCAATTCTCAAAACCCTATTTTAACTCTTCTTCCTCCTCACCTTTGGTAACTTTCATTCTCTTTCTTTTAAACCTAAACCCAAAACATGTAATATTAAGTATCTTTTTTTTTTTTTTTTTTTTTTTTTTTAATTTGTCTAATACTTGTTTTCCTTCGATTTTCAGTTTTTGCGTAGTTATCAATGGAATCATCTGTTGATTTACCAGCTAAACGCACCGCTCCAACTGGTATAAACACTGTTCATTTCCTTCTCAATTTTTTGTTTGTTATTTTCTTTCTTTTTTTTTTCTTCTTGAAAATGGAACATAATTGTTGATCGGAAGGTGTACCGGTGATTTTCTCGCTGTGTTTTCTGCTGCATTTTCGTTTTTTGTTTTTTCCTTTTCGTTTATTTTGTTAATTGTTTTTTTGTGGATTATTTGCATGCTGCAACGTGAATAAATTTGGGGCCACTTGACCTGTTTAGTTCGTGGAGATCATTTTGTTAATTTTTTTCTCTGTAGATTTAATTTAGGTTTAAGTTAAATCGCCGGTGTTCATGGATCAATATTATTTATTTATGTGATTTTTTTACCGGTATTTATTTATGTGATTTAATATGTAGTTTATATTATTATACCATATATTATAAGATCTATGTTTTGGTATAAAATTGCTTATATGATGTAACTTTTGCTAACTGTATTTGTAACCTTATTTTTTTGGAAATATGTTCGGAACCCTTTTTGTTACTGCATGGCCTTTCAGTCCACCCCTCAGTACAGGCAGTAAGGTGTTCTGAAAGTGCTGACATTGAAGAGCATTGGGTTATTCAGTCATTTCCCCTTTCCCCTCTAAAGCCCTCTATCCAAACAAGTGGAATACTTCGTGCATGTTCCTTTCTCTGCCTAAACTAACACACACCCCTCACTCTGGGACTGGCTTGAGTCATTTTGTGCATGTTTGGTATGGCAGTGGATTTGCCAGAATCACGGCGGTGGCCCACTACTATTCTGGCTAACCCACTGTGACACCATACTTATACTTTTTTGAGAAGTGAACATGCACGAAGTATTCCACTTGTTTGGATGGAGGGTTTTAGAGGGGAAATGAATGAGAGGATAACAGTTTATTTTAAACAAAAAATGTATTCACTAATTTAGAAAAATCTAGAATAAAAGGAAAAAAAATGACATATTATTCACAATAGTTGGTGTTTTAATTTCTTGATCATTTTTGTAAAATTTGTATATCTCTTTCTAAAAACTTCTCTTCTCCTTTCTTTCAAAACCCTCCTGTGCTTGAATCAGTGGGCAGGGGCTGAGAATCCTGTAGTATGAAAATGATGCTTTGGTTTGGTTGTATATTACTAGAGATTGGATCTATGGGGACCTAATTGCTCACATATCATGCACGACCTTCCTGCTTAAAACTCAAAAAATGGCGGGTTCAAACCCTTTCTTTTATTTAAAAATTTATTCAATTCGATGAGCTGCTGAATGGAGTTGAAACTGTGTTGGTCCGTGTAGAGTCGTGTTTAAATTTTAGTCCAATTGAATTATATAAGCCTTTATAATATAGTTTTTGTTCTTGCTATTGGTACTTGTATTATACTTCCTTAGGATGCATCAACTTGTTGGATCGTGTGGAATTGCACAGTATTCATATTCAATATATAGTCCTTGAAAGGAATATCTTTAGTTTCTGAGTATAGTTTATGTTGTTTCTTCCTTTAATAACATTTTGCATTTATTCATGTATTTCAAATTGTTCAATATTTTGTTTATTTGAAGCAAAAAACGCATTAATGGATATCTGTATCAGATGAACTTTAATAAATTTCATTTGCTTAAACCAGGAATCTCTCCAGAAGGGGGGCACAAAAAACATAAATTATCAAGTGATAGCTTGCCATATGCAGCACATGGTAATGCGATAGATTACAAAAATCCTTATGCAATCTCAGATGTTGTAAATCGTTTAGAAAGTGGAAAATTTGGAAGTGTGACAAAGGATATAGAGGCCCTTATAACCCGGAAAATGCAAATATTGGGCCCTTACTTTGCAAAATATCCTAGACTTGTTAATCAGTTATTGAAAGTGGTGACGAATCATGATGAAGTAACTGAAAAATCAGAAAATAAAATAGTTACTGCTTTGCCACATCATAATGTCATAGATTTGGATGGGGGGCACATTGAAAAGGATGTTCTTGCAACACCGTTTCCTGTTGTAATAATTGATTCAGATGAGGAAGATGATAGGGATCAAAAGTCTTTTGTTCCGTTTTATGAAGTTTTATTGCCAAAACCAGTTCAGTCTCCTGCATTAAAAAGGATTGTAAGCTTTGCCCTGCTTTTATAATCCTGTAAATATGCCTTTTATTTGGGTTGTATCTCTCTTGGGCTGATTTGACTGAACTTTAGTATTTCATTTTATCATTTGTGGCAGAAGATTCTTGTAAATGTATAATTGACCTCTTTTTGAATTATTATCTTTTCCTTAATTCTGCTTTTTTTTTTCTTTCAAGAATCTATTGCCTTATTTTTTTATATGTATAAAGCTGATTCTTCTGGAGATGAAGAGGCTAAAGATATAATTTAGTCTAACAAATATTTGGAAGACATGTTTTAAAAAGTTAATTATGTAATTTATATATTTTATGACTCATTCTATATGTTTTCACTTTTTTGTATATTTTGTATGAACTTTCTACACGGGTTGTTTGATGCTCATAAAAGTAGAATCCTTTGTAAGATTTTGTGTATTAGGATTGAAAATTGTAGATACCTTTCTTGATAAGATACTCGTCTTTCTTTAACAATGCAAGTTGTTTCATTGACATAGAGCATCATGAAGAGTTTTTTTCTCTATTAAGCCAACTCCATAGTGGGAAAAGGAATGTTATTGTCATTGTTTCACTGACATTCTTTACTATACTATACTCTGTGCAACAATGCTTTATAGGGGTATCATGCTCCCAATGCTTCCCATGAAAGTGGAGATCTAAAATTTGAAACAAGTCTGCCTTGTAAAGATGACACAAAGAAAGATAAAGGTGTCTATGTTGGTGTACATGAGGAAGAAGATCACGAGGTTGATGCTGTAGATGACGGGCTAGATGATATCTGGAGGGAGATGTCGATGGCCATAGAAACTTCTAAAGTATGGTTACATTATTTTGATTTTCAATAAGAACAACTATCTTTGTCAAGTAGATTCTCCCCCTACTCAATTTTGACCTTTTTTTCTTGTCATTTTGTTGGTAGTGTTTCCTTAATATCTATCTGTTAAGGATTCTGGGATAAAGCATTTTTCATATGAAAATAAGGGGAAATTATGGCAGAATGGACTATTGTTTGGGGAGTGAATTGATATATAAAGATTACAGAATTATGACATGAATATTCATCGATTTATGTGGAAGATTAATTGAATATGTTGTTGTTCACTAAAAATGGGATGTCCATTTATATCAGCTTTATTTAGTATAGATCAACTTGGTATGGTCCAAGTGGTAGATACTTGGGTCCCTTAACCATTTGGCCACGGGTTCAACCCATTAAATAAATCTTAGTTACCTTGAGGGATTAGTCTCTACAGTTCCACGTGGTAGGTACCTTGATTTATCCAAAAAACTTTAGTATTAGAGTATTTACGTATATGCTGGTGATCGTACTGTAATTCACGTAACCTTGATTTACCCAAAAAAACTTCATTTAGTATTAGAGTATTTACGTATATGCTGGTGATCGTACTGTAATTCACGTAATGCATATTACATGTAATTTTATGTGCTAAACTTTTCGGAAATATGATATTTAACTATTTTGCTCTTTCAGTCTTTCTCTCTCTCTCTCTCTCTCTGGTATACCCTTATATGATATGCATGTTACATTTAAAGCTTTTGTCACATTTACATTGTAAATATGTTTTTTCTCTGTTCAAAAGAATTATCTGTACACATATCATGGCAAGTTAGCTTTAAGAGCATCAGTAATGTTGTTTCTGTTACTAAAACCTGAGATTGTTGCATTTGCATAGGTTGTACTTTTCTTTCTAGCATTGTTGAGAGGGGATACTATATCATATACTCCCTCTAGTCAGTATTATAAGCAAAAAAAATGTCTTAAATCTTGGTCACTATTATAAGCAAAAGTTAACAACTTTTGACTCATTAATGCCATTATTCCCAATACACCCTTCATATTTTTTAAAACTGAATTTTACTCATTAGTATCTCTTAGAGTTCATTTTGGATTAATTAATTGCGCTCCTGCTAGGATGTTTCTGACGATCCTCCTCCTGAAGAAGAAGAGGAACAAGATGCTGACTGTGATCATTCTTTTGTTTTAAAAGACGATCTTGGTTATGTTTGCCGCGTTTGTGGGGTTATTGACAGAGGAATTGAAACTATATTTGAGTTCCAATACAAGGTTAGACACTTGTCTCTGCATCAATACTTTTTTGGTCATAAGAACATTGCAATGCATGAATTGAGTTTTAAAGTACGTGTCTTAAAAAAATAGATGCATAGGTTGGTTGTTTCAACAAGGCATAATAATATGAAGAGTGAAACAGTTAGAATTTGAGAAACGTGATGTGTTACAGAATCTCTTGTAATTTAAGGTTTTTGTCACCTATTTTGTGGGAAAATATTTATTTGATTCAATTGTAAAACATCCAGGAATGTCTGTACCGAACCAAAATGATATAATAGCACCTTAGGACATTTTATGACATGGGTTTAATTGCTTCGTAAAACAATGCTTTCTTCCTGATTGCTATTATATATATGCTGGATGAAGAGTTGAGATTACTCATAGTTGGGATAGCAAGTGTTAAAATTGATTTGGTATTATTGTTATTATTTTCATTTCAATTTTATTGAAGGTTAAAAGGAGCACAAGAACTTATGTGTCCGATTCTTCGAATGGCAAAGAAAAAGTTGATGTATTTGGTGTTAAGATTGCTGACGATGATCTCATAGTAACTGAAATATCAGCACATCCTCGGCATGCAAATCAAATGAAACCACACCAAGTAGAAGGATTCAATTTTCTTGTAAGAAACCTGGCGGGGGACAATCCTGGGGGATGTATCCTGGCTCATGCTCCAGGATCTGGAAAGACATTCATGATTATCAGTTTCATGCAAAGTTTTCTAGGAAAGTATCCCAGTGCCCGACCTTTGGTTGTGCTTCCTAAGGGAATACTATCAACATGGAAAAAAGAGTTTCAAACATGGCAAGTTGAAGATATACCACTTTATGACTTTTACACCGTGAAGGCTGACAACAGATATCAGCAATTGGAAGTTTTGAAACAGTGGGTGGCTAACAAGAGTATCCTTTTCTTAGGATACAAACAGTTTTCTTCCATTGTCTGTGATAATTCTAATAACAACGCATCAATATCTTGTCAAGAGATATTGCTTAAGGTTCCTTCAATTCTCATTTTAGACGAGGGACACACTCCTCGGAATGAGAATACTGATATGGTACAGTCCCTTGCAAAAGTACAAACACCAAGAAAAGTTGTACTGTCTGGAACCCTATATCAAAATCATGTCAAGGAGGTATTTAACGTTCTCAATCTTGTCCGACCAAAGTTTTTACAGATGGAAACGTCCAAGCCTATTGTCCGACGCATTAAGAGTAGGATCTATATACAAGGTGTGAAAGCCTTCTCTGAGTTGGTCGAAAATACATTGCAGAAGGATCCAGATTTTAAAAGGAAAGTGGCTGTTATACATGATTTGCGTGAGATGACCAGCAAGGTACTTCACTATTACAAAGGAGATTTTCTTGATGAGCTTCCCGGCCTCGTAGATTTTACTGTGATTCTCAAACTCACTCCTCGACAAAAGCATGAAGTTGAGAAAGTTAAGAGGATATCTAGAAAGTTCAAGATGTCTTCTGTAGGTACTGCAGTATATCTGCACCCAAAATTGAAACCGGTTGCAGAAAAATGTGATGAAAAGTCTATATCAGATCATGTAATGGATGATCTAATAGAGAATATAGATGTAAGACATGGGGTGAAATCAAAATTCTTTCGCAACATGCTGAACCTATGCGAATCAGCTGGAGAGAAGCTCCTTGTGTTCAGTCAATATCTCTTACCTTTAAAATATTTGGAAAGGATAACTATGAAATGGAAGGGTTGGAGTCTCGGAAAAGAAATCTTTGTAATTTCAGGAGAAACATCGTCTGAAGACAGAGAATTGTCCATGGAAAAGTTTAACTATTCACCTGATGCAAGAATATTTTTTGGGTCAATCAAAGCATGTGGTGAGGGTATATCCTTGGTTGGCGCATCTCGCGTCATCATCTTGGACGTTCATCTGAACCCCTCAGTTACTCGTCAAGCTATTGGCCGTGCTTTTCGGCCAGGCCAGACAAAGAAAGTGTTTGTGTATCGATTGATAGCTGCTGATTCTCCAGAAGAGGAAGATCACAATACTTGTTTCAAGAAGGAATTAATTTCAAAAATGTGGTTTGAGTGGAATGAATATTGTGGTGAAAGTGCTTTCGAAGTTGAGACACTCGAAGTTAAAGAATGCGGTGATCTATTTCTTGAAAGTCCATTGTTAGGCGAAGATGTAAAAGCTCTGTATAAAAGGTGAGACCACTCTTACCTTTTTACATATCATACGAAATAAGCCATTTATTTTGTCCTAATTCTTGATTTGTTCGCATTTTTCAGGTAGATACATGGGTGGGTATAAACTTTTTGCTCTTATATTAAGAACATATTTAGCATTGTATTAAGATTCAGACAAATGTAGAGAGTTGACGAATTGAATTAGTTGTCTTTACAATTCACATAGATACATGTGATCCATCTTCCTTTGTGGTGGGATAGAGAGATGTATAACTCATGAAATTTTCTTAACCATTCACATAGTTACATGTGATCCATTCTGGTTGTTTGGTTTAGATGTTAATTGTTATTACAATGGTTGCTTTGCTTCGGAAATATATAACAACAACATGAAATCCAAATAGAATAACTTATGATTAAATGGTTCAAAATGTTGGAAGCTGGAAATAAGAAACTCCTTCGACATCAAAAGTCGATTCTTATACCCACAGAATTCAGCTTTTATTACAAAAAAATTCCAAAACGAGAAATGACGGTCTTTCACCTTTATTGATTTATCTACTACTAGAAAGTTAAAAATAATGTATAAAATTTAATGTACTTAACCCCATTGAACATCATTGCTTAACCCGTGACGCGTCTAACTCAACGGTTGCTTTATATAGTTGATGATCATATAGATTAAGTTAACTTTTCTTTTCTGTTTTTCAAAATTAAATTATGCAAATGCCAAATTATTTTAAATGAATAAGTCATAATTTTGTTTATATTATTTTTTATATAGATCGAAATTTTATCTCATCAATTCTCACCACAAATAAATTTTGCTATAAAATTTAATGAATAAACTATCGTTTTAGTCTTTAAACTATCACTCTCTTTAAATTAGTCTATCAACTATTAAAATCTACTAATAGATCTCTAAATTATTCTTAAATTCGATTGTTTAGTCCCTCCATCAATATTCTCTTATGGATATTCTTGACTATTTTTTTATTGTTTAGTCCTTAAACTATGGTTTTAAATTGTGGTTACTGTTATGAATAAAGTCAATGTGATTGCATGTATGGTTTTAAATTGTGGTTATTGTTACGAATAAAGTCAATGTGATTGCAGGCATGTATGATGTGATGTAGTTTGAAATTTTAAACCATATCTTAAACTATGAAAATTTATCAATAAAACTCATAAAGTATCATAATAAATAATTTAGTTTTTGAAATTTTAAACATGAAAATAAATCAATAAAACTCATAAAGTATCATAATAAATAATTTAGTTCATCAATAAACAATTTAGTATCATAATAAACTCATAATAAACAATTTAGTTTATCAATAAAACTCATAAATCACACCAATTAAACCAGTACATCAACTATTCTTTGTGGTATTTTTGTTGAGTCAACATTCATCTTCACATCTCACCTTTCTATTTGTTTACATAATGCATGTTGATTATTGATTTTTTGTTTTCCATATTGGTTTACTAGTTTTAGCAAGTTTTAATCGGTTTCTTTGTTTAATTATATTTATGCTCCTACCCTAGATTTAAGCGTGTGTAAATATGAAAGAATTGTTTACGGTGTATTGGTTTAAATGATTTCCTGATATGCATGTGCTAATCTATTTATATGTTTGGTTAAAGAGTTAAATTATTGTTTTTTATGATACTTTAGAGGCTATATTGATGTCTTTTCATAATTTAATCACTAAATAATAAAAAATGGCCAAATTGACAAACATTTAAATATGAAAAATTGACGGAAAAACTAAATAGTTGGATTGAGTAATAATTTATAAATCTTTTAGATATTGTAATAGTTTAAGGAACAATTTAGAGAGAGAGTAATAGTTTAGATACCAAATTAATAGTTTATTCAAAATTTAATTGTAACATATTAGTTTTAACGAATATAAATATATAAGATTTTGAAAATGCTAATAAATGCCCTATGTTTTGTTAGGACAATTGTTTTAAGTCTAAATATAAAAAGGAAATCTTTAAATTTGTTCATTTGATAATAATTTGAAAATTTCCATTATTCAATCTTTTATTTTTTTCCTTAACAAATGCCTTAATGGTTAGCATGACTCTAAGTTTTTTTTACAAGTATATATGTATTAGTTATAATTTGTTTTTTACAATTTCATAGCAAAAACGTTTGCATTCTTTTCATTTTTCTTGGTTTTAATTAGTAGTAGGAAACATTAATATCAATGCAATAAATAGATATCCATTTTAAATTGTGGTTAGTTTTGCTATAATTTTAATTTTATTTAAGCTTTCTTTTATAAATATATTTTGTTAAAGCTTTAAATTAAAGCTTACTTCTTTGAAAATATAAAATATTGATCCTGGCGTGTAATTGCAATTTTAAAGTTGGGTAATTTTTTTGAATAATATAAATGAACGATAATTTGGGTAATTCGGGCTAAACGAAGAGTAATTTTTTTGAATAGGAGAGCTATCATTCTGTCAAAATGGATTACCCAAATGGGTCAGCACGCTAAAACACAAGGCTTAAGTCTAATCATTTCAGTCCGAGTTTTTCCAGAACTTTTTAGCCCAGTCCGAATAAACCTGTTACCCATTCAGGTTAGTCCGTATGGGTATTGGGTAGCCCACTACCCGCATAATCAATTTTTTAAAAATAAAAATTGTAAAATTGGTCTACTAAAAAAAAGTCTAAAAGATATTCAACCCACTTAGTTGGTTATATATATATATATATATATATAAAATCTTTTGCGATAGAATATTATCTTTAGTTGGTTATATATTTTTAACAATCAATTTCTTTATTTTCCTAAGTGGACAATCATCCAACACTTTTTTGGAAAATGTGAACATTGCTCAAGGAGTCTAAAAACACTTATTTTAGAATCACATTAGAACTATTTAGCACTTTATTTGAATTTGGTTTGAGTTTGGGTTATGTTAGACAAATCTAAATTCATTTGTGTTATGCTAGATAATATCTCTAACTTTTGGACAATTTGAACTTATTTTAATCTGTGTGTTGTTTTGAAAATTTTGAATTGAGTTTGTGTTAATTGAAAAATCCAAACATAGTTTGTATATAAAGAGTAAACCATAATTTTTTTTTAAATGGGCATGAAAGAAAATGGACATTCAAATTGATTTATACTTAATGCATAAGTAGTGTACCATAATTTTTTTTAAAATGGGCATCGAAGAAAATTTTCAAGCTAAAAGTGTCGCAAAGAAATTAAAAATATAATGATTAAAAAAATATAAAAAAATGTGCGGGTTACCCGCTCAACCCGCAACCTGTCTAGGGCCAGACTCGAGTAGTATTTTATCGGCCCATATTAAAATAGGGCTTTTTGACCAGGTTCGAAGAAACCCACAACGCGTTAGGGCTGACTCTATATGGGCCGTGTAGCCCGTTTTGACAGCTCTAAAGGTAAGTATACCGATATTATATACAAGTTATCACAAATTGAGAACAATGTTGCATACAGAGAAGTTTTGGATTCGTCCTCTACCTCTAACTCTTGGACTATCTCTACTTGTAGAACTAAGTTTTGAAACCTCAAAACGACCCCAAAATATCTAAATCTTGAAGTAGAAATAATAGTCATAAGAAAAAAGTTTGAATTTTGATCTTTTTTAAAATTTAATATGTACTTACGATAAATAATTCTCAAGTTGAAAATTTAGAGTAAATTGAGTTCAAAGTGTTCTGAAGTGTTAGTGAGTTCTGACCTTTTTTAAAATTTAATCTGCACTTAACATATATAATTCTCAAGTTGAAAACTTAGAGCACATTGAGCTCATAATGTTTTAAAGTGTTAATGTAGAAAATTAATGCAGTATCTATGTATGATATAAATTTAAGGCATATAAGGTAAAAAGTTAAGGGAGAGAATCACACTCAAGTATCTTGGTTCACTCAACTTGGGTTACGTCCAATCCTCACACTTTGTGAGATTTTTCGCTAAGAATGCTTTAGAGAATATCTCAACTTTTGCACCTTCCACTCCTGCCTCTTTGGACTTTTTACAAGCTATTATCTCCTTACCTCAACAAGATTTCTCTATGTGTAAGTCACAACTGATTATACAACAATTTCAATCATTCACACGCTACTTTTACATTTGTAGGTTGAAATAAGAATGTTTACAAGTTTAGGAAGATTTTTGGGACATAGTTTCAAATCTTTGAATGAATAAGATTTGTTTGAAAACACACTTAGAAAGATTTATCATCAAATCTAATAATGAGCTTGAAAGTGTTTGTTGTTTGAAGAGTTCTTAAATTGATTAACACTTGATTAAGTGGAATATTATGCAATGAAAAACTCTTGATCATTTAGGTTCTGAGGTCTCCTCTATATATAAGAGCATAAATGTCTTTAGAGTTGCTGATATCAGAGGTAATATGTTTGTTTGACACTTTGTTCTATGTAGGACAATTGTTATTCTTCCTTAGCAAAAAGTTTTAGTTACAACTCACGACATCAAAACGTTCTGATTTGACTGCTCATAGTTCAACACAATTCTTGAGTCAAAGTGTTGTGCACGTTTTTTGAGATGGATTTAGCAGTTGGAAGTGTCTTTTAACTGTAGCAGTCACTTCACTTGGTACTTTGTAAAAATACTTGTCAGTTTTGTCTGTTAGTGCGAACATTATGATCATCTAAGATCCTTTAGAACTTCATGAATGAAATTGTTTGATCTTTTAAAGTTTACCTTCAGTTGTTAAATAATAGGAAATGATTGAGACATATTTTTTTCTTAATAACTTAGTCTAATCCTTTCATGGGACTTTATTCCTTTTACATTTATACCATTATTCTTGATCATTTGATTGAGAAAATATTTGTTGATACTTTAAATGCAAGATATCATTTGTTGTGAATGTATTGATGATGACTTTGATCTCAGAGAGAGAGACAGGAATAATGGTTTTGTTTCTTGATTAACACTTGTTTTACTCATTATAATCTAGCTTATGAATCACTCAAAAATACAAATTAGATAATAATATTAATAAAATTCTTTTTTTTTTTTATCATCAATTATAAAAAGTTTGTTATCTTTAAAACAATAATAAAAAATGTTGTCTCAACAATCTCCTCCTTATTTATGATAACAAAATTTTCGATTTAGGATTTAAGATTTTGATATGATCAGATGAAGGACTTTAATAAGGTTAACATTAAACTCCCCCACAATTTCAACATCATTGATCAATTTAAATTGAGCATAGAAGGTATTTTTGAACCAAAACAATCATGATTTCCATTCATGGAGAAAATCTCAGTACATGATATAGATTCAAAATGGTTCAAAAGAAAAAAAGCAAAACATTACATGAAGCAAAACATATTAGCATTATAAGTAATCATACAAAAAGAAGTTTTAAAGGACTTCATAACACTGATTACTTGATCTACTTAATCCTAAATTAATCTCTCCCTTTTGACAACAACAAAAAGGACCAAGAGCATAAGTGACAACTTAGTTAAAACAGGAGGAGTTTCCGGAGGAGGTGGATGAGGAGGGTTGTAGGACATCAACATCAGTACCACCAAAATTAGGAGTAGGCATGGTAACAGGATGGAGGCGGATTTTACCTCCTCTACCCCTGCACCTGACTAATCGGAGAAAATCCGCATCCGCCCCTATTTCATAGCGGATGCGAAATTTAGGCTCCATCCCCGCTTGAAACGGTGTTCGAGTTTTCCCGCACTCATTCATATATATAAATTTAAAAATCATATCAATTATTATTAATATAATAAAATAATAATTATTAAACAATAATAAAATTTAAAAATATTTTCTATAGAGATAAAATTATAATTTTTAATATTTTAAAAAAATACTAAGTATATTCAATATGTATATGTATAGAAAATTTAAAAATTACTATAATATTACCCCAAACCCGTCATCACCCCCAAATTTTAATTTTAGGGAAAATCTGCACCCACACCAAATCAAAGCGGGTTCGAGTGGATACCCGTGGGTGCGAGTTATGGTGTCATCCCTAATTAAGAGGAGAACCTCCAATTTTGGGGCAGCAACAACAATGATTCAAGTACCCATATTGTACAAGATTTTGAGGATCTTCTTAGTATCTCTACGGGTTGTAGCAACAACTTTTTCAGCTTTGCTCTTCTTTGGAGGTTCATTCTAAGGGATTTCTTCGGCATTGTCCTTGCTTGTGGTGGAAGAAGGACTAGCTTTGGAGACAAATGAGTCAATGGATCCAAACAGAGTAGGAATGGAAGGAAGATGATCAATAAATGGTTGCGTTTGAGGGATAGAGAAATCAAAAATAGGTGAATCTTAATAAATTTCCAAAATCCAACTCATATAAACTTTATTTAATAAAAAATAATAATATTTAACATTACATGTATAAGTAATTATGTATCGGTAAAGATTGAATGAAATAATCCAATACAAATCGTTCATGAACAAAATGAATTGGATTAATTTTTTTGAAAAAGCAATTTAAATGTTATTTTAATTTTTGATTATATGACGTATTTATCTCAAAATCAAACCAAACCGAAACAAATACCCATGTATTTGTTTGTTAACATTAAAAAATGTAAATCACAAGTTTAAAATTACAATAACTATCATAAAAACATACCGTAAAATAGTATATTTACAATCACAATAATTTTTTTATTAAATAATTTGATAGTTAAACTCACGTAAATTAAATGTGGAGAAGTAGAAAATTTCGTATTTGAACCAAAACTCCTAAAATCAAAATCTCGAAAATCTTAGAAAGTAAATTTGAGATAAGTAGAGTGAGAATCAAAATTATTGGGGGTATAAGATTAGGTTTTGTGAGTGTAAAAAAAATGTACGTTTTTGAGGAAATAAGAGTGGGTGTAGGTAGCAATTGAAGCAAGCCCAACAACCCCACATACGAACCTCTTTGCATCTTGTCTCTCGCTCCTGAATATTCAATTCAATTCAATTCCACTACAACCCTAAACCTCAGCATAGCACCATCACGACAAAAATAATCAACCACCGTTTTTTTCTGCATAATTCTTCACTCTCTCACTTTCTCAGGTAGCTACTGCTTCCGTCGAAGAGATGGGGAAGAAAAACAAAACGACGAAGGAAAATGGCGGCGACGGCGGAACTGTAAAACAGAGTTCTTTAACTCTTTTTGTCTCCAATTTGCCCTATTCCTTTTCCAACTCTCAGGTACTACTCTTTTTATTTTATTTAAATCATTCTATTTTAATTACTATGATGATTGTGTTTTCCTTTATGCTAATTCCTTTGTTAAAATTTTCAGCTTGAAGAAACTTTCAGTGAAGTTGGACCTGTTAGGCGTTGCTTCATGGTCACACAAAAGGGTAACTAACTAACTTAGTATTAATCATTTAAGCAAAATAAATAAATTAAAAAGATTTGTGATAACATCTATGTTTAATGATCCTCAGGGTCTGCTCAACATCGTGGTTTTGGTTATGTTCAATTGTAAGTTTATATTTTCTTACACTGTTATTACTTTATTATTGTTACTTGATTGCACTCATTCAATTTCCATCTTTAGTTTATGTTGTCTTATTATTTAGTATTGTTTATTCCTTATGCTTTGCCTATGGCTATGAATTAATGTAAGTGAAGCTAAGTATGTATATATGAATTAGTAGTATCATGTTCAAATAGAAGAATACCATCTCAGTAACCAAGAAAACGTTAGCCCTTTTTGGAAAATGCAATCTCATTGTATTTTCTGGATTATGAAAAATAGCAATAATATCTCCCAACATTCTACTGTCGCTTCACAAAAGTTACTTAAGGGTGTGTTTGGTTAGAAGGGAAGGGGGTAGAGGGGGCATTATTTTGAATTTGAGTTCAATTATGGAGGGGAGCAAAATCCCTCCTAAGCCAATTTCAGTTCCCCTCTAAAAGTGGGGGGAGAGAATTTTTACTTCATATTTGGACTCAAGTACTCTTTTATTTATTGTGATCTTAACTATTACAATGGTGACAAATGTAATTTTACAGTTTCCCTCTCTTATCGTTGAACCAAACCCAAGATTTTAAATTCTCTCCTCTCCCCATCCCTCTCTTCCCCTCCGCTCCGCTCCCGTTGAACCAACCAGACTCTAACAAAAGAGAATATTGACGGGGATGGAGACAGTTTTGAACTTTATTATTAATTTATCAGATTTATAGCAGTGTTGTCAAGTAGAGGAATCTTCAAAGTTGCTATTGTTTCGCAATTCTCGATTTAGTACATAGTGTTGTCAAATAGTGTTGTCAAATAGCAGTTATAGCATTTGCATATCACTGTAACGTAATTTGAACAAACCACTATTTTCTACGATCCCTGGTTCACAATACTGTTTTATAGTCCCTCAATAATATGAGACTAGTCTTTTTATGTTGTTGTCTCTGCTGTATAACTAGGTTGTTGTGGTAATTGATGGTAAACTAATCTGTAACCACAATTTTTTTTTGCGTAATTTCTTTAACATATACTAGAATTAGCACTTGTAATGTGACTTTTTCTGGTACGGTATTAACTGCTGTTATTTCAGTGCTGTTGAGGCAGATGCTAACCGTGCCATTGAGCTGAAGAACAACTCATCGGTTGGTGGCCGAAAAATTACAGTGAAGCACGCAATGCCTCGTCCTCCTCGTGAAGACCGAAGGTCAAAACCAGATCAAGGTTGATTCATGTTACCCTCTAATTCTGTTTCAGATAGAGCATGCTGTGATATTTTGATGTTATATATACTTTCTGAAAGATGTGAAAATGATTTAAACTAATCAATGATCTTGCCCTATTTTCTTTTTTACTTTCTTTTATGATGCAATAGAGGGCAAGGCAGATGATCTCACAGAGTCAAAGAATGAAGATAAAGACAGCGAATTATCTGGAGCCGAGAAGCCTGTTTCAGATTCAAAGGAAGAAGGTTGTGACTGTGCTCCTCACTTCATGTGCATTTGATTATCTTTATTAGTTGCTCATATATGTATATTAATTTCTTGATATTGTATTTCATCTCTTTTAGAAGTGAAAGTTTTGAATAAACAAAAAATTTCAAGGAAGCCTACGGAAATAAAAAAAGCAGCTCTTTGTAATGATGTAGCAGATGAGGGGGGTGGCTCAGAAAAGCAGAAGTATTTATTCTTGTCCCTTATTTTAATTGTACTTCAGCCATGAAAACTGATTTTTATTTATGGTTGAGATTAAAAGGAAATGTGATGATCTTATCTTGACACTGGATGTTTCTTTTCTTGATCGTGAATGTATATCTCATTTCTAAAATGTTGTTCCTTTTTTCTTCTCTCTGTTGGCAGAGTTGCTAGAACTGTTATATTTGGTGGTCTGATGAATTCTGATATGGCTGATGATGTACACCGCCAAGCCAGAGATATTGGCACTGTGTGTTCTGTAAAGTATCCCCTTTCCAGGAATGATCTTCAGCAACATGGTAACTGCTGATTTTATCTTTTCAAATTACAGACAAGTTAGGTTTTATGTTTATTTAGTGCGATATGACAATGTTATATTAGAAAATATATAAAATGTATTACTTTTACTTGTATAATAATTACATAATAATTATAATAGCCTGTTGTTTTCAGTTCATATTTTCCCATTGTTTTGCACTTGGTGTTAAGCCATCTTCAGAATAATGTATAAAGCAGGTCCTAACGTAGATTTGCTCCTGTCTTATGTTGTTCTTCTAAGTGCTTTCAAAGTTGTCAATCTTATCGTTTTTAAATTTTTAATGCTAAACCCTTTAATTTTATAAGGATTTAATTTATATACACTGTTAGTGTAAAGATTATTTAAACTGTTTGTCAATCATAACCGTTTGATCATTTAAAAAGTTTGACTTTCATTATATATAACTTAAAATTCATATAAATGATGATCTGTAATTGGTTGACAGTGTGAAAAGTTTACACTGATAGTGCACCAAAATTATTCTCTTTTTATAATTAAACATTTAGATGTACTGTACCCATATGATCATATTGAGTACACTGATAAGATTGGTGTATTAGATAAGGAGTTAAGGACATTGGAGTTTGTTCTTTTATTAAAATTTCTAAAGTGATGGTTTTCCAGTTGGATGTAGATCAACAAGATTGAATCATGAATTATGTTTATAAAGATTCTTTACTGCTTAGGATAGTTGAGGTCATTATGAAATTTTTCTCAGGTCTGCTGCAAGATGGCTGTACATTGGATGCTTCAGCCGTACTTTATACGAGTGTAAAATCCGCTCGTGCTTCTGTTGCAACATTGCATAAAAAAGAGATAGGTGGGGGGACTGTTTGGGCACGCCAACTTGGTGGAGAGGTAAAGTGCTCATCATAGAACCCATAAGAGGATGATATCATCATGCACCAGATAGTGTCTTTTTATATAGAGGGATAATGTGTGAAATCTTAGTTTGTTAACATTTTTGTTATTATATGTGGGCCAGGGCGCCAAGACTCAGAAATGGAAGCTTATTGTCAGAAACCTTCCTTTCAAGGTTTGATCTGTAGAATTACAAAACATTAAATAATTATTATTTGTTTGGAGGCCTTGATTCCTAATTACTTGACTAAATATGGATACAGGCCAAAGAAAATGAAATAAGAGACGTGTTTTCATCTGTGGGCCCTGTATGGGATGCATTCATTCCACACAAGTCCGACACAGGGTATATTCTTTTTCTTTTCCTGACAAAGTATTTCGATGCAATATTATACATTATGACTTCTTAAGCTGTTTTCTCTCTTCATTTCCTATGTGCAGTCTTTCAAAGGGTTTTGCATTTGTAAAATTCACCAGCAAGCAAGATGCTGAAAGTGTATGAACTATTTTGAAGGTTTTACTTTACATTCTCTTTGTATTCTAAAATCACTTGTATCTAAGTTTCCTGTTTTTGTTTCAGGCCATTCGAAAACTCAATGGATCAAAGTTTGGGACTCGTCTCATAGCTGTTGACTGGGCTGTTCCAAAAAAGATATTTAATAATGATACCAATGATGATCTTGCTTCAGAGAAAGGTAATTTGTATCTCAAGTGGAAGTGATACTGCCACCAGCCGTTCTTATCTGTATGTGACATGGGATTTGGGAAAAGTTATGTAGGGTTGGATGTTTTTAGTCTAGATTCATTCATGTTAATAAAAAAAATTGAGTTGGTCAAATAAAATCAAACTGTTTAAAAGTCGAGTGCTTGCCCTACATTTTTTAATATATTGAGGTAGTCTGCATAATCAATTGAAGGGAATGAAGTGCTTTAAACTGCTTTTGCCTTTTGAAAGTAGAAAGAAACAAACTCATTGCTAAAGCTATCGTTTACGACCAATTATTTCTTAGAGATAGTTTCATGAATGATTAGTATTATTATCTGGAAATAGACTATTTGTTAGAAAGGTTTATTTATTGATTTTTTAACTAGTAGAGTTTGTTAAAACATACTATACATGTTATTTGTTGATAGGCTTTTCATGATTGTTCAACACTGCAATTTCACTGTTGTGGATTTACATAACTCTTTCTCTGTCTTTGACCTATTTAATGCCAAATACTCTTAATCTATTTCAAACAATCTAAATATAAGACATCCTTTGTGATTTCTTTAGGAGAACCAAAAATAACAGATGAAGATGGTAGTACTACTGAGGATGATGTCGAGCATGTTGACAAACAATCTGATCATGGAGATGATAGTGATACTGACGGTGTTGTGGTGGAAGATGTTCCTTCTGAAGATGATTTTGACAAGGAAGCAGACATTGCAAGAAAGGTTCTGAACAACTTGATTACATCCTCTGCCAAAGACGCATCTGTAAATAATGGTTCTACGTGTTCCGATGAGAACAAGGAGCCAAAATCCAAAGAAACTGTTAAGGATGCAAATAGTAAAGCATCTAAGGAGTCTGACAAGGTTTCAGGTGTTTCTAAGCCTGAAACTTCCAGCAGAACCAATTTATCAAATCCTAAGGAAACAGAAGATGATTTGCAAAGAACAGTTTTTATAAGTAATCTTCCCTTTGAGTGTGATACTGAAGAAGTGAAGCAACGGTTTTCTGGATTTGGAGAAGTAGAATATTTTGTTCCCGTTCTCCACCAAGTGACCAAGTATGTCCTAGAACATAGTTTTCTGTGTGTCTGTGTTTCACTGATTTTTATTCATACTCCCCTTTTACTCAATGCAGGCGACCACGAGGAACTGGTTTTCTTAAGTTTAAAACTGCTGAAGCAGCTGATACTGCTGTTTCGACTGCCGGTACTGCTTCTGGGATGGGTATTTTAGTCAAAGGTAGACCACTTAAAGTTTTAAAGGCTCTGGACAGGAAATCAGCTCATGACAAAGAACTGGAGAATGCAAAAAATGAGGTTCATGACCACCGCAATCTTTACTTGGCAAAGGTTTGTCTTCTCCTATGTACCTCTTATGTAGCAGGCTGTGGTAGCTTATATTCAACAAGAGTAACATTTGTGTTCTATTAAATCGTAATAGGAGGGGCTTATTCTAGACGGGACTCCAGCAGCTGAAGGGGTTTCAGCCAGTGATATGTTAAAACGCAAAGAGTGAGTATTATATGGTTTTGAGGATTAATGCCATTTATAATTTTAACTCACAGCTGTCACATTGATTTTAATTATTGTGGATGCTCTTGAGTGACTGTATTTTGACCTGCGATATACTTTTTTTGTGTATGTATCATTGCTACTTCCAGTTCACTTTTCTGATCTTATTACTTCCAGTTCACTTTTCTGATCTTATTATTATATGATGCATATGATCTTCATATTTGGGTGGTAAAGATTTTGTTATTTTCCTGCTTTGAATGTAATTCCTGTTACTGATTTATCGATCATATATTATTTGTGGAAAATTCATAGTTTGGAAAGGAAAAAGAAGACAAAGCTTCAATCTCCAAATTTTCATGTTTCAAGAACTAGACTTGTTATCTACAATTTACCGAAGTCAATGACAGAAAAAGAACTAAAGAAGCTTTGCATTAATGCAGTCATCTCTAGAGCTACCAAGCAAAAACCTATAATTCGGCAGGTTGGTTAAATAGGTTACTTGAGTTGTCAATTATTGCTTTTGTATGGATTTAGGAATGCCAATCTGTTTTTAATGTTACAAATGTGTATTTTCAGTTAAAGCTTTTGAAAGATGGAAGGAAAGGAAAGGTTACTCAAGAACAATATTCCCGTGGAGTCGCCTTTCTTGAATTTTCAGAACATCAGCATGCCCTTGTTGCTTTGAGAGTTCTTAACAATAATCCTGGTAAAAATAACATTCAATTCTTAATAAGGACATGCTAGCCTCGTAATTAGTTTATTTTTAAAATAGTCAACTCGCCTCTTAAATGGATCATTTTTTTTAAAATGAATCAATCATGTAATGTGTATTGAGAAATGTTTTCAAAATAGTGTATTGCTAGCATTTCTTTTATTATTGCGAGGTGTCCCAAATCCCACCTTACAAGTTGAGACTGACTGTGTGTGGTGCGCTGAGATTTTCTTGTAATATAATATTGTCTATCATTGATCACAGAAACTTTTGGTCCTGAACATCGGCCGATAGTGGAGTTTGCTCTTGATAATGTTCAAACATTGAAACTTCGGAATGCAAGGCTACAATCTCAGCAGCAGGCTCCTTATGATGACAACAATGGCAACGAAAATGACAAACCCGACAATGCAGAAGTTCACACACATGTAAAGGATAGAAAGCGGAAATCTCAAGAACATGACAAACCGGCAAAGGATTCGATGCTGAATTCATATAGTGAACAAGGTGGTAAAGTGGCAAATGGAAAATCTCCTCAAGGAGGCAAATTCAAAAGACAAAAAGACAACCACAAGAATACAAATACTGGAGTGTTATCCTTGAAAGAAAGTCCAAAAGCTTTGGTCAGGAAGGTAAAGAATAACCAAGATGGCCAGAATCACGGTGCTAAATTACATGAAGGTAGAAATACCGCCATTGACAGTAGTAATAAGAAAAATTCAGGAAAGAAAGATGATGTGGTAAATGGAAAGAGGAAGATGCAAAACCAAGAACAAGCAGGGGAAAAGGTTTCTAGGAAAAGAACTAAGAAGAATAAAGATTCAGTAGGAAAGGAAACAGTAGATAAGCTTGACATGCTTATAGAACAATATAGATCCAAGTTCTCAAACAAGGGTTCCCAAGGAAATGAAGGTGAGAGGAAATCTAAACAGCTTAGAAAATGGTTCCAATCATAGTTTATCTGTTTGTTCTGAAAATGAGTTTTGACACATGGTTCTTACCCAACTTCTTTTGAACCTTTGACTAGTTCTAAATTTTTTGGTCTGTATTTTATTTTATATTGTAAAATATTTAACATTTTTGTCATAGCATGTTATGCCTGAGGTTGGCACGGATACCAATGCAATTGCCAAATATTCGAATCATTTGTGTTGGATTATTTTGATTGAGTTAAAAAAATAATCAAAATTTAACTGAATCAATTATTTCATGGTTAACCAACAAATCACTGTATTATGTTCTTCCACGTACTTTATTCCTCCACATTTATCTCCACTCTAGTTTTCTCTTGACACTGAAACTAGACCTAGTATACTTGACTATGCAGGAAGATCCATCTACCACCATGAATACTATGACCACCCATGAGGTTGGTGAGCCACGTCCTCCAGACAACCCAGAATCGATGCCTCCCCACCAGAGTCTCTTGGATTGGAGACACTGGTTAGTCCGCATACCAACCGAGTCTTAGCCCCCTCTGTAAAACTATTCATGGGATGTAAAGAGACCCCATCTCCTTCTATCGTTCCTGACCCATGTTGGTGGCTAAATGAAAGGAACGGTTAGTAATGTTGCATGTTTGGTGAGACCCTACTTTATATTGGTATTTTGGCCATCTTTGAACCTTTACTTGTAGATTGGCTTAGACTTCCCATCCCATTTCTTGTAAAACCACCTAACACATCAGAAGGATTACATTATATGACATGAAAACTTTTCCTCCCAGATTTTCGTGCATCGTTTTATGAGTTATAGATGGATATGGTAGAGGAAGAAATCCAAGACAAAAAACCTGCAATTTTGAGTAGTTTTCTCCTAAAATAAAACATTGCCATTTAAAAAAAATCAAAATGAACTTGCATTATAAAACTAGCCATGTACGATGGTGATGACTTCCTGTTTCTGAGTGTCAAAATCTGAGAAACAAAATCCGAAATTCAGCTTGCACTAAAATGAATATATCAGACTACAAGGAAGTATTTTTTACATTAAATCAACCAATAGAGTGTTAATTCAGACACATAGCCTTATTTTTTGATGGTATAAAATTACAATGTGAGCAATTGTAAAAACAAAATATATCCCTCAGAATTCGTATACAGAATCCCTAACCATGACTCACTAAGAATAAACTTTCTTCCTCAAAATACATACAGGGTACAAAAGGGGGGTACAAAAGGGGACGTTGGTAGCAAAAATAGAAAAATAAGAAATAATAGCACAAAAGATACAAAAGGACAACAGTGCAAGCGAAAAAGAGAGAGAAGCAATGTAAAGGAAGCTATCTTCACAGGCCCTCATCTCAACTATATATGCTTTTAAACTTCTATTGCTATGTATTCTTGTTCTGATTTGTTCTTTCTCTTTTCCAAACAATTACAATGCCGTAAAAATCAGATGAAGCCAAAAAGTTTTCTCCATGGTTCCAAGCAATCCCCATCACAGGAAACCGATGACCCTGCATCATAAAAATTCTTGTTATTGTATTTTGATTGTAACATCAGTACCTTCAATGGATGTAAGACCAACCTGTAGTTTGTTTACACATGTATGTTTTGGCTTTGTTAGATCATAGAAATAGACATTTGAGTCCTCACTTCCAGCAACTGCATATAACAGAAAAAAGTTAGAAAGACAGCAACTGTAATGTCCATGTAGTCAAAAAAATTATGAAAACTTAGCAGCAAATTTGTCTACATGGTTTTCAAGTTTCAATATAAGCATTCTACATTGACAAACAAGCACTTCTAATTGACAAAAGCAGACAATATACAATTCTTACACCAAAAGATTATTTTCTGGTTTGACAGAGCAAGAGTTTTAGTCTAATTTATATCATCATTATTAAAATTTATAAGTCCTTCAAGAGACAGAGTAGAGAAGGAAAAAATAAATGTAATGAACACCAATGATACAAACATACCAATGAATTCTCCTTTTTCAAGTGAAAGAAGGGGGCAGAATGAAGCTTGAATTTTGTGTATTCGAGGGATTAATTTGAGCGAGCAACGAAGAGTTAAATAACCTTTTATCTCCAAAGCCACACTGTAACACGCTAACTTTAGTGCTCCAAAGAAAAATCAGAAGAGGTCAATTAGGACAACAGAATGCACATGGGAGTAATGGCAAATTGTTTTTGAACCTGAAGAAAGACAGACTTCCATCCTGAGTACAGGTCAACAACACAGGTCCTCGAGCCAGCAGAGAGAAACTCCTATACTGCACTGTTGTGACCGGAGATTTGTGCTTGCTGCTACTTCGATGACGATGAGAGCGGGATAACATACCTGTGTGGGAGTTCATATTTACAGAGTATATACATCCCTGCAAATTCAATCTAGTAAGTAAAGAGAATGAGATAAACCTAATGATTCGGATATACATGAGCATGTATAAAGCAGCACACCTGCGCATCTCCACAAAAGATGAGATGACCTGTATGATCATGGTCCATAGAGGTAACTTCAGCGTCAAATACTGTCTTGTTAATTATCCTTCCAGTGCTGAAATTGAACACCTAGTACATTGTGAAATAATAAGAAAAATATATTCAAATAAGATGCTATCACAACAAGAGATGGTAAAACATAAGAACATAGGGTTTTATAGGGGAAAAGAATAGAGGTAGTATCACAGACACTGAGCCACTAATAGTTAAAGCTAGGGAGATTTTGCATATCAAATATGATGAATTCAACTGAGTGTCACTGTCTTGCTCTTTCTCCAGTCAAATAAACAAACACGACTCCATGTCAAGTATTTGGAGGTTTACCTAATTATCGGCCCAGAAATTTGCTATAAGAGTATGTCTGAATGAGGCAGATGGAAGGAAGGAAAAGGATGGGAAGGGAATTATTTTCCGTATTTAGGAATTTGAAATTTGTGGAGAGAAGGGGTGAGAAAAGTATTCCCCTCAAACTAGAATTTTTTGTTCCCTGTAATTTCGGGATAGCGAGGGTTACTTTTATTCAAAAAACTAGTTATTTGCTATTTTAAACACATAAATTATGTTAAAAAGGGTAATATTGAAATTTGACAGTACAACACTTAGGGCCCACATTACCTTCCCGTTTCTTCCCTCATTAATCATCCAAACATGGGAGGTGGTATTTTCCATTCCATCCATTTTTTTCCATCCCATTTCAATTTCATCTCATTCTCTCCAAACTTTGAAACATAACCTTAGTGGCAAACCACAAACAATAAATTGTTTTCTATACATACGAAAGAAAATACATGATGACATTTCAGGATTTACAGATGCCACGTCAATATTTCAGCTCTTACTGATTAAGGATGCGCATGCCCAAAAATAAAACATTAAAACAAAAAAGTTTCACCGAGGGAGCCATTCTCAATGAAAAGATAGAAACAGGTAACATTTACATTTATTTCTTTGTTTGCATTGCCAACAGAAAGGAAGTTGTTATTTACCTGCACCAAATACAGAAAATACATTCTTCAGTAGCAACAAAAGGCAAATGCAAAAGAGAGTAAATTGTATATAAAGTTCGAAACCCAATAAGAATATTACATACACTATGGGAAAAATAAAAAAAAAGTAAAAGAGGTATATCACCAAGTGTGATGGAGAAGAAATATTCTGCAAATTGCTCTCGGTTTCCTATCGTTTGAAATTGACAAGTTTCCCTCTCTCATGCTCCTGCCTCTCTCTTATAGAGAAGAATAGTCAAGTTTCACCAGATGTGATGGAGAAGGACACAAACCACACACTAGATTCCCAGCCCCCTTCCCCCTCACTAGATCATATTTTGCACAAGCATATCACCAATTATTAAAGCTTCAATCACATGCAATCCAAACTAAACCCAACATGTATCAATGTCTCCTTTTGAAAAACAAGTTAATTCCTTCCAACTGCAAAAGTGAAAGAAGAAAAAGGAGAAGAAAAGAAAATACTTCAAGTAAGTTCTAGACCCCAATGAATTTCTCTGTCCTTTCACAAACTGTACGAGAGATTCAAAACCCCCTTATATAATACTAGCCATCTTGAATTTAGGAAACTCAATTTTGTCACCACTCTAGTGTAGAGAATGATGACTTTTTGCATTTAAGAAGGTAGACAGATGAGAGTGGGAATCTGGTAAACTGAAACGCAACTCAGAGAATGTTGTTTTTGTTCTAATAGTAACAATAAAAAATAAAGATGAAATCTATCAAAAAATTTACCAGAATACAAAAAAAAGTATTCAAATCTAAGGAGTATTTTCCAACTACTAATGAAGATAATGCTATCCTCCAAATAGAGGTGAGAAGGTTAACATTCTTTGTACATACACACAAGTATCGTATCTTGTACTCACAGGATGGAAACGGATACACAGTTGTGAAGAAACTCCATATATCACCCGTATGCAAACGCCTTTTGTTATCTCCCATACTCTCACAGTTTTATCCAAAGAAGAGGATGCAATGTACTGATTGTTTGTTGTAAAATCAAAATCTGAAAATAAATCAGCATATATCACCATGAATGTTGTGCAAGATTAGATAAAGACCAAGGCAATAATTCCAGTATATCCAACCTGTGACATCTTTGGAATGGCCATTTAATTGTTTGAGGACTGAAGGTTTCTCCGAAACACTGCACACAGTCAAGGTTCCATCTGATGCCCCATAAGCAAGTAGGTCAGAACTCATGTGCCCAAACTTTAACACCGTAACTACACATCAAGCTTTTCGGAATTAGTTGACTAAGAAAACCAAGCATACCAGAGACTAGTTACCAAGATAATGGTAAGACAAATCTAGTTGGAGTCTAGATACTACCAGAGGCTTTGCACTGGTCAAAGATGCAATGCATTCCTACAAAGGAATAGGCAGGCTCAACCCCGCGATGCCGTGGACGATCAGAATCACTTGCATTTGAGCTAAAACTTGTTCTATGATTGGATACTGAGTTTGCAATTTGGACATCCTATCATGAAAATAAAAACACAATTTTGACATATGATACAAAAAAAGTAAACTATCAAGAAATTGAATTATATCTATGGAAAATGCAAATAAGTGCTCCATATAATTGGTGCGTTCAACTCCTTGAAATTTTAAAAATTGATCTTTTCCACACAAAACATCACTTTTATTTCCTTTTTTAATTCCTTAAGAAGTGCGCTTAGGGAACTTGTAAGCATGAGCCATCTATAACTGAACTAGCTAATACTAACAGAACAGAGAAAAAGTATTCCCACATAAATGCGTTGACAAACCTCCCCAATTTGAAAAAGCAATTGGAGAAAACTTCAAACTATCATGGCATAACCAGATTCCTTAGCAGTAAAACACCCGAAGTATGTTAGGGTGTATTATTCTAACTAAAACTTTTGCAATTGCAATTTCTGAAAAAGGAGCATTAATGAAACTTTGTTATATCAAAATCTACATAGCAAATACAGGTTTAGATGACAGTCAATTATTAGGAAAGAAACAGCAACATATCTCCAAATTCTTCAATTTAAAAGGTATAAATCCCACTAATAGAATCTGTCAATATGTTTAATGAATACAGCATCTTCTTATACCACAATTACAACTCATTTAAGATTAATGCACTTCCATATTTTAAACACTGCAAAGACGAATTAAAATTAGGAAAATATTACAACACTATCTACAAGGAATTACTTACCCTTCCAGAACTCCAACTGTCCACCTCTGACCAACGGGAGAGTGGACTTGAAGATGGAATCCATCGGCCACTGATGCATCAACCAGTAAATTATCCTGATGTCAGAATTGTATGGAAACATAAATTTAAACTAGGACCAAAAATGAGAAAGCTGCATCAACATAAAATGTGGTTATAGTTACAAACAGTTGCTGAAATCAAAGACCTAACCCCAATGAAGTACATGAAATTCAGATTTATATTTTCTTTTAAGTGGTAAAAATATGTAGAAACTAAAGTCATTTTGATTATAATAAAATTTTATTGGAAGGTAACACAGTACAAATGTTGGAGAATACAATATCCCCCTTAACCTAAAACATCTGCTCAAAAGAACTTCCTGATGTCTGAGCAAAACAGTAAAAGAAATTACATTCAAACTTAAATAATAATCATCTTGTAAGTTTGCTTGAGACAGAAAAATCATTATGATGTTACATAAATTAAAAAAAATGAAGTGCATTTAAATTCATATATGAACTGTCTACCAAAATTTTCCTGCAGATGAAAATTTAGTTTAAAGTCTAACAACACATCCAAGTCACTACAAATTTCCAAGTCCAACCAGAGATTCCTTTAATTCTTCATTCTAAACCTTATGATAAGAGTGAGTGAGCATTCTGAAATCAATTGATGCAAAATTTAATATATATTTGGTTGTCACTTCAAGTAAAAAATTCAGGAACCTGTTTCCTGGAGTACTTTGAAGGCTTGGTGCTCGTAAACTTTCCCAGTTCCTAGGCCTGCATATGTAATTCCGGTATGCCACGTAAGTTTTCCCATTGCATCTCCAATCCTTCAACACAATCATGGGAATGTCAAAAAAACTTAAAACCTCACTCCATAAGTCAAAAAGCAATAACACACAGGACACAAAACCTAAGGTAACAAAATTATTATAAAATATATATTTTAAAAATTTAAATATTCCATCACTCAACGTAATTAAATTAAATAAGATAATAATAGATATTGTTTAATATGATTGACTGATCTGAAAAAGACACCATAGAATCAATAAGCTTATGATCCAAAATTCGAAATGTAATAACGTAGCCAAAGAACACGAATCACGATATCAACGGGAAAAATAATGAAAAGCTAGCACAATTGATCTCGAAAAAAAAATGCTAATAAGACAGAGAAGAACGAGATCACGAAAGAGAATAGAGCAAGCAACATGATAACGATCTCAATTTTCAGATTCGAATGATGAAATTCCTGAAGATAGTGATAACTGCGAATGTTTGATACGGAGCTTACCTTACGGCGGAGGACTCCAGCCTTGGCTTTCCGATGAAGAAGGAGGCGGCGAATGCCAATGTACTGAGGATCAGCGTCGGCGGTGAGAGGCTGAAGCAGACAGCAGAATAGCTCTGGATCTGAATTCTTATCTTTCTTCTTGTCGTTGTTGTTGTTTTGGTGTTCGTTCTGTTGCGGTTCTGGTTCTCCGTCTTTTATGGTGGCGGTCCCGTGCTCCGCCATGGTGTTGTTTTATGAAGCGTTCATCGGAGAGCGGTGGCCGGGCCGAATCTCCGGCGAACTTGGCGACGGTTGATTTGTGAAGGTATGAGTGGCATAAATGAGAGAGAGAGAGAGCGCTCGAACTTATATTTACCGAACGGTGATCGGTGCAGAAATTGGGGGAAAAATAATAGTATAATATTTACAAAAAAGGGAAATTGCCAACTTCTGATTTTTCCTTTCTTTATTTTATTGATTAATTAACTAATTAAAAAGGAACAGAAAAACAAAACAGAAAAGGGGATCTCAGATTAGATTCATGTATCTTTCAACTTCACCTAACTTCATCCCACATTTTTTTTACTTCACTTCATACTAATTTTTTTTATATTGAAAAATTCAGTGACGAGGCGAAATACCACATACTTAAATTTAGATTTTAACATATTAAACGTCTGTATAATTATCATTTAAATTATATCTACGGATTATAATATAAAAAAATAGATAATTTATATATTTTTTTATTATATAATAGATGCACCACAAAATTTTATATATCAGTGTGATTTTTAGAGTTTGAATCTAAAATATGTTCAATATAATGATATTGATATTTTATTAGTTGAGTTATGATTCATGCACAAATAATTTATGTTTAATGTGAAACTAATTTACACTTCTAATACTAATTAAACTAAAACTAAAAAGGAAATGGCACTTTCTTTTTTCTCGAAAAATAAAATGATACTAGGAAATGTACTTTTGTCAAGTCTATAGGCCTTGGGTAGTATGGTTGTCTGATTGACTTTTGCTCAGAGGGTTGCTATTGGCACTCTCTGTTTTCAAATACACACCTTTCAGCTTTTTACCCAAACTACTTTTATGGGAAGTCAACTTTTGAAATTCATTTTCATATTTGTTATTATTTATTTTCTAAAATTCCTGTGTACCTCTTTGGCTCTTTCTTTTCCCTTCCTCCAATTAAGAGTTACTTTGAGTATTTTCTTTCATATCAAACATCACATAACTCATTGAAAATAAAAATTTAACTCTTACTAATACATCATTCATGACCTTATAAAGATGTCTGCAAACTATAAAGCAGTTTTAATTTGTTTGAATTCACTTTCCTCTAGCTTGAAAATTCCTAAAAATTTAAACTTTGGAGAAACATTATTTCAAAGTATTGTGGTACACTCCTCTGCCAATGTCACACTTGCATCCTACTTAAACCTTCTTTTTCTGGTAAACAACTTATTCACATTCTATCAAATTAGGTCATAACAAATATGGAATTTGCAATAAGAAATATAAAATTAGTGAGTAAAATGCATTTTCAGTAGGTTTTAATAATTTGCATTTATCTCCCCTAAAGTTTTATTCAAAGACACTTACACCCCCTCTAATTTGAAAAAACCACTCAACTTCCCTCATGCTCACTCTGTTAGTTACTGTCAACAGATTTTCCAGCTTCCTTTACTGGTGCCTCTAGAATCCATTCTCTACAATAGAATAAAGACCATCAAAATTCGCCACAATAGAACATTACAAATATATTTTTAAACTGGTATCTCTGGAAAAAGAAGAAAAAAACTAAATAATCAGATCAAACAATATGATGATAATCAACTCCTTAGTAACATGACCCCTGCTTAATCCCAAAAAAAAGGCATCTAGTAGGTTATTTTCGTGCCATTTGACCTTTCCCTACATTAGTTTTAACTTTTTTAATTGGCAGATTCAAATTTCTTTAAACTATGATGCTGTCATTCTTTAACAAGAGACTTGAATTTCATACTATAATCACATCCTTATCAAATTTGTCTCATCAAATTTAAAATTGCAAATGGTTACAGATTAGTTTAAATTACAGAAGAAAAAAATTTAAAAATATAAATGTTAAATGAAAAGTTTAACAATTAAGGTAGAAGACGAAGGAAACCACATGAGGCAATTCACTATCCAAGCAATACATCAGAGGGTTTCTGTCATTTGCAAACATAAATAAGAGAGGTGAGTGTCTAGTTAAAAACTAGACCGAGGTGTGAGTATATTTTAAAGAAAACTAAGGGAGGTGAAAACAATTTGCCTTAATATTTAAAAATTAGGATGAAAAATGAAAATCAACCAATTGTCAAGAAAGTACATTTTACCCTTAATTTAATTATAAAAAAATTTTATTAAAAAACTATTAAAATTTTAAAGAAAACTCAAGGGAGGTGAAAACAATTTTCCTTCCTTAATATTTAAAAATTAGGATGAAAAATGAAAATCAACCAATTGTCAAGAAAGTGCATTTGACCCTTAATTTAATTAAAAAAATTTTATTAAAAAACTATTAAAATTTTAAAAATTCTTATTTTAAAAGAACATACATTTAATCCGTGCAAATATATACCACCCATTCAAAACAGTAAATACGAACACAAGACTTACAAGCAAGAGTTATTTTCATGTGCATTTCCGGGTTCTAGCCTATTTAGTTACATTGGTAGGAATGACGATATTTATACTGCTATAAATAAACAAAATACCATGACATATCGACCCACAGTGAAGTTCAAACTACATAAGCATTCAATTGCAGGCACCATCTTCATATCTATTTTCCAAGATGAACATATTTCTAAGACGTATAGCAGATGCAGGAATAATTCCAATATATCACTTGTTTTGCTTAGCTACAGTTCGCTGAACAGTTGAAACACCATCTACAAATTTTGTCCGGAAAAGAACATTTGCATTATTGAACATGCCTTCCTTCAGTGACACCACAATAAACTGCAAATCAAAAGAAATGAGGTTATTCAACTTGTTGGGTGTGTGGGTGACATGCATGAAATTTGAATTGTAAAAGAAGATTGATTTAATAAGTTGTAAAACAAAAAGAAAGTCATTACTGAATCTACATGCTCGAAATATTTGTGTTAAACAAGGCAAATTTATGTATCTTGTTGATATCATACAACTACAATCTGATGGTTATTATTTTTTGGAATTGAAAAATAATAAGATTGCATGAAATAAAGAAAATCATGCCACAGTACCATAAATTATCCTACCTGGGAGTGTGGAAAGTGATTTTTTATCATCTTCCCTATGTTTTGTGTGTGACTCAAATCAAGAGCTGCATCAACCTGCAACAGATAACAGTTAACATTTGGCTGAACCGATAATAGTTGCTTCAAAAGTATAAAATACATGTAAAAATAATCATTTACCTCTAAATGGGATCAGCTACGTAAATCAAATGACGTGAAATTATAATGTCATATGTGAGCCAACAATAAGAAATTAACTATATTGACAAAAATAGTTCATGCACACTATTAATTGTATACACAAATCCAAAAGGAGTGACTCATTTGTGGGTGGAGAACCAATGGTTGATACCTACAAAACACATCTTTGTGACTTTTTTTTTATAATTAGGACAAAAATTACAAACTTTTCTTGTATATGGAACTAGAGGGAGTATTATTCTTCATCTCCAAAATTTTATCTATAACCCCACTCCAGCCTATCAAAAGTTACTCGAACAAATTTTCAATTAGTTGTGTATCTTTGTCATGTATATAAAGTAATAAATAGTTTACTGAACTTATGAATATTTAAAAAAAAACAATGAAAACAATGCCAGCTAAATTTTCTGCAATATATAATTCTTACCAGAAAGGACAATTGAATCATAATACCATTTTCCAGTACAATTAAGATTGTATAAAAAACTTACAAGTAAAATCACGTAAAATTTACCTCGTCCAAGATGTATAGTGGAGCAGGTTTAAAAAGAAGCAGGGCCAGAATCAGAGAAAGTGCGAGCAATGATCGCTGACCTCCACTCAGTTCAGACAATGACTGTTTCCATACACTTCCAAATGCAACGCGAACCTCAAGACCATCAAGAAAGCTGCATCCTTCTGGAGGTTCTAACTTAGCCATTGTGCCCGGTAATAGTGTAGAAAATATGGATCCGAAGTCACTAAATTAACAGAACAAAATCATGATACACAATCATTGTTTAATTAAAAAGAAAAATAGAATAATCAATGAATGGCAAGGTTAAGAACAAATTCTCCAAAAGCTTAAATTGTTAGATGGTGGCTGGTGAATGTATGGTTTTATATCTAACATAATAACACGTGTCCCTTAATGCAAGAATCCTTTAGGCTGAAAGCGCAGACATTTCACACGGTTTGCCATACCTTATACAGAAATTCAATTTTTTAATTAAAAAGGGTAGGTTGGATTCGATAATCGACCTCTTGATCAATTAGTCACAAAGGCTGTCAAACTACGCTAACAACCAATCCAACTATAAAAAAAAATTAAACTTTTAGGTGAAACCTTATGAATGATTTTAATACCTTAGAAAATATATTAAGAGACCAAATTACATGAAAAAATAAACTTACTTATTCACTTTGATCCAGGTAACATTTAGTGTCTCTTTCTTTTTCTCATCTAGCTCTTCAATCACCTTCTTGATTTTAGACTTGTCATTCTAGGCAAAACAAGAATAGATTGAGCATTTAAGGATGAAAGGTAGAAAATGTTAAAACAGATTAAAAATCACCTCAATTATATTTTTCTTTGACATCAAGTCATTGTACTCGTCTTCTGCCTTCTCAAACATTGCCATTACTTTCTTGTTCACCCTTTTCTCAAGCCTTAATTGTGCAAAACAATAAAAACAAAAGTGTCACCATAGTAAATGAGGAGGATGTGTAAATATAGTTGCACACAAAATGATAAGAATAAAGAAATCATATTTTTAAAGCAACACACCCAGATTGTTCAGCCTGAAGCTTCTCGAGTTCTTCCCTTGCTTTACCAGGATTACGAGAAGAAAAATCATAATCAGTCCCACTTTTACCAAACAACTGTTTTTCAGAAGCAATCCATGCATGCTTCTCTATCAATTTATCCACCCTCGCAGAACAGTCTTTCTGTTCCATTTCCATTCGTTTTACCTAGAACAAAATAGAATTAGGAGATTGTTCTTTAGCACACAAGTTCTACGGGTATGGACAATTGCAGTTCAAATATTACCTCATTTTCCATCCTCTTCCTTTCAAGATTACTCTCACTAAGTTTATGTTCAAGCTTTTTCTGCTCTTTAACAATTCCACTGATTTCCTTGTCACATTGCTTCATTTTCTGACGAACTGCATTCAGCTCTGACCGAGCTTCATCAAGAGTATACCTTGCAGCAACAACCTACACCTTGGAGGTATCAGGACACAATTCTTGCTTCAGAGAAAGAGATCAATCAAAATAGTTATCTATGCTTACTTTGGATTTTTGTTCTTCTAGTTCTGTGGAAAGATTACTAATCTGTGTTCCCATTACTGCTAATTGATTCTCCAAGGATGCTTGCTCCTGGATAACAGCTTCCATTTCCATTACAAGCCTCTCCTTTTCATTATCATGTCCCTAAAACCAGCAAGTAACCAATTAATTATCACAATGCAATGACTATTTGCTTATTCTTTACCTTAATTCCTTTAAATTAGATTATTATTTAATTACAAGCACTCAAATCTTGAAATTCCATCCCAACATTTTTTCTTCAAAGAAAACTTCAAAACCATATCTCCCACTTTTCTGACTTAAGATCAGGACACCGTGAACTTTTGTGCTTAATATTAATCCTTGATAATTGAATCTACAATCAAGATCAGCAATCTTTAATATGCTAGTTTACACAAAAATTCAGACAAGCTTACAAGTTAACTCATGAATTTGACAGCCATGAGCGCAACCACTTGACTGTCACAGAAGGTAGGATTTGACCAAACCCATTACCCAAACCAATATAATGTCTCTGAATTGATTTGAATCGGGTTTACGTAATTTTTTTGGGTTAAATCCAATCCAAACCAACCATTAAAGAAACGGGTTGATCAATTGGGTCATGTAAAGAAACATAAATTGCCACATTAAACCTAAACATGGAAATATTTTATACATCCAAAATTTAGAAAAAAAGTTAAATAATACAATAAGCTGAATAATTCTCAAATATAATTCTATTTACTCAACTTAGTCGTAAATATATGTGAATACAGAAAATTTTAAAGGTTGGGTTACAGGTTCACCGGGTTGGGGTTCATAATCTGCTGCCCAAATCAAAATACACATAGGGTTTCGAGGGTATGGGTTGGACCATATGACATAAAATTCTCAGACCAAATACTTAGGTATATGTCAGGTTAAGGGTTGGGTCGGGATTACCCAAACTGCTGAACATCCTTCGCAATTATTCAATTGTTATAAATAAGTTCAAATGAGTTGCAGTACGTCAAAAAATGATAACAAATAAATTATAACTAAGATTTTAAGTATACCTTAAGGTCTTTCGAAGATGACTGCATTTGGGATTTAATCAACTTTATCTTTTTCTCCAAACCTTTTAGCCTACTTTCTCGATTATTGTCATGTTCTTTGATTGATTTCTCAAGTGATGAAACAGTCTTAACACATTTCTCATATAAAAGTTGCTTTTCTTTGACTGCAGATTTTGCTTCTTCAAGTTCTTGCTCAATCTTCTTGACTAACTCTCCAAGCTACAAAGAGAAACGAGATAGGGGTAAAAGGGAGAGGGCAAAGAGAGATAAATAGCAATAACATGGAGAAAAATAATACTGTAACTACACAAAATCAAGATGAAAGAAATGAATTAATACCTTATGATGCTCGTTTTGCTCAGCTCTGCTCTGAAACAATGATAGATCATATGACTTGAGTTCTAATTGTGCTTTGAGGTCTTTAAATTTTTTCTGAAGAGGAAGTAGCTCTGTGATCTGTTAGCCAAGATACAGAGACAAAACAGTAGAAATTGAGATTATGCTAAAAGCTTTAAACCATGAGCTTTATACAGAAGAAATTGACATAGAAAAATGACTAGGCTCCACAAAATTATGTAAAGTAAAAATAGCAAATCTAAACAAAAATAAAAAACTCCTAATGCAGAATTCAATCATAATTTGAGTTTAATTTCATACATAAAAGCACTACTTATTTTGTATTTTTTTAAATTTATTATGACGACAAATGTCTGTAAACAACTCTAGCTTCTCTCAAGAGCATATATGTTGAACTAATGAATCTAGAGACAAGGTTTAATAGATACTACACCAAATCAACTTGCATTTGCATTGCATGTGCGTCTTGTCCATGCCATTATCATTAATCTAGTGTCATCATTGTGTGTGCTGCAGCTTTTTTATTCTCTAAAGTTATTCCATCTCTTGGAATTTTCTTTTTGTTGAACCTTGCTGAGTGCCAACTTACATAACCTATTTTAGAACTCCAACGTCCACAACAATATGAAATATCATAGTTGGACTGCTGTGGTTAACTAGAATACTTGATTAATACAATAATCCGTTGAAAAGTTCTAACATCAATGATTCAATACAAAAAAACCCTTTCTTCTAGTGTTTAAGAGGTGAAAATGGTGCAGGGCCCTTTGGCAGTGTAACATATCAGTGGCATGAGGAATGCAAGAATATGGGTGGGTGGGGGTGGAGGGGTTCGTTCTTAACATTCACTTTTATTTTTGTAGTTTCTTTGCAGTCCTCACCTACTACTACTAGCAATTTTAGAAGGAGTTTCCACTGACAGAGAAATTAGCGCAATTTGTTTCATTGCTGTATTTCTTGTTTTTTCTTATTTTCTTTATCAAGGAGGATATAGTTGCCTTACACTTTTGTCTTTCTCTACTCTACTGAACTGTTCCCATAAAAAAGTTATATAGTAATGTATCTAACCAATATATATTAGAAACCATCCACCATTAATTATATTACAGAGGTGATTTTCAACACAACATTTGACACACGTACTCTTGACAAATAGACTTCAAGCTATTGACTCTAACCTATGTTAATTAGGCTTACTGGCTTATCATTCCTTTATGTTAAGTTGCAAAAGCAAACACAGACAAATAAAACAGCGTAAGTTTTGTTTCACAATAGTAGTTACAAAAGCAATATGCAATTTGGTTTAACAATGTAAATTCCATATCTTACAGGCTTTTCTAAAGTAAGTTTCCATGTCATTTAGAAAAAACAGGTGTTCAAGGGCTACCTTTGCCTCAATCTCTGATAACCTACTTTGATGCACTGAAAGTTTTGACTCAGCTTCAGCCACAGCATGAAGTTGCCTCAGTAGATCCCCGCTTCCCCTGTTACATCAAACCCATCATAACATACCAAAAAGTATATACGACATAATAATATCATCAGATACAGCATTCAATAACTAAGTGATGGCATTCAATAACTAAGTGACTGCATCACTTAGTAGAGAACACAACCTGTAAAGTTAAATAAAAGTTGTCAAAATGTGTTTTAGGGTGCAGCTAGGTTAAAACAGGAGGGAAGGAAAATTTCTTATTATTATTATTGAAACAGAAACAGTACAAATATATATATATACAATGCTGCCAGCTATCTAATGAATGCAGAATAAAGTAAAAATAAATTAGGAAATAAATCAAATCAGAGTGATTTGATTATTTCCCAAAATATAAATAAACTTAAATAGAAAATCAACTAATAAACACAATCATATCAGATCTGATTGCTATATGTCAACACCCCCCCTCAAGTTGGTGCATATATGTCTAGCATGCCCAACTTGCTTACAAGAAATTCAAAACTGGGTCTGAACAGTCCTTTGGTAAGGATATCAGCAACTTGTTGTGAAGTAGGGACAAAAGGCATGCAAATCAGACCTGCATCTACTTTCTCTTTTATAAAATGTCTATCAATTTCAACATGTTTGGTTCGGTCATGTTGAACAGGATTTTGAGAAATACTAATTGCTGCCTTGTTGTCGCAATACAGCTTCATTGGAAGATTTATAGGAAGTTTAAGCTCTTCTAAGATTCTTTGAAGCCATAGGATTTCACAAACACCTTGGGCCATTGCCCTATACTCTGCCTCAGCACTGCTTCTAGCTACTACATTTTGTTTCTTGCTCCTCCAAGTAACTATGTTTCCCCAAACAAATGTGCAGTAACCAGATGTTGACTTTCTATCCGTGATGGACCCTGCCCAATCTGCGTCAGTAAATACCTCAATGCCTTGTTGATCAGTTTTTTGGAAAAACAGTCCCCTTCCGGGGGAACTTTTGAGATACCTTAGAATACGGTAAACAGCCTCTAAATGTTCTTCATGAGGTGAATGCATAACCTGACTCACTAAGCTAACAGCAAAGGCTATATCTGGACGAGTATGAGATAGATAAATTAGTCTTCCTACTAATCTTTGATACCGAGATGTATCCACTGGATCACCACTGCCATCACTACCAATTTTCTGATTAGGATCTATTGGAGTATCAGCTGGCCTACAACCCATCATCCCGGTTTCTTTTAGAAGGTCTAAAATATATTTCTGTTGTGATACAACAATCCCTTTCTTTGATCTTGCAACTTCCATTCCCAAAAAATATTTTAAAGACCCAAGATCTTTAATTTCAAACTCAGCAGCAAGAGATGCCTTCAAATTTTTTATTTCATTAGAATCATCCCCAGTGATAACAATATCATCTACATAAACGATCAATATAGTCATTTTACCTTCAGAAGAATGTTTCACAAACATGGTGTGATCGCTTTGACATTGAGAATATCCATGCTTCTTAACAAATTGGGTGAATCTTTCAAACCACGCTCGAGGTGACTGTTTCAAGCCATAAAGAGACTTCTGAAGCTTGCAGACCTTTTGGTTGAATTTAAATTCAAACCCCGGGGGTGAATCCATATAGACTTCCTCCTCTAAATCTCCATTTAAAAACGCATTTTTTACGTCTAGCTGCTGTAATGGCCAATCCAAGTTAACCGCTAAAGATAAAAGAACTCTAATGGTGTTAAGTTTTGCAACAGGAGCAAAAGTTTCTGAGTAATCAATACCATAAGTTTGTGTAAAGCCTTTGGCAACTAGCCTGGCCTTATACCTCTCTACTGATCCATCAGCCTTGTGTTTTATGGTAAACACCCATTTGCACCCCACAGTTCTCTTTCCCCTAGGTAGATCCACCTCTTTCCAAGTTTGATTTTTTATAAGAGCACTCATCTCCTCCAAGACAGCTTATTTCCACTTAGGAACCCTTAGAGCTTGTTGTATATCTCTTGGGATCTCTGTTTTTGTCAGTTCACAAGTAAAAGCTCTAAATGTGGGGGACAATTTGTCATAAGATATAAAGTTACTGATAGGATGTTTTGTACATGCTCTTATCCCTTTTCTAACAGCAATGGGTAGACTAGAATCATCAAAGGTAGGTTCTAAAGGAACAAAATCATTGGGAACAGGTTCAGCAAAGACAAGATTATTATGATCAAAATTTTCAGAATTTTGAAAGGGTACAACAGAATTAGAAAGACTCGTACCTGTTGGATCCTTGGATGTTTGGCAGTGTTGAGGTTCTCTTCTCTGAGGCACTTTTTTTCTTAAGTATACGTGGTCAAATGGTTGGATACCTTCGTTACCAATCTCAACTGTCTCATTCTCAACTTCTGGTTCTGTCAAAACATTTTCTTGAATATTATGTTCATGGCTTTCTTGACTAGATTCACCCAAAGATTTTGTTTTGTTATTTTCCTCAATTTCTAGTATTTTCAAATAGGATTCTGTTATGTTACTTTTCTCACAATCTGTTTTTTCCAAATTGTTTAGAAAATCCAAATTTGCAATTTTTAAATATTGAACATCATCTTCTTTAATTATCCCCCCTTGAAGATGATTACCAAAAAAAGGAGTTTTTTCAAAGAAAGTGACATCCATAGTCACAAAAATCTTTTTGGAAATAGGTTCAAAACATTTGTATCCTTTTTGATTGGATGCATAGCCAATAAAAACACATTTTCTTGCTCTAGGCTCAAGTTTTCCTTGATTCAGATCATGAATATGAACAAAAACAGTACATCCAAATATCTTTAGGGGTAGAGTGTATGAAAGTTTATTATTAGGAAATAGACATGTGAAAACATCAAAAGGAGTTTTGTAATTTAAAATTTTGGTAGGCATCCTATTTATTAAATATGTTCCAGTGAGAATTGCTTCTCCCCAAAGATACTTTGGAACCTTATTTTGAAACAACAATGCCCTAGCAACTTCAAGGAGATGTTTATTTTTTCGTTCAGCCACTCCATTTTGTTGTGGAGTATCCACACATGAACTTTGATGAATGATACCTTGTTGTAGGAAAAACTCATTTAAGTGTTTATTAAAATATTCCCTTCCATTATCACTACGGAGAATTTTGATTTTTACTTGAAATTGGGTCAAAATCATTTGAAAAAAACTTTTGAAGATACTTTCAACTTCAGATTTTGTTGTCATTAAGTAAACCCAAGTTAATCGAGTGTAATCATCTATGAAGGTAATAAACCATCTTCTTCCATTAGGAGTAGGGTCCCTACAAGGTCCCCAAACATCACTATGAATTAATGTGAATGGACTAGATGGTTTATGCACCTGAGGAGAATAGGAAGAACGATGATGCTTTGCAAATTGGCAAACTTCACAAAAAAACTGATCTGGATTTTTATTCTTAAAATACTCGGGAAATAAGTGCTTCAAATACAAAAAATTTGGGTGTCCTAGCCTATAATGCCATAACATTATTTCCTCATTATTATGAACCAAAACTGAGTTGAGACAATTACTATGAAATTCCTCTTTAAGATCAGCCTCATCATCGAAGGGATAGAGACCATTGACCTCTTTAGCACTGCCAATCATCCTCCCCGATTTCAACTCCTGAAATTGACAATTAACTGGGTTAAAAATAGCCAAACAGTTAAGATCTTGTGTTAATTTGCTTATGGACAGCAAGTTACATGACAAATTTGGAACATGAAGGACATTGTGAAGAGTTAGAGTTTTAGAAATAGGAATAGAACCAACTCCAGCTATGGTGGAAAAAGTACCATCAGCTATCTTTACCTTTTTATGACCTGCACAAGTACTATAAGTGGAAAACAATTTTGAGTAATCTGTCATATGATCAGTGGCTCCAGAATCGATGATCCATGGAGTTTTTGAATTTGGTTTGGAACTCAAAAGAGCAGAAGAGAAAGAGATACCTTTTTGAGCAAGAGAGGATGAAGAAGTAACTGACATAGAGGTAAAGAGCTTATACAGGTGCTCTAGTTGTTCCTTAGAGAAAGGAGATGTCTCAGAGTTAACTTTATTCTCCACATTTTCTCCATTTGCAGCTTGGAAGGCCTTACCCTCTCCATTTGGCTTCTTCTTCCAGTTGGGTGGTTTTCCATTAAGTTTCCAACAAGTTTCCTTAGTGTGCCATGGTCGTCTACAATGATCACACCAAGGTCGTTTTTTTCTTTTTCCATCTGCTTCGTATCCCTTTGCAGCCATAGCCGAACTCTCAGTTTCTTGCACCCTTGTACTATCAGAGTTTTGCAGCATAACTTTCCTTCTGGATTCCTCCCTCCTTACTTCAGAAAATACTTCCCTCAATGAAGGCAACGGTTTTCTGCCCAAAATTCGACCACGGACTTCATCAAGTTCTGGATTGAGTCCTGCTAGAAACATATAAACCCTATCATTCTCTTCTCTTTTCTTAAATCTGTTTGCATCTTTGGAATTCTCCCAATCATCCTCATAACATTGGTCAAGCTCCTGCCAAAGGACAACCATGAGATTAAAGAATGTTGTGACATCTTTATCTCCTTGTTTGGACTGCCACAAACGAGTTTTAAGTTCATAAATCTGTGAGGAGTTCTCCAAGTCGGAATAGCAATCGCGTACAGCTTCCCACACCTCTTTTGCAGTGGAAATGAATAGGTAGGGCTTCCCAATGGTAGATTCCATTGAGTGAATCAGCCACCCAATGATTAGGGAGTTCTCTGACTTCCATTTTTGGTAGGCTGGATCGGTCTTCTCTGGTTGAGGAGTATCTCCAGTCAAGTAGCCTAACTTTCCCTTGCCATCAAGAGCTAACTTCACAGTCTGGGCCCATTCAACCTAGTTTCTGCCATTCAGCTTTTGGATTAGAAGCTGTAAACCAGAGTTTATGGATAGTGGATCATTTGTGGTAGGGGTTGACACGATTTTAGGGTCACCAGAATTTTTTTCTGGTATTGTAGTAGTGGAGGAACAATTTTTTTCAGTTTCTTGTAAGGACATGGTGAGCTGCCACAGGATCAGAGCCGAAGCTCTGATACCATGTGTTTTAGGGTGCAGCTAGGTTAAAACAGGAGGGAAGGAAAATTTCTTATTATTGTTATTGAAACTGAAACAGTACAAATATATATATATACAATGCTGCCAGCTATCTAATGAATGCAGAATAAAGTAAAAATAAATTAGGAAATAAATCAAATCAGAGTGATTTGATTATTTCCCAAAATACAAATAAACTTAAATAGAAAATCAATTAATAAAGACAATCATATCAGATCTGATTGCTATATGTCAACACCCCCCCTCAAGTTGGTGCATATATGTCTAGCATGCCCAACTTGCTTACAAGAAATTCAAAACTGGGTCTGAACAGTCCTTTGGTAAGGATATCAGCAACTTGTTGTGAAGTAGGGACAAAAGGCATGCAAATCAGACCTGCATCTACTTTCTCTTTTATAAAATGTCTATCAATTTCAACATGTTTGGTTCGGTCATGTTGAACAGGATTTTGAGAAATACTAATTGCTGCCTTGTTGTCGCAATACAGCTTCATTGGAAGATTTATAGGAAGTTTAAGCTCTTCTAAGATTCTTTGAAGCCATAGGATTTCACAAACACCTTGGGCCATTGCCTTATACTCTGCCTCAGCACTGCTTCTAGCTACTACATTTTGTTTCTTGCTCCTCCAAGTAACTAAGTTTCCCCAAACAAATGTGCAGTAACCAGATGTTGACTTTCTATCCGTGATGGACCCTGCCCAATCTGCGTCAGTAAATACCTCAATGCCTTGTTGATCAGTTTTTTGGAAAAACAGTCCCCTTCCGGGGGAACTTTTGAGATACCTTAGAATACGGTAAACAGCCTCTAAATGTTCTTCATGAGGTGAATGCATAAACTGACTCACTAAGCTAACAGCAAAGGCTATATCTGGACGAGTATGAGATAGATAAATTAGTCTTCCTACTAATCTTTGATACCGAGATGTATCCACTGGATCACCACTGCCATCACTACCAATTTTCTGATTAGGATCTATTGGAGTATCAGCTGGCCTACAACCCATCATCCCGGTTTCTTTTAGAATGTCTAAAATATATTTCTGTTGTGATACAACAATCCCTTTCTTTGATCTTGCAACTTCCATTCCCAAAAAATATTTTAAAGACCCAAGATCTTTAATTTCAAACTCAGCAGCAAGAGATGCCTTCAAATTTTTTATTTCATTAGAATCATCCCCAGTGATAACAATATCATCTACATAAACGATCAATATAGCCATTTTACCTTCAGAAGAATGTTTCAAAAATATGGTGTGATCGCTTTGACATTGAGAATATCCCTGCTTCTTAACAAATTGGGTGAATCTTTCAAACCACGCTCGAGGTGACTGTTTCAAGCCATAAAGAGACTTCTGAAGCTTGCAGACCTTTTGGTTGAATTTAAATTCAAACCCCGGGGGTGAATCCATATAGACTTTCTCCTCTAAATCTCCATTTAAAAACGCATTTTTTACGTCTAGCTGCTGTAATGGCCAATCCAAGTTAACCGCTAAAGATAAAAGAACTCTAATGGTGTTAAGTTTTGCAACAGGAGCAAAAGTTTCTGAGTAATCAATACCATAAGTTTGTGTAAAGCCTTTGGCAACTAGCCTGGCCTTATACCTCTCTACTGATCCATCAGCCTTGTGTTTTATGGTAAACACCCATTTGCACCCCACAGTTCTCTTTCCCCTAGGTAGATCCACCTCTTTCCAAGTTTGATTTTTTATAAGAGCACTCATCTCCTCCAAGACAGCTTCTTTCCACTTAGGAACCCTTAGAGCTTGTTGTATATCTCTTGGGATCTCTGTTTTTGTCAGTTCACAAGTAAAAGCTCTAAATGTGGGGGACAATTTGTCATAAGATATAAAGTTACTGATAGGATGTTTTGTACATGCTCTTATCCCTTTTCTAACAGCAATGGGTAGACTAGAATCATCAAAGGTAGGTTCTAAAGGAACAAAATTATTGGGAACAGGTTCAGCAAAGACAAGATTATTATGATCAAAATTTTCAGAATTTTGAAAGGGTACAACAGAATTAGAAAGACTCGTACCTGTTGGATCCTTGGATGTTTGGCAGTGTTGAGGTTCTCTTCTCTGAGGCACTTTTTTTCTTAAGTATACGTGGTCAAATGGTTGGATACCTTCGTTACCAATCTCAACTGTCTCATTCTCAACTTCTGGTTCTATCAAAACATTTTCTTGAATATTATGTTCATGGCTTTCTTGACTAGATTCACCCAAAGATTTTGTTTTGTTATTTTCCTCAATTTCTAGTATTTTCAAATAGGATTCTGTTATGTTACTTTTCTCACAATCTGTTTTTTCCAAATTGTTTAGAAAATCCAAATTTGCAATTTTTAAATATTGAACATCATCTTCTTTAATTATCCCCCCTTGAAGATGATTACCCAAAAAATGAGTTTTTTCAAAGAAAGTGGCATCCATAGTCACAAAAATCTTTTTGGAAATAGGTTCAAAACATTTGTATCCTTTTTGATTGGATGCATAGCCAATAAAAACACATTTTCTTGCTCTAGGCTCAAGTTTTCCTTGATTCAGATCATGAATATGAACAAAAACAGTACATCCAAATATCTTTAGGGGTAGAGTGTATGAAAGTTTATTATTAGGAAATAGACATGTGAAAACATCAAAAGGAGTTTTGTAATTTAAAATTTTGGTAGGCATCCTATTTATTAAATATGTTCCAGTGAGAATTGCTTCTCCCCAAAGATACTTTGGAACCTTATTTTGAAACAACAATGCCCTAGCAACTTCAAGGAGATGTTTATTTTTTCGTTCAGCCACTCCATTTTGTTGTGGAGTATCCACACATGAACTTTGATGAATGATACCTTGTTGTAGGAAAAACTCATTTAAGTGTTTATTAAAATATTCCCTTCCATTATCACTACGGAGAATTTTGATTTTTACTTGAAATTGGGTCAAAATCATTTGAAAAAAACTTTTGAAGATACTTTCAACTTCAGATTTTGTTGTCATTAAGTAAACCCAAGTTAATCGAGTGTGATCATCTATGAAGGTAATAAACCATCTTCTTCCATTAGGAGTAGGGTCCCTACAAGGTCCTCAAACATCACTATGAATTAATGTGAATGGACTAGATGGTTTATGCACCTGAGGAGAATAGGAAGAACGATGATGCTTTGCAAATTGGCAAACTTCACAAAAAAACTGATCTGGATTTTTATTCTTAAAATACTTGGGAAATAAGTGCTTCAAATACATAAAATTTGGGTGTCCTAGCCTATAATGCCATAACATTATTTCTTCATTATTATGAACCAAAACTGAGTTGAGACAATTACTATGAAATTCCTCTTTAAGATCAGCCTCATCATCGAAGAGATAGAGACCATTGACCTCTTTCGCACTGCCAATCATCCTCCCCGATTTCAACTCCTGAAATTGACAATTAACTGGGTTAAAAATAGCCAAACAGTTAAGATCTTGTGTTAATTTGCTTATGGACAGCAAGTTACATGACAAATTTGGAACATGAAGGACATTGTGAAGAGTTAGAGTTTTAGAAATAGGAATAGAACCAACTCCAGCTATGGATAGTGGATCATTTGTGGTAGGGGTTGACACGATTTTAGGGTCACCAGAATTTTTTTCTGGTATTGTAGTAGTGGAGGAACAATTTTTTTCAGTTTGTAAGGACATGGTGAGCTGCCACAGGATCAGAGCCGAAGCTCTGATACCATGTGTTTTAGGGTGCAGCTAGGTTAAAACAGGAGGGAAGGAAAATTTCTTATTATTGTTATTGAAACTGAAACAGTACAAATATATATATATATATACAATGCTGCCAGCTATCTAATGAATGCAGAATAAAGTAAAAATAAATTAGGAAATAAATCAAATCAGAGTGATTTGATTATTTTCCAAAATACAAATAAACTTAAATAGAAAATCAACTAATAAAGACAATTATATCAGATCTGATTGCTATATGTCAACACCCCCCCTCAAGTTGGTGCATATATGTCTAGCATGCCCAACTTGTTTACAAGAAATTCAAAACTGGGTCTGAACAGTCCTTTGGTAAGGATATTAGCAACTTGTTGTGAAGTAGGGACAAAAGGCATGCAAATCAGACCTGCATCTACTTTCTCTTTTATAAAATGTCTATGAATTTCAACATGTTTGGTTCGGTCATGTTGAACAGGATTTTGAGAAATACTAATTGCTGCCTTGTTGTCGCAATACAGCTTCATTGGAAGATTTATAGGAAGTTTAAGCTCTTCTAAGATTCTTTGAAGCCATAGGATTTCACAAACACCTTGGGCCATTGCCCTATACTTTGCCTCAGCACTGCTTCTAGCTACTACATTTTGTTTCTTGCTCCTCCAAGTAACTAAGTTTCCCCAAACAAATGTGCAGTAACCAGATGTTGACTTTCTATCCGTGATGGACCCTGCCCAATCTGCGTCAGTAAATACCTCAATGCCTTGTTGATCAGTTTTTTGGAAAAACAGTCCCCTTCCGGGGGAACTTTTGAGATACCTTAGAATACGGTAAACAGCCTCTAAATGTTCTTCATGAGGTGAATGCATAAACTGACTCACTAAGCTAACAGCAAAGGCTATATCTGGACGAGTATGAGATAGATAAATTAGTCTTCCTACTAATCTTTGATACCGAGATGTATCCACTGGATCACCACTGCCATCACTACCAATTTTCTGATTAGGATCTATTGGAGTATCAGCTGGCCTACAACCCATCATCCCGATTTCTTTTAGAATGTCTAAAATATATTTCTGTTGTGATACAACAATCCCTTTCTTTGATCTTGCAACTTCCATTCCCAAAAAATATTTTAAAGACCCAAGATCTTTAATTTCAAACTCAGCAGCAAGAGATGCCTTCAAATTTTTTATTTCATTAGAATCATCCCCAGTGATAACAATATCATCTACATAAACGATCAATATAGCCATTTTACCTTCAGAAGAATGTTTCACAAACATGGTGTGATCGCTTTGACATTGAGAATATCCCTGCTTCTTAACAAATTGGGTGAATCTTTCAAACCACGCTCGAGGTGACTGTTTCAAGCCATAAAGAGACTTCTGAAGCTTGCAGACCTTTTGGTTGAATTTAAATTCAAACCCCGGGGGTGAATCCATATAGACTTCCTCCTCTAAATCTCCATTTAAAAACGCATTTTTTACGTCTAGCTGCTGTAATGGCCAATCCAAGTTAACCGCTAAAGATAAAAGAACTCTAATGGTGTTAAGTTTTGCAACAGGAGCAAAAGTTTCTGAGTAATCAATACCATAAGTTTGTGTAAAGCCTTTGGCAACTAGCCTGGCCTTATACCTCTCTACTGATCCATCAGCCTTGTGTTTTATGGTAAACACCCATTTACACCCCACAGTTCTCTTTCCCCTAGGTAGATCCACCTCTTTCCAAGTTTGATTTTTTATAAGAGCACTCATCTCCTCCAAGACAGCTTTTTTCCACTTAGGAACCCTTAGAGCTTGTTGTATATCTCTTGGGATCTCTGTTTTTGTCAGTTCACAAGTAAAAGCTCTAAATGTGGGGGACAATTTGTCATAAGATATAAAGTTACTGATAGGATGTTTTGTACATGCTCTTATCCCTTTTCTAACAGCAATGGGTAGACTAGAATCATCAAAGGTAGGTTCTAAAGGAACAAAATCATTGGGAACAGGTTCAGCAAAGACAAGATTATTATGATCAAAATTTTCAGAATTTTGAAAGGGTACAACAGAATTAGAAAGACTCGTACCTGTTGGATCCTTGGATGTTTGGCAGTGTTGAGGTTCTCTTCTCTGAGGCACTTTTTTTCTTAAGTATACGTGGTCAAATGGTTGGATACCTTCGTTACCAATCTCAACTGTCTCATTCTCAACTTCTGGTTCTGTCAAAACATTTTCTTGAATATTATGTTCATGGCTTTCTTGACTAGATTCACCCAAAGATTTTGTTTTGTTATTTTCCTCAATTTCTAGTATTTTCAAATAGGATTCTGTTATGTTACTTTTCTCACAATCTGTTTTTTCCAAATTGTTTAGAAAATCCAAATTTGCAATTTTTAAATATTGAACATCATCTTCTTTAATTATCCCCCCTTGAAGATGATTACCAAAAAAAGGAGTTTTTTCAAAGAAAGTGGCATCCATAGTCACAAAAATCTTTTTGGAAATAGGTTCAAAACATTTGTATCCTTTTTGATTGGATGCATAGCCAATAAAAACACATTTTCTTGCTCTAGGCTCAAGTTTTCCTTGATTCAGATTATGAATATGAACAAAAACAGTACATCCAAATATCTTTAGGGGTAGAGTGTATGAAAGTTTATTATTAGGAAATAGACATGTGAAAACAACAAAAGGAGTTTTGTAATTTAAAATTTTGGTAGGCATCCTATTTATTAAATATGTTCCAGTGAGAATTGCTTCTCCCCAAAGATACTTTGGAACCTTATTTTGAAACAACAATGCCCTAGCAACTTCAAGGAGATGTTTATTTTTTCGTTCAGCCACTCCATTTTGTTGTGGAGTATCCACACATGAACTTTGATGAATGATACCTTGTTGTAGGAAAAACTCATTTAAGTGTTTATTAAAATATTCCCTTCCATTATCACTACGGAGAATTTTGATTTTTACTTGAAATTGGGTCAAAATCATTTGAAAAAAACTTTTGAAGATACTTTCAACTTCAGATTTTGTTGTCATTAAGTAAACCCAAGTTAATCGAGTGTGATAATCTATGAAGGTAATAAACCATCTTCTTCCATTAGGAGTAGGGTCCCTACAAGGTCCCCAAACATCACTATGAATTAATGTGAATGGACTAGATGGTTTATGCACCTGAGGAGAATAGGAAGAACGATGATGCTTTGCAAATTGGCAAACTTCACAAAAAAACTGATCTGGATTTTTATTCTTAAAATACTCGGGAAATAAGTGCTTCAAATACAAAAAATTTGGGTGTCCTAGCCTATAATGCCATAACATTATTTCCTCATTATTATGAACCAAAACTGAGTTGAGACAATTACTATGAAATTCCTCTTTAAGATCAGCCTCATCATCGAAGAGATAGAGACCATTGACCTCTTTAGCACTGCCAATCATCCTCCCCGATTTCAACTCCTGAAATTGACAATTAACTGGGTTAAAAATAGCCAAACAGTTAAGATCTTGTGTTAATTTGCTTATGGACAGCAAGTTACATGACAAATTTGGAACATGAAGGACATTGTGAAGAGTTAGAGTTTTAGAAATAGGAATAGAACCAACTCCAGCTATGGTGGAAAAAGTACCATCAGCTATCTTTACCTTTTTATGACCTGCACAAGTACTATAAGTGAAAAACAATTTTGAGCAATCTGTCATATGATCAGTGGCTCCAGAATCGATGATCCATGGAGTTTTTGAATTTGGTTTGAAACTCAAAAGAGCAGAAGAGAAAGAGATACCTTTTTGAGCAAGAGAGGATGAAGAAGTAACTGACATAGAGGTAAAGAGCTTATACAGGTGCTCTAGTTGTTCCTTAGAGAAAGGAGATGTCTCAGAGTTAACTTTATTCTCCACATTTTCTCCATTTGCAGCTTGGAAGGCCTTACCCTCTCCATTTGGCTTCTTCTTCCAGTTGGGTGGTTTTCCATTAAGTTTCCAACAAGTTTCCTTAGTGTGCCATGGTCGTCTACAATGATCACACCAAGGTCGTTTTTTTCTTTCTCCATCTGCTTCGTATCCCTTTGCAGCCATAGCCGAACTCTCAGTTTCTTGCACCCTTGTACTATCAGAGTTTTGCAGCATAACTTTCCTTCTGGATTCCTCCCTCCTTACTTCAGAAAATACTTCCCTCAATGAAGGCAACGGTTTTCTGCCCAAAATTCGACCACGGACTTCATCAAGTTCTGGATTGAGTCCTGCTAGAAACATATAAACACTATCATTCTCTTCTCTTTTCTTAAATCTGTTTGCATCTTTGGAATTCTCCCAATCATCCTCATAACATTGGTCAAGCTCCTGCCAAAGGACAACCATGAGATTAAAGAATGTTGTGACATCTTTATCTCCTTGTTTGGACTGCCACAAACGAGTTTTAAGTTCATAAATCTGTGAGGAGTTCTCCAAGTCGGAATAGCAATCGCGTACAGCTTCCCACACCTCTTTTGCAGTGGAAATGAATAGGTAGGGCTTCCCAATGGAAGATTCCATTGAGTGAATCAGCCACCCAATGATTAGGGAGTTCTCTGACTTCCATTTTTGGTAGGCTGGATCGGTCTTCTCTGGTTGAGGAGTATCTCCAGTCAAGTAGCCTAACTTTCCCTTGCCATCAAGAGCTAACTTCACAGTCTGGGCCCATTCAACATAGTTTCTGCCATTCAGCTTTTGGATTAGAAGCTGTAAACCAAAGTTTATGGATAGTGGATCATTTGTGGTAGGGGTTGACACGATTTTAGGGTCACCAGAATTTTTTTTCTGGTATTGTAGTAGTGGAGGAACAATTTTTTTCAGTTTGTAAGGACATGGTGAGCTGCCACAGGATCAGAGCCGAAGCTCTGATACCATGTGTTTTAGGGTGCAGCTAGGTTAAAACAGGAGGGAAGGAAAATTTCTTATTATTATTATTGAAACAGAAACAGTACAAATATATATATATACAATGCTGCCAGCTATCTAATGAATGTAGAATAAAGTAAAAATAAATTAGGAAATAAATCAAATCAGAGTGATTTGATTATTTCCCAAAATATAAATAAACTTAAATAGAAAATCAACTAATAAACACAATCATATCAGATCTGATTGCTATATGTCAACACAAA
>JBBPBQ010000002.1:44666209-44724736 GCA_037974755.1 Cicer yamashitae
ATTATTATGATCAAAATTTTCAGAATTTTGAAAGGGTACAACAGAATTAGAAAGACTCGTACCTGTTGGATCCTTGGATGTTTGGCAGTGTTGAGGTTCTCTTCTCTGAGGCACTTTTTTTCTTAAGTATACGTGGTCAAATGGTTGGATACCTTTGTTACCAATCTCAACTGTCTCATTCTCAACTTCTGGTTCTGTCAAAACATTTTCTTGAATATTATGTTCATGGCTTTCTTGACTAGATTCACCCAAAGATTTTGTTTTGTTATTTTCCTCAATTTCTAGTATTTTCAAATAGGATTCTATTATGTTACTTTTCTCACAATCTGTTTTTTCCAAATTGTTTGGAAAATCCAAATTTGCAATTTTTAAATATTGAACATCATCTTCTTTAATTATCCCCCTTGAAGATGATTACCAAAAAAAGGAGTTTTTTCAAAGAAAGTGGCATCCATAGTCACAAAAATCTTTTTGGAAATAGGTTCAAAACATTTGTATCCTTTTTGATTGGATGCATAGCCAATAAAAACACATTTTCTTGCTCTAGGCTCAAGTTTTCCTTGATTCAGATCATGAATATGAACAAAAACAGTACATCCAAATATCTTTAGGGGTAGAGTGTATGAAAGTTTATTATTAGGAAATAGACATGTGAAAACATCAAAAGGAGTTTTGTAATTTAAAATTTTGGTAGGCATCCTATTTATTAAATATGTTCCAGTGAGAATTGCTTCTCCCCAAAGATACTTTGGAACCTTATTTTGAAACAACAATGCCCTAGCAACTTCAAGGAGATGTTTATTTTTTCGTTCAGCCACTCCATTTTGTTGTGGAGTATCCACACATGAACTTTGATGAATGATACCTTTTTGAGCAAGAGAGGATGAAGAAGTAACTGACATAGAGGTAAAGAGCTTATACAGGTGCTCTAGTTGTTCCTTAGAGAAAGGAGATGTCTCAGAGTTAACTTTATTCTCCACATTTTCTCCATTTGCAGCTTGGAAGGCCTTACCCTCTCCATTTGGCTTCTTCTTCCAGTTGGGTGGTTTTCCATTAAGTTTCCAACAAGTTTCCTTAGTGTGCCATGGTCGTCTACAATGACCACACCAAGGTCGTTTTTTTCTTTCTCCATCTGCTTCGTATCCCTTTGCAGCCATAGCCGAACTCTCAGTTTCTTGCACCCTTGTACTATCAGAGTTTTGCAGCATAACTTTCCTTCTGGATTCCTCCCTCCTTACTTCAGAAAATACTTCCCTCAATGAAGGCAACGGTTTTCTGCCCAAAATTCGACCACGGACTTCATCAAGTTCTGGATTGAGTCCTACTAGAAACATATAAACCCTATCATTCTCTTCTCTTTTCTTAAATTTGTTTGCATCTTTGGAATTCTCCCAATCATCCTCATAACATTGGTCAAGCTCCTGCCAAAGGACAACCATGAGATTAAAGAATGTTGTGACATCTTTATCTCCTTGTTTGGACTGCCACAAACGAGTTTTAAGTTCATAAATCTGTGAGGAGTTCTCCAAGTCGGAATAGCAATCGCGTACAGCTTCCCACACCTCTTTTGCAGTGGAAATGAATAGGTAGGGCTTCCCAATGGAAGATTCCATTGAGTGAATCAGCCACCCAATGATTAGGGAGTTCTCTGACTTCCATTTTTGGTAGGCTGGATCGGTCTTCTCTGGTTGAGGAGTATCTCCAGTCAAGTAGCCTAACTTTCCCTTGCCATCAAGAGCTAACTTCACAGTCTGGGCCCATTCAACATAGTTTCTGCCATTCAGCTTTTGGATTAGAAGCTGTAAACCAAAGTTTATGGATAGTGGATCATTTGTGGTAGGGGTTGACACGATTTTAGGGTCACCAGAATTTTTTTTCTGGTATTGTAGTAGTGGAGGAACAATTTTTTTCAGTTTGTAAGGACATGGTGAGCTGCCACAGGATCAGAGCCGAAGCTCTGATACCATGTGTTTTAGGGTGCAGCTAGGTTAAAACAGGAGGGAAGGAAAATTTCTTATTATTATTATTGAAACAGAAACAGTACAAATATATATATATACAATGCTGCCAGCTATCTAATGAATGTAGAATAAAGTAAAAATAAATTAGGAAATAAATCAAATCAGAGTGATTTGATTATTTCCCAAAATATAAATAAACTTAAATAGAAAATCAACTAATAAACACAATCATATCAGATCTGATTGCTATATGTCAACACAAAATATTCTGTCATCTCTGGTCACAGTCAAGATATGTATCCTGCAGTGAGAATTTAACAATTTAAACAAGATAGAGTCATACTTCCTGCTTCCCCCAGTCAAAAGACCACTTGGCTGAAATATATCTCCTTCAAGAGTGACACTAGTGGTGTGAATCTCCCGACTAAATGCCACCTATTAGACATCCAACAAAATGCAAGTGAAATTGAGCATCTATACCGGTGGGTGAGAATTGATCATATATCATATTAGACAATAAAAAATATGAAGTATCAAAGTGGAAACAATTTGCAATCACCTATTTAAGTGGAGCATTATGTGACAATTTTAAAAGCAATTATATTTTAGATTAGGTAGATATACAGTAAGAAAATACAAGACATGACATGATGAAAACACAAAACGAGATAACTTCCCATGAGAGTCCAATCCAACTTTACATGAGATAACTTCCCTTAACCCTTCAAACTCTAGTGATTCAATTTCTAAACCTTCCCATGCACACGAACCAGAATCCAGCATACCATCACTTTATGATGATCTCCATATTCCAATTGCCCTAAGGAAAGAGACTAGGACATGTACCAACAAGACACATACCCTTTTCCAACTACCTTTGTTTTGAACAATTTTCACCGACCCATAAAGCCTTCCTTACAAACCTAAACACTACCACTATATCTACCTCTCTATCTAAAGTATTGTCTGACAGGAAATGGAAACGGGCCATGGACTTTGAAATGGAAGCATTCGACAAGAACAATACTTGGGATTTAGTTCCTCTGCCAAATGGAAATAAACATGTAGGTGTACAAGTGGGTGGATACTGTCAAGTACAAGGGTGATGGATTTATTGAGAGATACAAGGCAAGGTTGGTAGCTAAAGGATACACTCAAACATATGGGGTGGATTACCTGGAGACATTTGCTCTGGTTGCAAAAATGAAAGCAGTCAAGGTAATATTATCGCTAGCAGCAAATTATAGTTGGAACTTACATCAATTTGACGTAAAAAATGTTTTTCTCCATGGAGATCTTGAAGAAGAGATTTATATGGACCTACCCCCTTGGATATGATGAACATATTGCTGCCAACATTGTTTGTAGGCTAAAAAAGGTTTTATATGGGCTCAAACAATCGCCACGAACGTGGTTTAGGAGATTTACTAGAGTCATGGTGGGTCTGGGCTTCAAACAGAAGCAAGGAGACCACACCCTCTTTATCAAACACTCCAAGTCAGGGGGAGTAACAGTGTTATTGGTATATATGGATGACATTATAGTGACTGGTGATGATGAAAAGGAGCAACAACTCTTAGGACAACATCTAGCCTAGGAATTAGAAATTAAGACCTTGGGGAAATTGAAATATTTCTTGGGAATTGAAGTGGCCCACTCCAAGAAAGGGATTTTCATATGCCAACAAAAATACATCACTGACCTTCTAAAAGAAACAGGTAAGACAGCGTGCAAGCCTGCAAGCACACCAATAGATCCAAATTTAAAGTTGAGGGATACAAAAGAAGATATTGCAGTTGACAAGAAAATGTGTCAAAGATTAGTTGGAAGACTTATATACCTCTCACATACTAGGTATGATGTTGCCTTCGCTGTAAGCCTAGCAAGTCAATTCATGCACAAACCAAAGGAGGTCCACTTGCATGCTACACTCAGAATCGTGCAATATTTGAAAGGAACACTGGAAAGAGGAATTTTGTTAAGAAATGGAAATGTGGGTCTTGAAGCCTTTACTGGTGTTGACTATGCAGGATAGATTGTGGATAGGAGATCGACTACAAGATATTGCACTTTCTTAGGTGGGAACCTTGTGACTTGAAAGAGTAAAAAAAAAAGTGGTATTCAGATCAACATTGAAGCAGAATTCAGGGCTATGGCACAAGGGATATGTGAACTATTATGGTTGAAGATCATTTTGGAAGACTTGAGGATAAAATGGGATGAACCAATGAGACTTTATTGTGATAACAAATTTGCTATTAGCATTGACCACAATCCGGTACAGCACGATTAAACCAAGCATATTGAAGTTGATTGACGTTTCATCAAAGAAAAACTCAATAATGACCTAACTTGTGTTCCTTATGTCTCCTCCAAAAGCAACATTGCTGATTTTCTAACCAAGGGGCCGAATAGCAACAACTTTGAAAGGATTGTTGCCAAGTTGGGAATGGAGAACACCTATTCACCAACTTGAGGGGGTGCCGAAATTGTTATTATTATTATTATTATTAGTTTTATTATTGAAAAATATCTCAATTGTAGGGATTTGATTGTATAGAGTCCTAATTATGTTTCCTTAATTATCTTGCAATCCTTGTGTGTGTGTATATATATATATATTGTATTGTCAACATATTTAATTTAATAACTTCCAACAAAGAAAAAAAAATATTTAATTTAATAAAATATATTTCCCTAATTCCGGAGAACAAATAAAACATAAAGTCTAGCAAACTTAACAACAAAACTAGCTCCTAACTAACTTCTTAGCTTCAATCCTAACAAACTCGCCTTTATTCTAGGACCTAGCAGTTTCCTTCTCCTTCTATAACTAAAGCCACTACTCTGTTTTTACAAACTAACAAATCTGAATGCCATTCTACAATTTCTTCTTATATATTCAATTATGCATGCATTTGAGTCTCCTCAACTAACTAACCTAACTAACCCTTATTCCTCACTACTTTATTTAACACTTATATCCTAACAGTCATCAAACATTTCTACATAAAAAGGGCAACCAAGTGCTAGTCAAAGTGAACCCATTATAGGTCTATAAGGCGGTCTTATCTTGCAATTAAGTTATTCAGTTATTGTTGGACCAATAACATGACCGTCAAGCTATTAAGTGATAAATAAATACATGATGTGAAGAAATGCATTTAAAGTAGTACAAAATGTAGATACCCTTAACGAACGGTTTACGCCTCAATATTAAATTTTTTTTTTTATGGACCTCAATGTTAATTTTTTTTTTATGGACCTCAATTTAAATTATTAAGCCTACATATAACTCAGCATGAAAAAGAGTTGTAGCTAGTTACCTGCTTTGCAGCATCGATAGTTTTGCATACAAAAGTGGAGCCAAAGACATACTCCATTGCATTCTAGAACAAACAGGATATTTAGTTAGAAAAAATTTAGTTTAAAATTAAATTAAACTAAATAAAAATAAATCCGAACATCAAAATGAATCAAATTTTCCAGACACCTGATAAATACATCCAGCAAGATAAACACAACAAAACAGGAGAACAAGATTATCAAAACAAGTTAAACGGCATAGGAAAATGCTTTCAGCGCCCATGTAAGAATCAGATACCATAAAATAAAATTTAAAATTAATACTTTTGAAATAAGTGCTGTAAATGTTATTATATAATTTATAAGTTGAAATTCAAAGAAGCAAACCTTCAATTCTTCTTCATAACCAACCAAAGAAAGCGCAATTTCCGCATTCTCCTTGCCCACCTGCAATGATATTAACCAAGGTCTTCAGTAAAGCTAATTAAGTAATCAAGACACTAGGTAACATTAAATAAAATAAAAAATACAGATTTAAAATTGCAGTCACCTACCAATCTAACAGCAGCTTGTTGAACTCTTGAAGGAACAATATAGGATTGTATTTTGTTCAGAGGTATAATTGTCACTCTTCTTCTAAGATTGCCATTCTGTAATAATTGCTTTCCAGTACTTTCTGTGTCAACTACAACATTAAACAACTTTCCACCAGCTGTAACCTGAAAATGGTCATATTCAAGCCATTAATATAAGAATACTCATTGATAAATTCATATATAAGTTATCACGCTATCTACCTCTAGGGCAGTCACTGTGGACCTATCTCTCACTTTGATGAGTTTTGCAACAACTCCCTTCACCTTTGACCTATCAAAGTTCTTGACAGGATCACGGTATGTAAAGTCAACATTAGCCAGGTATACTGAAATATCACGTATTTCATCCTTCAACTTTTGCACACAATCCCTCTCAGATTCACGCTCCTGGAAGTCATTTCAAGAAAAAATTACTTAAATGAGACTTGTGAACCTCTTTAGATTGAAAAGAAAGAAAAAAAAAATAGAATTCAATTGAAAAAAACTAACAGAAGAGAAACCAATCAAACCTTTTGCAAAGCTTCCATCTCACCCTCTTTATAAGGAAGAGACTCCAATCCTGTTTTGATATTTTCAACATCCTTCCTTCTAGCTTTCAACTCATTTTCCACAGAAGTAGCTTCATCCTGCTTTGACCTTAATTGATTTTTTTTCTCTTTTAGTTCCTTTTCACAATGGCTAATTTTGGTTTTCAGCTGTTTCAATTCTGTTTCAGCACTCCCAACTGCTATCTTTGCATCGCCTAGTTGATCCTCTAAGCATTTCTCCTCATTACCACTGCTCTTGCCAGCTAAAACACCCTATCAATAGTTTTGAGCAATAGGATAAATAAAACACCCCAATATAACAGAGAGCCACACATAGACATCATATATCCTGACAACATTAAGCCAGCACATGCTTCTTTTACCTGGTATTCCTTTTCATGCTCCTCCAGGCTCTTTGAGAGCTCCTCAACTCTATTTTTCAAATCAGCTGCTCCCTCTTCAGCCTTTTTAATGGCAGAGGCCTTCTCTTCTACAGATTGCTTCAATTCTTCAATATTTTTAATGATCTTTAAAATATCGAGGTTCAAAATCCAAATATCAGGTTCACAAAAATGGAAAAGATTAAAAACATAAGTAGCATAATTGTTTTCAAAAAAGACAGTAATATTCTTGAAATTGAGCAAAGAATGAATCCCTAACACCACTAACATACTTTTCCTTTGTTGACTTCTTCACTCCTTAGAGTGTCTTCTTTATTATTTAGTACAGACGTTTCCTTCACAAGCTCCTGCGAAAGTTCATCTACCTTCTTTGACAGAGATTCCATTTCCCCACCCATGCTTGCTTCCTTCTCAGCAGTCAACTGAGCTATTTTTGTCTCCATTTCCTTTACTTCCACCATAGTTGTCTTAGAAATGTCATCAATCTCAGCTATCTTGGCTTTTACTTGTTCCACCTCAGAAATAGCATTGTCTTTAATACTCTCTGCTTGAACATACTCATAAGCAATACAAAATCTTCTCAGCCTATCTAACTCAGCATTACAATTAGCCCATTGCATGTACTGCGTCCTTTCTTTCCTCAATTTCTCCAAAGCCGGAAGTATCTCCTGATCAAGAAGCTTGTTGATCTCATCAACCTTACTCTGCTTCTTTTCAAGAGTTTTTAGAGCTGCCTCTTTCTTTGTCTCGTACATTCTTGTCCCCGCAGCTTCCTCAAGCATAGACAATATCTCTGGCGGTTTCATATTTAAAACCTTAGTGATGCGCCCTTGCATGATAAGAAAATGTGGATTGTTAACATTTAGTTGCACGGAATGGAAAAGGTTTTGGACTTGACTTGGCTGTGCAAGTTTCCCATTTATCAAATATTTATTCCTCCCTCCAACCACAATCTGCATTGCACCCCATCAAACCACATACAGAATGAGATTTTGCATAGCTGTGTAGTAAATAATTCAATTTTGAATTTAATTGCAATAGTTAATTAAAAGATAGAGAGACAGTAAACCAATCCAAGCACCAGCTAAGCCTAAAACCCATTTCGCATAATTTTTTAAAATTTTCAGCTATCTCTGTTTTATTACCATGTTATTTGTGTGAAGTATCCACCAACTTTGCTGATAACTAAACTCTGCCACGGAACCTAACTAGCCACATTTGGTGGGGTCTCCCCTCCCAACCATAATATTTTCATCCACACAAGACTCCAACCCTTATTTTAAATTGTCTATATAAAATTGAGTTGAATGCAAAGTAATTTATCTTTGGATGTATTCTTGTAAAAATGAGTTGAATATTAAATTTAAGTGTAAAAATCACGCTTTGACTCAAAAGCTACAGATCTTAGCTTCATGTTGCAGTCAATTTTTGGAGGCAAAATTAATTCTACTCGATAGCATCCAAACATGTCAGAACCAATATTACACCACCAAAATTGATTTTATCTTCTCCAAAAGTGGAACCAAACATAAACTTAGTCAAAAATGATGTAAAAATAGAAAATTTAAAACCATCAGAAACACAATTAAACTATAAATTAAAAGATAAAAGCAAATAATTTAATATAAAAAGGGAAAAAAGGAACCTGTCTTGTGACAGTAATCTCAGAATGGTCTTCATAACCAAGAGGACTACGACTCCTTTCAGAATTATCAAACACAATTGAAACAGTAGCCTTAGTGATTCCCGCTTGTCCTTGCTTGTAAACGAGTTCCTGAAGATTCGAAGCACGAACCTGCTGCAAGTTAGTGATTCCGAGAACGAAGCAAATCGAATCGAGAATGTTCGATTTGCCGGAACCGTTTAAGCCAGTGATGGCGTTGAAGAAACGATCGAAGCCTGGAACTACAGTTCGTGTTGCGTAGGATTTGAAACCTTCCAAGCAAATTTCCTTGATGTACATGGTGTGGGTGAAATTGGTGTTATGGAAATGGATGTGGAAGAGAGAGTGTTAAGGGTTTTGGAGATCGAAACCCTAAACGGTAGCGTTTTGTTGGTGTGATTTTTGGAACGTTGAGCTTTTACTGATGCAAATGGAAAAAGAGAGTTTGAGAGGAAGAGAGAGTCTGAAGTAGCAAAAGGCGGGAAAGTTTGGGCAATTTCAAAATGATACCCTCTGACCATTCATTCACTGGTCACTTGGTTTGGGAGTTTGGGGTGATGATGAGTGGCCCTGTGTGAGTCAAAGTGCTACATTGGTATTTTTTTAATATTTATTTGGAGCCAAGTTGTAATTGTATTAGAAAAGAATAATCCTTGCAAATCATTTGAAATTTGATCCAATTGACAAAAAAAAAATATAATTGAGTTACATCCTTCAATTTAATTTAATTTGTTATATTTTTAATTTGATCTCTTAACTTTTTTATTTATTTATTTTAGTCTCTTAATTTTACTTATGTGAGTCATTTTCATTTTATAAGTCATTTAGTGTGATGGCGTGAAAACAAATTAAAACCAAAAAATAAGTTAAAGGATCTACCGAGAAAATACATTTTCCTTTCATTTTCCTTTTCTTCATCTTAATATGCAATTTCCCATATCAAAAAATGTGGTTTTTTATATTCGATCGACTAGAAAATTGACTTTAAGAACTATTAGACAATCTAGAAAACTGCATATGTAGTCTTGCGATGACATTTGTTTCTATGTGCATCGATAATACCTACTTCTCTTGCTTAGTATAAGTAGACAAAAGAGAGTTGGTGGACTTGATTTGATGATCATTTGTCATTCAATTCTTTCTTTTTTTCCATCTCTTCCTAGCCACCATATTTAACTGATATAAATTTTAAAAACGATGCAACACATTTGTTATTTTCCCATATTTTAAAGCATAAACATAATAAAAAATATATAGGTAATTTCATCCATTCTATCTCTCTTAGCATTCTTAGAGATATAATCAAGTGGAGTAAGTAATTTAAATGGACGTTAATTTTCATAGCATATAACACTTTGCAATAAATTGTATTTTAACATAAACACACAGAAAACCTATTCAGACCTAGCAGCCACCACTCCAAATATCTGTAGCTTGTCTCTTCTCCTTCATCGATTATAGAGGGGTGGTTTAAAATCATTTTTTGGTCTGGAATCACCACTCCAAGTCATTTTTCCTTCATTATTTTTATCTAAATAAGTGGTTTCCACACAATTTTAGTTTTTACTTTGTTTTGTTTGTGTTTTCATCCCTTGAGTGTAACATTTTTATTCGTCATCTTAGTGTGGTGCTTTTTACTTTCTCATTTCGTTGTAATGTTCATCGGTTCGACATAATAGCTTTGATCCATTACAAGTTTCAACAATGACTTTGGTGTCGTCAATGTTACAAATCTAGAGGCATAGGTTTTCCAAATACTTGATTTTGGTCATATTTGTAGACATGTTTACTTGTGTTACGTTGGCGTTCTATGTTATTAATGTAAATGTTGTGAATTTATTCACAGATTTATCCTTTTTTATTTTAGTGACTTTGAATTTTTATTGTATCAATGTACTCTACCAATTTGAATGAATGAATGTCGTCTTTTTTAGTAAAAAAAACTTAGCAATATTAACAAATGCACGATAACATGACAAGGCCAAGTGGTGCTCCGCCTTTACGCAAGACCTTCATACTTTTAACGCCTTCAAGGTCTCTTCAATCGTCGAGCTTCAATTCTATCACGGTTTAACCTTCAAACATATCATACTATATGAATGTAACACATAACATACATGTCATAACATTCATCATCAGCAATCACTGTTTAACAACACTCAACCTATATATGCGATTAAGCATGCTACAACAAATTAACATTTATCATCAATAATATTTATTAACAATTCAAATCACCAACTTAATCCTTAATTATTAATCTATATCTTAATCCTTATTACTATAGTCAACTAGTCACGTAATTTACCATTCTAACTTGACCTAGTCAATTAACCCCAAGCCTATGATTCAAAATGGAACTTCGATGACAGTCAGAAACAGTTAACATTGACGGAATAATGCAAAGTAGCTCCCAATGGAGTGTACATGCAAACATTTTGACGCCCAAGTTAGTTAAAGTTGAAAAGAGTAAGGTATTTTAGGTAAGAATGAATTATGTACTTTACACCTAAAGTATGTGACCTTTTATAAGGAAAACCTCTAGATGAGCTACCTTCCAAGTCTGTTAGGTTTTGCAAGATTCCCATGTAGCCATGTGATGATGATCAGGCGACGAGGATTTCATTGTGAGGATATGTTCGGTAGTGATGCAATTTCACGGGTATATCATGTGATATAGTCAGTGGATCTACGAGGTATTGGATTGAGGTTCATTTAGCGCTCAAGTCTAGTTGCTTTTGGTCGAAGTCCACTCCAGAACACTTGCCCCCCAAGTATTTGGCTTGTGCCGTCGTGGTAGTTGTTGAAGTTGGGCGAAAGGTTTGTTTCTATTGAGCCTTATTTGAAATGGTTGGTGTTCAAAGAGCTGTAGTTCGATATTCAATAATTTCTAAAGATTTCGCTAACATGATTACCTTTTAGGAGTGACATGTGTTTGGGGTGTGACTTTGAAACAATGCATTTCCCTCTTATGTCTGCCACACGGGCCCTATTACTGTAGGTTCTCCAGTACCCTGTAAAAGGATTCGAGTGTCCTATATTTTATATTTTCGAGATAATCTCATTGCTGTTGGATTGAGTGATTAACTTTGGTCCCTTAATCTTCTTTGAATGTCATGAAGACCTGTAAATACTTTGGGCTTGGCAACTTTGTCAACCTTTACACTTTGTGAACCAACGCTTGTCTTTTTTCATTCTTGCAAACTTATTGACAATCTTTATTCATGCGTATTTGAGTGGTTTTGAGTTCTTGAGTTTCTTTCGACACTATTTCAATAATGATCATGTGCATTTAATTAGATTGGATCAAATCAGTTTTTAAAGGAATAATCCAAACTGAACCAAATTACAGTATTTTAATTATTGAACCATATGGGTTTTTTGCCTCAAAATTGATCTAAACTGAACTGTTGTGATTGTTTTGTGTTAATCTATAAGGGACAAGTGAACATCTTCTCGTATGTGTTGTGATGTTGACTTAACCCAGTTATCCTTATTTTTACCATGCTTTATACTGATGTAGCTAAAATATCACTAGAAGAGAGGTTGAATAGGGAATTTGGTGTTTAAAATTATTTTAACGTGTTTTTGAATCACTGACCTCTCTAAGAGGATGCGAATTAGAGGAAATAAATTTAAGCCTTTAAATTTGAGCTGAATAAATGCAAGAGAAAATATAAAGGAAGACACACACACCTTTTATACTAGTTCACCCAATGATGGCTACGTCCAGTCCCCACACACTTGTGAGTTTTTACTAATGATCAAACTGATTAACCTCTCACAGAGGTTGGTTACACTTTGTGTGTTCTTTAGCCTCACCAAGCTTACAACCTTGTTTCTTACAAGTTTCAACTATTTCCAAGTGCAACTCACGTGGAAATTACAAAGTGATATGAGTTTGATATTTCTCTTTACTTAACACTTTCTAAAAAAATATTTCAAAGATCTAGTGTAAGAATATAGAAAGTATAAAGAGAGGATGGAAATTTCTCTTGATAGCCTTTTAGAATCTTGATCTTTTTATGCAATGTAGTTGTGTGTTTGATAATGAAGAGCTCCCTGCCTTTTATAGAGATCTTGTGATGCTCTTTCCATGTGACAAATATCTTATGACCGTTGGAGACTTAATCAAAAAGTCCATGGTCATTGATCATAATTACAGAATTGTCATCCAGCTGTCCTTGGACTGATGCAGTCCATCCTCGTACAGGAGATTCAAGATTCCTAGGAACTTGGACATGAGCTGTCCTTTTCCCTAAGACATGTAAGACTATATTTTTTGACTTTCATAGCTCCAGCCTTTCTGTATGTTGAAGTGTTGGGTTGTTTTCAACATTTGAGAATGATGTGGACTATTGATCCATCCTCTTGCATCGTACAGGCCATCCTCGTACCTCGTTCATCCCATCCTCGTACCTGTTTAATCTGGCCTCTGGCCTCATTGATTAAATTGCTTTATTTATTCATTCTTTGATACTGATTTAACTTCTCTTCATGACTAAAAATCATTGTTTCAGTGATGATGAATATTTTGCAACTTTGAAGGTCCATCCTCTTAAGGATTTATCATATCCTCCAGTTTGAAAACTTGATGGATTGAGTCAGATTTTTCTCCTTTTAGTCTTAATGATGAATAACCTGTTTTCTAATATGAATTCACTCAAAAGCACAAATTAGTCATTAAACACAATCATAATCTCTTAAGTAATTTTGTTATCATTAAAATCATTTGAGAGAGATTTTATCTCAACATATACATTCATATTATGTGATTTCAACTGTCAACTAGAACATTGTTATTGCGATGGTGGTACAAAATGTACTCTTATTAGTTTCAACACATGAAATATGTTGGATCGATATATGATGCTATTGATTGCTCTATCATGTGAGGAGTGGTTTCCCTATAAGGAATGGGGGACATAGTATTAGTCACATAGGTTCAGTTTGTTTCAATAGAGGGGATGATAAAGGATCGGGGATGAGAGATAATAAGAATATAATAAGAATATATATATATATATATATATATATATATATATATATATATATATATATATATATGTGTGTGTGTGTGTGTGTGTGTGTGTGTGTGTGTGTGAGTGTGTATGTGATTCAAAAGAAAGGATGAAAGTTATTTTTAAGAGGAAAAATGAGGTTTAGGAGAGATTTTACTCTCCTCCTCTCATATTCCCTCCGACCAAACGAACCTTAAACCCATTTATGATGACTACATGAAGCTTTAGGGTATTCACACATATTACATATAATTGCACGTTGAAGTAGATAATTGATGAAAATATATTTTGATTTGAGAATGCTTATAAGAGTGACTTGATGAATGATTTTCGTCTATGTGTGTGATATATTATGTGTCTATTTTACTAAATGAATCTTAACCCTTTGCATTTTTTATTTGACTTTGACGAAGAGGACGAAGTCGAGGAGAATATACCTCCTACATTTGCTCATATTAGTTGAGATAAGATCTTATCTTTGGAGATATTTTGAGATGCACCACTAAGTTGTATCTCATTTTTCTTGAAGTATACATGGCCAATAAAATTTGTCTCTTTGGTATCTTGTATATACATTATCATTTCGTATACCTTAATAATACTTCTCAAGACATTTAGTATTATTAAGGCAAAATTACACATACGATCTTTTATGTTTAGCCATTTTCTCATATTGGTTTTTTAAGTTTTTTTTTTTACCAAATTGGTCTTTCATGTTATATTTTGTTTGTACTATCAACCTTTAAATTGTACTACACCAGTCTTTAACTATAAGCGCCCATTAAGAAAAAAAATTGTCTCTAAATATAAGTACTCTATCAATTTACTAGATACATTTATTATTTTTTTTCAAATACATCATTTATTAATATTACTAATTTGTCTTGAAATATGAAAAGTCAAATTTGACACATTCAAATACAAATGTCATTTTTGAAACATCAACACATAAAATAAACACATTAACTACATTACCAAGTTTTCTTAAAAAGAGTGAAAAATCAACAAATGCTTATAGAAAAGGACAAATGTAGTATTAAATTATGTTGTGATCCATTATGTTTGATCATTTTCTCGAATTACTATCATGAAAGGTTAAAATCTAATTCAAACATTGTAGTGAGTTCACTCTCCAAACTATTTTGCAAGTGAAAAAAGTTAATGACATTAATTATGTAGATATATCTTTAAGACTAAATTTTAAGAGGAGTACATGTGTCTAAATCATTGTAGAGATAATAAAAAATGTAGACTGTTTATAAGGTTTACTGAGTGTTTTTTAAAGGATTAATATGATGACATATTATTGTAACATTTTGTAGAGTTTACAATTATCATATGCTTTCAATTGCATTGACCAATGTTAAAAAGAAGATAAAAGACAAATAGTGCAAACATAATGTAACTTAAAGAACTAATCCAAAAAGTATAGATATTTTTGTCTAAAACTTAAAGAACTAATCTGAAAGGTATACTTTTGTCTATTATCAATTAGAGTTATATTTTTTTAAAATAATAAATATATATAATCATTTAAAATGAGACTTATATTTAAAGAGAATTTTTAAAATAAATTTAGAATCTCAAATCGTCCACAACAACCGTAGAAATTTTGGATGCCTACAGAGACGACTGACTACAGAAGCACCATCTCTTCACTTTTTATGAGATCTATATAATAAATTATACTAAAATAAATAAGTGTTATCGAAATGTAATGATATAAAATTATTCGGAGAATTTATTTAGTGATTTTTTTAAGTTTGAATAGAAGATATTAGATATTTATTAAGAGTTGTCATTAAAAAATTATAAAATAAATAACGTGTGCATGTGAAACATATTTAAACACCCAAATAATTAATTGGGGGTAAACTAGCATTTAGTCTTTAAAAGTGTAAGAAGTTAGATAGAAAATTATTGAGTTTTTGGCCGAATCAAAAAAGTAAAACTCCCTAAGCAGACTAAAATTATGGTTCTTCCAAAAAACTTAAATGATTAAAGAACTTGACAAAAATTTAAATTTAAATTCTAACTAAAAAAAATCTTGATCGGACTTTACTTAATTACCGTGTCATTTTCATAAGAAATGGATAGAGTTTAAAAAATTGTGGCGACTGAAACAAGGACAAGAAATCCAAAGAGGAGGATGTTTCCAAGCAGAAGTTAGAATATGCATAGTATGGTAACCACGTGTCAGTTCCTAGGCCAGCGAAGCCACTACGGTAATTGAACCATACAAAAATCAACAAAATCACTAATCACTCATTTTACACCACTATCGTCTCAAACCCATTCTCTGACACACACTCAACATGGAGACTGAGAATAATGTAAAAGGATCAGGGATTTTGAATGTGGAACCAAAACCCAGTAATGGCTTCACTTCAAAGGTGGTTGATTTGTTAGAGAAGGTTGTTGTCAAGTTGTTTTATGATTCTTCACTTCCTCATCATTGGCTTGCTGGCAATTTCGCACCTGTTCAAGATGAAACCCCTCCCACTACAGACCTAACTGTTAAAGGGTTCCTCCCGGTTAGTTCTTCAATTGCCTCTTTTTTAATTCTGTTTTTATTCTTTTCCCTGAATTTGAAGTGGAAGACCTAGGTAAGGAATGAACATAATCTAGATGATTAGAGAAAACAAAATTAATTTTGATGTACTAATATAGTTGAAGTTGTTTTTTTACACAATCATTAATTCATGTGGTTCAAAGTTTGACTTTTTGAGTTGGTGATCATGTTTGGTTCTCTAGCAATAAAAATTGATTTTGAATGAATTGATTTTAGTTAAAAGTGAGTTGAATGTACGGTGGTTTATGTTTGTAAACATTTACTTAAAAATGTGTTGAACAATAAATTTTATGTAAAAATCACATTTAGACTCAAAAGCTACAAATCCTATTGATTTTGATGTGCATTGCAGGATTGCTTGAATGGAGAGTTTGTTAGGGTGGGACCCAATCCGAAGTTTGCTCCTGTGGCTGGATATCACTGGTAAAGTTTGTCCCCTTTTTTTGAATGTTTTGAACAGTATATTATGAGATCTTGCACCAATCTTGGTGGAAAATACATATCTAGGTGATCCATATAGTTTATCAGTATATTGATTTTTCTTTTCCCTTATTTACTTTGTATGGAAAGGTTTGGTGTGGAGCTTTTTTAGTTTATCTGAACTGAAAATTTATTCTTGATGTGGAGTTCTATGCTCATCCGGCACTTTCCCTCTGATTTTGCAGGTTTGATGGAGATGGGTGCGTGACATTGGGTTTTCAATAACTATATAAAGTTCATAATTTTGGTATCTAGTCCCCGAATATTGATCTATGTATATCAATTAACTGCAGAATGATTCACGGTTTGCGTATCAAAGATGGAAAAGCTACATATGTTTCACGTTTTGTGAAAACTTCTCGTCTTAAACAAGAAGAATACTTTGGAGGCTCTAAATTTATGAAGGTATATAAAGAAAGTAAAAGTATAGAAGCTTAGTGATATAAATTTTGTTTTATACTTGCAAGATAAATGTGTCTTCTTGTATGTCATTTTCAGATTGGAGATCTCAAAGGTCTACTTGGACTTTTAATGGTTAACGTACAAATGTTGCGAGCTAAATTGAAAGTACTGGATGTTTCTTATGGAACTGGAACAGGTAACTTAGGCCATGCCAAATTTCAAGATCATAGTTTTTTTTCTGTTTACATTTAGCAGTTTAGTGTTTCATAATGTTTTGTAATGCATGTCTAATTCGAAGATTACATTTATGTTGGGAAATAATTTTCTGAAACCATGTAGAATTGGAAATAATTTTCTGAATATTATTTCTAAAGTAATGAGTACAATCACTAAACTGTTTAAATAGACTATGCTATACCTAATGGGCCTAATTCACGGTTTGAATACAATATGCACAAATAATAGTAAAATATGTGCATCACCATGGGAAGATATGAAACTAACTTGTGCACATACTCTTATGCCTACCAGCTAATACAGCTCTTGTATACCACCATCGGAAGCTTCTAGCACTCTCCGAAGGAGACAAACCTTGTAAGCAATGTACCTTTTTGTTTTACTTTTATGAAAGATTTTTTGTTGATTATATCCAAAATGTCATCAACTGAATAGAACACGAGGTTAAAAAGATTCATCAAGGTCAGGCGTGTTTATGATTTTAAGCTATGAAGCATTGACACCCGACACGATACTCATACTTACATGTAAACTTCAGTAATAATTTAAGAAAGTGGAAGTGATTGAGTGTAACTACATGTGTGTGACAGTGTCGAACTCTGGACACGCCTTTAATTTCAAGTGTCAGTGCTATATAGATCTTACAAAGCAAGGGTTTTGTTTTCTTCTTCAATGGAGAAAACAACTTCAGTCCAATTATTGACTCAATTGTATCACAATATTCAACTAGCTATAGTTTGTATTTACCTCTTCTACTATGGTACTAAAGTAGTGCCATTTTAAATTTTGCAGATGCTATTAAAGTTTTTGAAGATGGTGATTTGCAGACACTTGGCTTGCTAGACTATGACAAGAGATTAGGCCATTCCTTCACTGCTCATCCAAAAGTTGACCCATTTACTGGTGAAGCCATCTTTATATAAGTGATTAAGTTTATTTGAGCTATGACATAAGCCATCATTAAATAAGTAATTAAGTTTATTTGAGCTTATCTACTGACATAAGCAATTGTGAGACTGGTTGAAAGAGTTTATGGAACCAACTTATGACATGTTCATTAGCTGTTTTCAACATATTTTTTATAAGCTCTCCATGATAACTTATGTAAACAACTTATAACTTAACTTATATGAAAATAGTTTGACTTTTTTTTTTAATCTTTTGTTATAGAAATAACTTATTACACAAGCACTTAATTAAGCTGTTTATCCAAACAGTGCTAACGGAATAGTAATTCTGGAGGAAACTGGTCTGAACAGATATAATAATGGAATACTGCTGATACTTTATTTATTAATTCTTTGTTTATGAACTTCTAACAGAGAGCAGTTACAAAGAAATACAATTAGAGAGAAGAGACTAGAATGGTAATTGCTAATAACCACCTAGGAATTAGAGAGCCTAGTCTCTCCCAACCTCCCAATACATAAAAAATACCCAATCCCCTCCCTTTTCCCTTTCAGCCTATATTTATAATACTAACTTCCTAGAAAAGTTTATAACTTCCTACAGCAGTTATATATTTAATAATAATAAAATAAAATAAATGAAATTGCCTACTAATACTACATAACTTCTGCTCAACACTAATATATTTATATGCTTATTTCTAACATCAGTCCTGGTGACAAGAGGCCTATACTAACAAATTCCTACAAATAATTTTCCTATTTGCAGGGGAGATGTTTACATTTGGATATTCACATACACCACCATATATCACATACAGAGTAATTTCAAAGGATGGTTACATGCATGATCCTGTACCCATAACAATATCAGATCCCGTCATGATGCATGACTTTGCCATCACAGAGAATTATGCAATATTTATGAATCTTCCTCTGTACTTTAGGCCAAAGGTATTGCATGTGTTTTGGTCACATGATCTTTGTTTATATTATTGTTAAAAATAACGCTTTGCTTCTGCAATTCCCATATGAATCTTGAATTGTTGATTGTAATCCATTTTCAGGAAATGGTGAAGAATAAGAAACTGATATTCTCTTTTGATTCAACCAAGAAAGCTCGTTTTGGTGTCCTTCCTCGCTATGCTAAGGATGAGAAGCATATTAGGTGGTTTGAACTACCAAACTGCTTCATATTCCACAATGGTATGTTTTTTTGCTTTTGTTTCTCCTTAATATAATATGTTGATTGATATTTGTGTTGTTAACCTGTTGTATCTTCTCTTTCAATCACTACTCTAATAAGAAATTCTTCATTTGTTTGCAATCTTTGTGCATTTGAATCAGTTTTTACACCATTATTCTAGGAAGTATTTCTTGCTTATAGAAAGGTTCCTAACAATATTCTATATTGATGATTTATAAAACTCAACGATCAGTGAAATTGAAGTGCCTGAAGAAATTTTTAATTCTTTTGATTTTGAATTCATAGAAATGTCTATATTTTGAATTCATAGAAACCGCCACATGATAGAATAGGAGCATTGTATTACACTTGAAGTTAAACAAAAAAAACCAAGCTTCAATTTGTGCTGTAAATTCTTTAATTCATCTTTTATGACTTATTTTTTGTCCCTAGCCAATGCTTGGGAGGAGGAGGATGAAATTGTTTTGATTACGTGCCGCTTGGAGAATCCAGATTTGGACATGGTCAGTGGGGCTGTCAAGGAAAAGCTTGAAAATTTCACCAATGAGCTGTAAAAAGACTCGTTCTTATATTTAATTTATCAATCAAATTTTACCGAGCGTTATTCTATATTTACACAGTTATTGAACTCTTTCCAGGTATGAAATGAGATTTAACATTAAAAGTGGTGAAGCTTCTCAAAAGAAACTATCAGCATCTGCTGTTGATTTTCCTAGGGTGAATGAAAGCTACACTGGCAGGTAAGCTTATTCTCTCCATGTTGAAAATTAGGGTAGGCTAAATACTGAACTTGTATGTGCTGAGTTAGGATGGATTATACTTGTCCCACGCTTGACCCTAAATGTTGACCACGTCATATTTTTAGACCAGAACCAGATTGTAAACCCGAAAAACCGATCGATATGATCTTATTAAGACCGAATCTAAGTAGGACGAGATCAAATTGATCAGAAGCATAAGCTAAATAATATTATATGATGGTCATATATCAATACACAAGAAAAATAGATCAAGCAATCAGTGAATATTTCCGTATAGGCTTTGATGTCGTTTTACTGTTCTACAATTTTTTGATGTTGCAAAGAAAAAATAATGATATATCACTCTTATGTATAAAGTTTTCTTTCAAACAAATGGAAATACCGAAAAACTACAAAATAAAAATTCATACATGAGAATCGGTTAGGTAACCAAAAGATTAACCCAAATTTGACCCTAATCTGATATTGGGTCATAAAACGATATCTTACTCCGTCCCTATTTTATGACACGGTCAAGCCCTAACCCAAATGGCTCTAGAAGGGTCGAGTCACCAGGTTAGGTTGTGCTCCCCTATTAATCATCTGTCAATTCAATAGTTGTTATTTTATCGTCACATTCTTTTTTCTAACATGTTTATTTGAGAGTGAGTATAACAATCTATGATACACTGACACAAACACCTGTTATTTACTATTTTCATTTCATCAGGAAACAGCGATATGTATATGGAACCATATTAGACAGCATTGCTAAAGTTACTGGAATTATTAAATTTGATTTGCATGCGAAACCGGATTCTGGAAAAACAAAGCTTGAAGTTGGAGGAAATGTTGAGGGTCTCTATGACTTGGGACCAGGAAGGTTCGGCTCTGAGGCTGTTTATGTCCCTCGCGTCCCAGGCACTGATTCTAAAGAAGATGATGGATACTTGATCTTTTTCGTACATGATGAGAATATCGGGTATCCATTTCCTCAACACACATAGCAGCAACTTTATGACATTACTTTTATATGCACGAGTTTTAATCAAAATCATTGTGCATGGCTTAGTTTATGTTTTTCTTAATCACCTTTTTTAAGAATGAACATAAACACGGTTTTAAACTTCGATGCTGCAGGAAATCATTCGTGCACGTCATAGATGCAAAAACAATGTCAGCAGATCCTGTTGCAGTTGTAGAATTGCCTCAAAGAGTTCCATATGGTTTCCATGCTTTCTTTGTGACAGAGGTTTGTGTTACTACATATTGCTTATTCCTACATTACATTTCTTCCCCTATATTTCCTCCACAATATGAAACACTGACACATACACCGGACACAAACTGACATATAGACACCAATAATATATAATTTTAAGAAATTATAAGTGATTGAATATAATTTTGTGTTAGTGTCGTGCTAGTGTCGAACACCAACACGTATAAGATTCTGAACACAACTTCAATATGAAGTGTTGTGGTTCTATATAGCTCCACATTACTGGGAACGAATCACTATCTATTAAAAAAAGGAGTCTCTGAGTATGGCTCATTGAGTCCTATATCAGATAGTGCCAAAATCTAGGAGGATGCATATATATTTGAGCATTCAATTCTTACAACTTTCTGTTTTAAAAGTTGCTTACATTTAAATGCATGCTGTTAATTTTTTTATGGCTCTATTCACAGGACCAACTGCAAGAACAGGCTAAATTGTAAACATGTGGACGGTCATTGCACTGCACTGCCTAAATATGTGTACACATCTTTCTACATATCGCAGAATATTTGTTTGGATATTCTAAGATGGAGTAGAGTTTCCATTTTATTATTTGTTAAGTGAACAAAACAGAGTGAATCATGTTTATTCATATATCGTCTTATAGAAAATAATGGAACAATACTTATATATATTTTATTATTATAGTTTTGGACTTTTTATATAGAAAATGAAATTGAAGTAGTAGTTGTCATGTTTATTAGCACTAATAATGACATAATCAAATTAAATAAAAATAAAGAGAATAAAATAATATTATGGAGAAATAAATCAGATTTTTCTTGATTCTTGTGCACTTTCTTATCTTTAAAACACTAATATTTTATTTATTACTCCGTTAAAATTTACTTCTCCGTCTCATTATAAGTGTCTTATTTGGGTTGTCTATATATATTTAAAAAAAAATATTAGTTATGTTGATTTTAATGATAAAGTGAATTTCATTTAATAAAATGTTCTTATTAATAGTAGTTATATGAGATGAGATACAATAAATAAATGTATATTAGTGAGTTTTTTTTAATATTTCATTAGTAATATAAAAACAAATAAATCTGCACAACAGTTGACCTCTAAATGTAAACTACTCTCATTCCCCAGCTCGGGAGATGAAGAAGGTATATAGTCACTTGCAACAATAATAAGTCAATAATTTCATATGGAACAAAAGTCTTACATATAAGCACCGTTCAAAGATAATGTGTGTAGAAAGAGAGATAGGATAAAAGAAAGCTTTTTGTGGAGTATATATGTCATACACAAGTGATTCTTCTATGTAAAGTTCACAAACCAAAGTGATATTTTTGTTTTATTTCTCTGAACCATTTTACAAATGGACTTGTAAAGAGAAACACAAACAAGGGGAGACCAAACAAGGCATAAAGTGTACCATGTCACTGGTCTCATCACTTTAATCTAACTAACTGAGCCAAGAATGATTTGCCTTTTGAATTACAGCATCATAAGTTGGATGAGGCAAAGCCCTTCGTCTTCACCTGCAATATATGAGACATATATATGTAAGAATTGAGATAAATTCTATTAAACTTTACTATCATGTACTCCCTCCATCTCATATTATTTGTCTTTGCAATATGATATGTTGTAAAGATGTAAAAAGTAAACTAACATTTTCTCTCTATTAAAATGGACCTGGACTGGATCCCCTATAGCAGATGTGCTCTCTAAATTAAAGGTCCCTATAGCTGCTGCACGATGCAGCTACTATAGAGATCCAAACACCTATTAAAATCCCTCTCCCTTTGTGGACAAAACGAAAATAGTGTTATTTTTGCTCCTCTCAATTAAGCACAATCATTAAATATCTTTTGTGCTTCATATCTCATTTTAACAAAATCTTATAGAATAATGATATTTTGACACACAAATTTGACAACAATTTAGATGGTTAATAATGTTCATTAACAAAGTGGATGGTTAATGAATATAACAAAGTGTTGCAACTCATTAACTATCAATTGAACTTCATTAACTACTATTTTCAGGTGTTCAAATATACATGCATATCCATTAACCATCCACGTCATGTTCAAATATACATGATTTTTAGGTGTTAAAATATACATAATATCTATTAACTTAAGTTTTTGTTCAAGTATACACCTAAAAATCGTAGTTAATTGTATTCAATGGATGACTAATGAGTTGGGATACCTTGTTATATTCATTAATCATCTACTGAGTATAAGCAATCATGTATTTAAACTGTAACCACTCAAATTGTTGAAATTTGTTGTCAATTTTGTGTCAAATTAACATAAATCTAATTGCATTTAGAAAGATGAGAAGGATTAATTTGTGAAATATAAAAAAGTAAGTATTATGAAGGGTATCATTGGAAAAATAATCGATATTTTTTTACCATCCGGTTTATAATATCTAACCTGTTGCTGTATGGTTGAGGGAAGGGTCATTTAATAGCACCATTTGGGCTAATTTCTTGACCAAAGAAGTCACCCTCCTGTTTTCCATTTGCCTGTGAATGGCATAGTGTTGTAAAGCCATTACCATCATGGTAACCAATGTTGAAACCCTGCATTTTGTGCATGGACTGTGATGCATTTGATGACCCTTGATTCTCATTGTTTCCTTTATCAAGGGTAACATTAGAATCGTTATGTTCGAGCTTTTTCGTATTGAGAAAGCGACCACCGTTGCCCCTTGCCCTTCTCAAAGCGTGTAGGTGACGCGACTAGTGAAGATATGGCTGTAAGAATTGAATGATACAGTTGTGACTATGATCAAATCTATACAAATGGTCAGAAGTGTAATTTTGTGGATACAAAATATTCACACATCAACACCTTACTAGTAGTGATATATGGTTAAGCCTTAAAAATATTCATGCTCAATCACATTCATGATATTTCATTTTCACCACTACTTGACCATAATCATGTGTGAAGAAAACACAATGCTAGGATTGTTGGGGGGGTCTGGGGGCGCGGAACAACAACGAGCCAAATGCTTCAGGATCCACAAGAGACTTTGATACCACATCTCAACCTAAAACCTTAAAGTATTAGGTATATGGGTCACCTCTCTTATATATCTAACATTTAGTTCATTCATAGTCGATTTGGTATTTAACCACTCACATTTGAATCCAACAAGTATCACATCTACATTTTTTTCTGTAAGTATTCTACATAAGTAGTCCCTTTGGTCTTAAATATAAGAAAAAAGTCAAATGTATTTGGTAACTTACATTTTAATTGTACTACCATCTAATCATCCACTATATGCCTTTCTAAACCCTTTTTGTAAAACATGAAAGTGAAAAACTGGAATTTCCTTCCAGTGATTTTTGCCTAAAAAAGTAATCTGGAAGTTACTTATAATAATATGGAACCTATATGAGTCATACTAAAGAAATTTTTCCATATTGCCTAATATAAAACTGTTGAAGTGCTTTTCCAAACTGCTTATAATCTTTTAGAAAAGTTGGTTCCAGATACCAACAAATACACAAATATGGTTGTCAGTATAAACATTTGGAACTTGTCACATTTTCTACAAACACCATATTTTAGGATTCGGATTCCCTGCAGTTGTATATTCACGCGGTAATGAATCTCGACCGTTAATTTGCGATCTAACGGTTCTGATAAAATAGTACTGATCTCGGTAGTTTCACACACTATTAGATCTCAGCCGTACATTTCAGTCGACGACCCAATTCAGTTACTGTGTCCACAAAGTAACTGTGTGAAATCCGATTCCCATATGTTCAGTGATATACTTTTTCATTTGGCTTCTTTATGATATATGACCTTTTATTAAGGGTCATAGAGACTATGATTACATAAACCTCATTCAAGTAGTAACCTATTACTTTAAAGGGTCATAGTGTGATTACATAAACCTAATTTTAGACACTATAAAATTTTGAAATTTTATTTTTAGTCCTGGTAAAAAAATTTAACATTTTTTAGTCCTTATAAAATTATTATGCTAACATTTTTAGTCCTTGTTAGAATGTCAACGTATATTTTAGAATGACTTTTTTATAGATTTGTAAAAAGTTCCTCCACAAAAATTGAATTCAAAATAAGATTTTTAGATCCATATTTTCGTCACTTTTATCTTGGGTTTATGACATTTAAGAATTCATATTTAATTTATATTAAGTTAAAAAATTCTAAATTTTTATGGAGAAACTTTTTATAATGTTTTAAACGTTTTTACAAAAAATCGTTCAAAAACTTAAAAGTTCAAAGACAATTAAACATGTTTCTTTCTAACAGGGACTAAAATGCAGTTTTTTTACAAGGATTAAAAGCAAAATTTCAAAATTTTTTATGGACTAAAAACTTATTTAACCCTACTTTAAATGAATTTAATTTTGCAGCCATTTTTTCATCATATCAGTGATAATCATTTAGATATATAAGTCATACCTTTCTAACTTTAATCGCTTTCTTTTCGAGCTCGGCCTTAGCACGCGACTGTCTTCGCCTCAAAATACCATGATACTGTTTTGGATTGACATAGACAGGTTCCTCTTCCATTTCAAGTGGCAAAAGCATTCTAGCATGATGATGCATTCTGTATAGCTGCTGAGGGTTCATCTACCATCATGCCAATAGCAGCTCTTAGGACTCAGTAAATTAGCAACTGAGCAGTATTACATTTACTTGGTTCAACAAGAATGAAGTTAGAAGAAACTAACTACAAATATTCATATTGATATAAATACTAATCTACATACAATTAAGGACATGCATGTAATCATAAAAACCACAAATAATCTATTTTTTTACCAAAATAATACATGATAGCATACCATAGATTGTTGTCCATAAGTAGTCAAGATTTGACCAAACTGTGCATTTGAATAAGGGGATGTTAAAACCTGCAACACATATTGAGGAAGATTACAATCTTTGTATTGACTTCAAAGATATAGTGAAAAATGTAGTTCCATGGTCTCCCTTTCCCACCCCCCAATATAAGCAATAATAAGAAAACAAAGGAAAATATATATTTTTTTTCTAAATTTGGGAAGGGGGAATTATTATTTACTAAAGTAATACTAACAGTCATTTTATAACTGTCTCCAAGGGGGTGTTGAACTCTATCCTTACAAGGCGCTCTTTGACACCTCATTAACAAAGGAAAAGAAAATTGTCATTGATATGAGAGAGATTTATGAGTTATAAACTCTTTAGACTACTGCAAAGTATGGCATAAAGTTCATCATGCCTACATATCTTTGTAAAGTGTAACGGTAAAGGTCTTACAATTGAATGACCAACAAGTTCTGTCTGCAAATTTGGATTCAGGCATTTGTCCACGGTAAATGCGGTTGACGACAGGGCATGTTTTATGTTTCGGTGCTCCTTAGCAACATCCCCACCTGAAACAAGTAAGACATTTTTTTTTTTTTTGTGAATATCATCATATACATATACAACACAATGCTAATACATGTAAAAGACAGATTTACTTTCTGGTGTGAATTCTCAGTCTACCATTCAAAATTCATCATTGAAGACACAGTTCCCTCACTTTGAAGTTTTTGAACACAATTAGAATGTCATTTTGAGTGAGTTTTCCTTCAAAAGGTTACTTGTATTGTCTATAAGTTTCTCTTAATTATGAACAATCATAGTAAATGGAAGGGGGGGCTGAAATGCTTAATTCTATATGTTCATTTAGATGAAAAAGTCCAATTGGTTTAAAAAATCTGGATGGCAAAGTGCAATTGGCTTAAAATTATGTGAACTCGGCCTATCATAACATATTAATTTGACCAACATTACTTTGGTCCTTTAAGCAAGGTCTCAGATTTGATCCTTGTGGATTAAAAAAAACATGGTTGGCAGGAGAAACCTTACTAAAGGTGGTTAGTCAGGTTCTCCAACAGAGATTAGTCATTGGCCACCCTAGTAGATACTCCACATCAATAACATGGTTAAATAAGACAGACGGATTTGTACAACTGACACAAGCATGCTGGCTAATTCAAATAGTTAGAATTAAAATAAATATGTGTGTGAAAAAAATATGTAAATTTAATACAAAAACAAATTATAAACATGCAAAAGTCTAAAAAGGTGTCAAAAGACAGACACCTGACTTATCAGTTACAGAAAGTGAAGGAGAAACCAAAGGCTGCCTTTGTTTATTGATATCAACTACATTAGCCTCTGAATGTGTGACACCATTCATGATTGAACCATTTAGCTGATCAGCTGAAGATGATTTGGAGGCATTTTCAATTTCCCCTACTCCAAGCCCCCAAGGCTGATGATGAGAGTAAATGGAAGATGGCAACTGAAGCTCTTCACTATGCTTTACTCCAAAATCATCACTTTCAGGTTTTTCTGGCATGCTTTCACAGGTTTTCCTTGGAACTAAACAAAGATACAACAAATTCCACATCACAAATACACAAAAACATAATAATAATTTAAAAGAGTAAATATCCAAACATAAAAATTTAAAAGAGAATATCCAAATCAGTCATTGAAATTTTAGGACTATATCAATTTAGTCTCACACATTATCGATATTCTTAAATAATCCTTGAAATTGCAAAATTTTAATAAAGTTTTCCCGTTGTTGGTATTTGCGGGAATTAGATGACATTAAGTTGGTAGTATTGTGGATGAGTATGAAACTAAGTGAATAATGTCAATGATGCATTTGATAACAGATCTAGATGGAGAGATGAACTTGATTAATATTTTGCAATTTGATGGATCATTTTGGAATATTGATTATGTGGGGACTAGGTTAATACATTCATACAATTTGAAGGACCTACTTGTGTGTTTACTCAATTTAAAATTCCAAAATTTTATTATAAAAAAGATGCTCAGGTTTAATAATCTGAATCTGCTAACTCCATTACAAAGCTGAATTTGTTAAATAATTTGAACACTTACCCTACACTTAGATAAGCTTAAAAAGATTTGAGCTTGATCAAGCTCTGGGTTCTTTTGAAGTTGTAATTTGATTACTATATTGTATGAAAACAAAGTGAAAATTTAAAAATCAAATTTGTTTTTGCTCCTACATTCATGCCAACTAAATACACACTGAAAAGAAAATCCCCATTTCTCATAAAGGAAAACAAAAACATGCAAACTAAGAAACACCCTTTTGAAATTTGAGGCCACATTTGAATCAAAACTACAAATTTGGTGATTTAACAGCATAAAGTCATAAACTTTTGAAGAACTTACTGTTGGGAGCTTTGGCTTTCAAAATCTGAATTGCATTGAGGTGATACAATGGAGCATGATACATTGAATTGGTGAAGAATATAATAATAACAAGCAATAATTTTAAGAACTTTTTTTTTATCTTATTTTTTTATTAATAAAAATTTAAATTAAGAGAGACACGTTAATATGTAAAATTAGAAGAACTACAAACATTTCGATTAAGATTTACCATAAAAGTTATATATAATCCATCAATAAAAAAATTTCAAGTTTGAACTCAAAGTCGAGCAGTTATAAATAAAATGTTTAATATGGGTCCATTGGTTAAAGATTCTAAAAAAAAATACTATAACAAAGGCATATTATATGTGTCAATCTCAATTTATTGTTTTTATTGAGAAAATGAAAATACAAGAAATATATTTTATTATTTTTCTACTTCACGCAAGGGTCTTTATCCTTGTCTAATGTCTCCCCTTTGGAAGAAAAGCAAAATAAAATAAGTAACCATAATTACCTAACTTAATTGAGTGTAATGTAAGAACAATGATGTGTTGAAAAAAATGGTCCCTCTTAACTCATTTTCTTTATTTTAGAATGTGACATCACGAGAAACATTGTTTTAAGAAGTTCGTCAATCCTTATCCTTCTTGTTACCTAGTACAACATATAATATAGTATATGAAATGATAAATGTATCACATGGATAAGAAGAAATTATAATGTATCACATGGATAAGAAGAAATGAATAATAATACTTAAAAATTCATGCTTGATTTTCAATGTGGCGTCTAGATTTTAGTTCTACGACATTATCATAATTAATATCTGGTTATTTTGTTTTTAACCATTTTTTTATATTCAAAATTTAGTTACATAAAGATCTTAACCTTGATAACTCAAAATTTGATTGGGAGTTAAAATTGTTCAGTTTTGATTTTTTTTTCCTCAAATTATTAAACTACAAAATAGTGATGTCACATGTTTTAACTTTTAAGTGACATGATATACAATTGAATGATGAACAATTATCAACACTTATGATATTGTAAAAAACTTTCATAAAAACTTCATATCAACTTAAAAAATTATTTATTTTTTAATTTAATTAATGACATATAAATAATTAATTTATCTAGATGATTCTTCATCATCAAATCATATGTCACATTTATTAAAACATGTCATATATGAAGTAACAATGTCAATTATAAGGAAGGGGAGTTTGAATTGTAATTGTTCCTTTTTTTTTTTTTTTTAATTTCTGTATCTAACTCAAGATTGATCTTGGTTATAAACGAAGAACATTTTTGGTTAGTGAAAACACACAATTTTAACTTGTGACATCATAAACCCCAAAATAATATATAATAATTTATACAATAATTTTTTAACTTAATTCGCAACGGATAAAGAAAATCTTATTCAAGGAAATAAAACTTCATAACAAATTTAGGATATCACATTTCTCAAAATTCAAAAGGAACACTTTAAACTTTTTACTCTTATAAAACAGTAGTGCTTTCATACAAAAAGTTGTTTCTAATTAAATAAATAAAATACAACTTATGACTCTCATTCTCGGTATCACCTATCAGAGCGGGGTTTCCCTCAAACTTAAACTTCAAGACTCACTAACCTGTAATAACTGTGATTTCGCAAACGCAGGGCCAAACCAGTCAAACACAAACAACGAAGGAGGTGAGTTTTGAAATCATGTTAATAGTATGATATAAGTAAGAAGAACACGCAATTAATCATAAACAAACTGTATCATTACACAAACATTTTTCAAGGAAAAATATCACATTATAAAGTTAAAACCACTCAAGTAAAATCAATACATTTCACTATAGACATCAAATCATCTAAGAGAAATTATTATCGCACACGATACTTATTAATCACAAGAAAATGCAATGCTATGCATGAGCTTAGACTCTACTTCACAATGTGGTACCATTCTAACTCTGAAGTACTTGGTTATGAGACTTGATACTATGCCACCATCCGGTGGACGGACAATTCAAATTGGCGCTGTCCTCATAGATCCCCTCAACTCAACCCGAGACACATATACGCGACAGTCGAGGTAAACGTGTGTTGTATGGTAGCTCCCGACATTTGGAGTGCTACCTCCAAGTCACCTAGGAATTCCCCACCCGAATACCTCCAAGGTCTAACAATCTTGCCTTAAGGCTCAACAGCAGACCGCCACGATCAGACTCATTCAGTTGTACTTCCCCGGAATCACTAGGCTTGTCAGACCCTACCTATATGATGACAAAATAATTTCCACTTCACAAATTCTCAATATTTATTTTCTCCCCTCGTTGGCCTATGATACTCCATTAAGACCGTCATCGCAAACACAAATTGAAGTCTTTCATCAACTATGGGGTTACTTCAATATTCTCATCACAAATTTATAACATCACTATCATTAATCACACATCATCATTATCACATAAACTCATCACAAATTTATAGCATCACTATCATCAATCATACATCATCACATAAACTTATCACAAATTTATAACATCACAATTATTAATCATACGTCATCATCATCACATAAAATTATCACAACGCATCCATCTTTTATTATCACATCACAAACTTATCTAATCAAACATATACATAAAATTAATTCGACACCCAATATCACAATAATATCAAACCACACATTTTAAAGAAATTAAATCAATCAACACCTTATAAATATTTCTATTCTATATTTTAATCTCACAATTTCCATATTTGCACATTAATTAATTTATCCCTCAAAGGGCTACTGTCATACGTAGCGAGCCCTAGATGAATCGTTGGGAAATACGATTTTCCCGTTCATCTCACAATATATTATACTCATGAATTCAAATGTTCTTTCACCCCTTACCTTATTTCGACGCTTTCACACACGAATACGATTTCACGAGCAAAAAACCTTTATTCTCCGACTCTTTGTCCTTCAATCGATCTAATTCGACAGTTTATGGGTAAACGTTAAAACTAATTATGAGAAGACGCTCTAAAACTAAATTTCGAAATTCGGTCAAGGAAACTTATCATAAATCAGAAAACTAATTAGTGGATAATGTAGGCATTTTTCACACGATCGTTTTGGCATTGGTTTCATTCAAATCGGAGTTACGGTGAAGAAGAACGATGCAAAATAAGGAATTTTATAAACGGAGAAGTCGAATATTTTAGAGAGAAATCGGGATGGTTAAAAATCTGGGAAAGTGTGTTTAATTGACTAGCTAAATGAGTAAAACAACATACTAAATTTTGGAGAAAAACGGAGAAAGTTTTCTAGAACACTTATCGATCACCGGTGCCAAACAATAGGCATGTTATTGTGTTTCCTCTTGCCTATGGCGGCGGTTGAAGCTCCCTTTCTAATTTTTTTAGGGTTCACATGGGTCAAGCCTATTGGTCTCCTTATTTATTTTATGTTTTACTACTATTATTTTTATTTTGCTAAAACAAAATTAATAGTTACTTAATCTCATTTTTCTCATTTTTAATACTCCTCCAAACATCATTTAATTTTCAAAATATTATTAATATTTCATAACTAATATATGATAAATTAGAGTAACTAAAATAATTAACCTTTTAAAAAAAATACATATTATTAACAATTCAAACTCTCATATTCAAATTATTCACTATAATTATACTTATTTTTCAAAATACTCACGTTATAATAATACTATCATTAGAGAATAGTCAAAATAAAATAAATAAATATAACAACAATATTTTATGTTAATTACTAAATCATAATAAATATATATATATATATATATATATATAAAATCACAATTCCAAAATAAGTATATAAAAATAAAGAAAATTAAACACAATATTACTACTATCTCAAGATAATTATTTATAAAATAAATAATTAAAATAAGATATATTTAGAAATAATTAAATATAATTAAGTGCACATACATTTAATATTAGTCAAACACACAAGAAAATATCATATTAATTACCAACTCACTTATACACATAAAATCTCATAAATCTTATTCTTTAAAATATTTACACTAATATACTATTATTTTTAGAAAAATATATAAAATAATAAAATATAACATTTATTATTCATATAACATATTTGGTCAAATATGTACAAGATTAGCACATCATAGAAAACACACCTATAAAGAAAATTAATCATAAAACTAATCAACATATATTCTAAAATAATTTTAACACCAAATTAATTATCTAAAATCCTATTTAATTAATAAAATAGTTTATTATAAAATTTGGGGTGTTACATAACTTATCTATATAGTATATGATTAGAAGATAAAAAGTAAATAGAGATAAGGAAAGAGATATCACACAGAGATGTATCCTGGTTCACCCAAAACGGATTACGTCCAGTCCTCACAATTGTGAGATTTTTCACTAAGTGCTCAAAAAAAGATCGTTCTTGGTTTTCACACAGTCTGTCCAGATAAATCTTGATCTGTTACAAAGTATTATCTTTCAACCCAGAAAGGATTTCCACAGGTTACCTTTCAATCTTTAGAAAAGATTTTTACACATTAGCTTTTAAACATAAAAGGATTTTTACAAAATACTCAAACTATTTCAACAATATAGTCTTGAGTTACCAAGTGATGATTTAAAGAGATTGGTAGAATCTGAGTAAGCTCAACTCGTGTTTGAGATTAGATTCTTAGATTAGAACTCTGTAAAGTTGATTCTGAAATCTAGTTAAGAACATAACTGAATCTTTGTGAAATGATTGAGAAGCTCAAGAGATCTCGAATATGATTGTATGAGTGATGTATTTCTTTGCACTTGAAGCTCTGATCTATCCTTCATCTTGAGGCTTCTTTTATAGACTTCAAGAAGGCTTATGACAACTCATTTGGCCGTTGAGAATGGTCCAGCTGTCATGTGTTAGTAAGTGGATAAGATCAACCTTAAAAATAGGAACGTTCTTGCTTTAAAGCAGGAATGTTCTTGTAAACCAAAAACGATCTTCGTTCTTGCTTTGAGGTATGCTGAGGTTTAAGCTTCACTTGACAGCTGTCTGAAGTGATTCACTGCTTTGTATCACGTGTGCAGGTTGCTAAAAAGTACAGCTGAGGTGTCTAGTCCAACCTGTCAGTTTTGTACTTGATGCTTGCTCAACTTGGAGAATGATCTTGCTTGATAAATTATGAAGCATAGCTCTTGTATATTTCTGGTGAAATTCTGGAATAGATTGTGAATAATGGAACCAGATTATTTCTTTAAGAATCTGATTATTCTTGTTAATTTGGAACTGTGGAGAACGTTCTTCGTTTTACGGAATTCTGTCAAGAATGTTCTTCGTTTCTCTAAGTGCACTTGCTTCTTTTTAATATGATCTATTTTGAATTGTTTGGTACCTATCTTTGATTAACACACTAAAACACACATGTTAAATACCAAAACACTTAGAATCATAATTATAAGTCTTAATTAACTTTTGTTTAATTATCTTCAAAACATTAATTTGAGATTTTGTCTCAACAACATCATCATTTTTATGTTCAGAAATTTGAGGGACCAAAACTGTGAAACTTTAAAATGAGAGACCAATTCCGTAAACATATAAAAATATGGAGACTAAAATTGCAATTAAATCCATAAACTTATTGTCAATCTACAAGTTCCTACTTTGTGGGTTCTTTATTTATAAATGATTTTGTAAATAAGTCTTTACATTTTAAAAAAAAAAAATTTGTAAAACTTATTGTCTTTAATTTTATAAATAAGTCTTTATTTTGTTAATTTTATTATTAGTATACTAGTTGGTAAGGTAAATTATTTTAATGTTGAAGATGATTAAGTGTATCTGTATTATTGTTAGGTTGAATACTATGTTCTAGATTATGACCTCGCAGTTATGTACAAATTTCTTTATCATTTTATCTACATAAAAAAAAATCATAAGTGTTGTTTAATGATTTTTTTATTTGCAAGAATAAATAATATAAATTTAACAATGAAAATATATAATAGTTGCTAAGAAACACATTCATACTTAATTAAGTTTGAAAATTCAATTTAATAAAGATGGAAAAGAAGATTAATAATAGAAATAAGAAGAAAAAAAAACACAATCACAACAAACTTGCAAACATTTGGTTCTCAATCTTCCTCACTTCACTCAAAAGATCATAAATGTCATGGAATACAAATTCCAATTTATCTCCAAAATGGATACGATTTTCAATACATAAGTCATTCCAATCCTTGAAGATCTTTGTTGATGCGAGAAACTAGTTTCAACATTGGATTCTACATGTCATGATTGCTTGAGTAGCTCCTCAAGATCCAAAGTTTGAAGTTCTAGATTACGTACAAAATTTACAAATTCATATGGAAGAGTCTATTATAATATAACAAAGAAAAATATAATATTGAAATGAATGATTACTTACTAGTAGTTGTGTCACGATTGATTTCAATCTAAAAACCCATGATTCTAGAATGTTGAAGTAGTTTTCATGAGGTATGATAGTCAACGAATTTTTTTTGAGGAAATGGATCCATTAAAACATTAATGACAAAAATATCATGTCCATAATACTTAATGATAATGAGATTGTTGACACCTAGTTTTGTTCGCTTTTTATTTATTTATTTATTTATTCATTTTTACTTTTTATTAAAAAAAAGGAAATAATAATAATCATAATAAATGTATAGAAATATAAAAATAAAAATAAGTAATTAGGGCTCTAAACTTTAGACAATCACATATGTTCCCAGTTCTTGTTTGTCTCTAATTCTTGTTCAGACTCTTTTCTAAAAAAAAATATAAAAAAATAATAACAAATAAATAAAGGTACATAATTGAATGAAAGAAACTGAAAAGAAATGGATTGATGGTCATAAAAATTGGTATAATAAGGATCATTTGAATGGATTGATGGTCATAAAAATCGGTATAATGAGGATCGATTGAATGGATTGATGGTCATAAAAATAATGATAATCAATTGAATGAAAAGAAAAAAAAAAAAAAAAGATTAATAGTAATAAAATAGTGATCAATTGGCAATTATTCCCTTGTGTTTTGTAACCTACCCGTCGATAGTAAGAGCAGAAGAGAGAGAATTATTTGAGAGCACACACAAAAAAAAAAGAAGAGAAAATAATAGGCATTTCTTATTGCTTCTCTAATTTTTTTCTTATTAGTCTTTGTATTGCATCCTTTAAAAAATGTTTTTTTTTTCTTTTTCTTTTTCTGTTTATGAAAAAAATAAACTCATATTAAGCTTTTATTTTTCTAAAATTGTCTGTTCCTAAAATTGTTTTCTTTGCAACACAAAATGCTAAAAAAAATATAACTAATTGATGTTTATAAACCAATTATATTGTAATATAATAAAAATCTCATATCACGTCTTTATCAAATAACAAAAAAAAATCATAACAACGAATAAATAATTTTTCCTTAGGATTATAATTAATGGTCGCTGCCGTCGGAAGAAATTCATCATCGCTCGCCGCGCCACATCTCACATCTTTTTCGTTATTATTACATTTCGTTACGTTGTTTTCTAACAAAAAAAATCAATTTTTCTTTAAAACAAAAAATAAAAAGATACAGTCCGTGAACAGATATCTCACTTCTTTTTTTAGTTATTATTATTATTATTATTACATTTTTATTTTTAGATACGTATATAATAATTATTATAATAAAAAATAATTAAAATAGAGTAACAATACTACGTGTGTTTTGATTTTCCTATTACACTTGGAGATACGTAAGAGCAAGGTTTTCCCTTGTCAAACCAAATTTATAAAAAAATTATTTTTCCTTCTTTTATTAATGTAAATAATTTATTTTCTGTTTTATTATTTTTTAGGGGGTAAAATAAATAATCAAGTAAATAAATAATTTATATACAATTAATTATAGGGTAATCGTTTTAACGGAACGATGTAGGGTAATATTACTTTCCCTTCGTAATTGACTCCCGAATTCGTTTTTTTGGTTCAAGAATTTTATTCTAAGTTTTATCTAATTTTCCCTTTTTAAAATAAAATAAAATTGGCGGCGACTCCTTTTTCGCTGACAAACTTTAACATGAAATCTAAGTGAAATTGTTGTATGAACTTGTTTTCTTTGTTATGGCCTCATCATCACATTGAAAGACAACTTCACTTGCATATGTTGTATCTTGAATGTGTGGGTCACTTCATCCTTATCCAATGAGTGGCAAAGCAATACGAGGAAAAATACTCAATGAAGTCCTTGTAGGAAATGGTAACACCTTGGCTATTGAAGGATGGCTCACTATGTCTCTTTGTGTCCCAAATTTTTCCACAAAGGTTCCATGATTACACTACATGGTAACAAACCAGAAGTAGCCTAATGTCACCATATTCTTTCTGGCTTTGCACATGTTTTGCTGCCTACAACACTGTTCATGAATTCATGTTACGTGTTAGCCACACTACACTAGCAACTGTTTGTGTCTCCAAATGTTCATTTGGTCTTTAGAGGTGGACTATTTAGAAGGGTGGCATTTAGCCTGGACAAGTAAAAGAGTTGTCCACTATGAGCAAGTGGTGCAATTACCTATAATTGTCGGTCCAACTGGTAATTTTTTTAAATTATTGTTACAAAAAAATTAAATAAAGATTAAAATAATATTTTATAATTTTACTGATACATCCTCAATTAAGACAAAACACAACATTTATAACAACGAAGACCATGAAGAGGACAAAGACTATTTATAACATTTATATACATAGAAAATATGAGTTGTCTGATGAACTGAGAAGTACAATGAATAAGAGGAAGACCAACGAAGAACAACGACAACGAGCAAAATAAATCCTAGTTCGATTTCATATCCGAATCGACCATTATTTTTGTGTTGATTGTGATCACATTTGAGTTACTTTGTGGTGCTGGAACTAATTTTCGTCTTCTCCTGCACAAAATCAAATGTAATTTTTCTCTTTTTGATATTTATAGGTTGGACTTATATAACATGATTGTTAGATTTTGTGTATAGATCTACTATTTCATTGTCGTTATTTTTTATTAATTTAAAAAAAATGTAGGAGTGTTTAATTGTGGATATGGATCATGATGAAATTATGAAGCTTTTGCAATCGTCAATGGCAACAGAAATTGTTGAGAGGCATGAAGAGGTGAGTAATATTTTTCCTAAAAATTTGAAGATTTGTTTTTATTTTGTGAAATTAATATGTATATTTGATTATAGGGAGTTGGTGATATTTTGTTGTCTGAGAATTGTGGTAGTGGTAGCTCACATGAGGAAGAAGTAGAAGAAAATGACAAAGGGGGACTTGGATGCAAATTTGACGAGGAGCATGCTGTTAATTGCGTTGGTGGTGTAGAAAAAGTTTTGATGAAATAATGAGGTAGCATTTTCCCGATCATGAGGTTGTGTTTATGTTTTATAACTAGTACGGTTGTTTAAATGGATTTGTTGCTAGAAAAAGTAAAGTTGTTAGGAATTGTAATGGTGAAATAGTTTAACAAACATTTATTTGTCATAGGGAAGGTATACGAGATGAAAAATACAACAAATCTGTTAGTAGAAAACGAGAACATAAATCAACTAATAGGTGTGGTTGTGAGGCTAGAATACAAGTACATGCTGAATTTAACAGTGGAGGTTGGTACATTAAATTGTTTGATGATGTACATAATCACTCATTCCAAAATGACAAATATAAATGTATGACTCCAGTCCATAGAAAGATGATTGACTATGACAAATACCAATTGAAGACCATGAGAAAATCTATAATCCCAACCTCACGTATATATGGTTATTTTGCTTCACAAGCTGGTGGTTATGAAAATTTGGGTTATTCAAGAAGAGAAACATATAATGAACAATTCAAGGAAAAAGGAAACAATTATTTTGATGTTGATGGTGCACTTGAGTTTCTTAAGGGTATGACATCAAGGGATAATATGATGTATTGGAGGTACACTTTTAATGATGATGGAATTCTTCAACATTTGTTCTGGTGTGATGGTGTAGGACACATGGACTATTCGTTGTTTGGTGATGTTTTGGCATTTGATGCAACATATAGGAACATTAGATATAATACTCCATTAGTCATATTCTCTGGTGTAAACCATCACAATCAAAACATTGTATTTGCAAGTGCAATTGTTGGTGACGAAACAGAAGGGAGTTATGTATCGCTATTGGAAAATTTGTTGGAAGCAATGAGAGGTAAGTGTCCGATTTTTGTTATAACTGATGTAGACTTGGCAATGAAGAATGAATTTGGAAGGGTATTTCCAAATACTCATCACCATTTTTGTGTGTGGCATTTGATTAGAAATGCAACTAGTAACATTAAAAATCCTAAATTTGTATTAAGGTTTAAGCATTGTATGTTAGGTGTTTTTGATGTTAATGTGTTTGAGAGTAAATGGGAAGTGTTTGTTAGTGAATTTGGGTTGGAAGAATTTGGATTTTGGATATGTATCAAAGGAGAAGTATGTGGGTTACTACTCACATTAGAGGTAAATTTCGAGGTGTGAAGGTTTGCATTCAGAATTTGGAAAATTTTAAACATACTATGCTTAAATCTTAATACAAATTATACGATCAAACCGTTCAATCTAATCTAGTTAGTCGTACTTTAAAATTTTAAACACAAATTATATCAACCAACCGTGATCTAATCTAATTAGTCGTACTTTGAAATTTTAAACTCAAATTATACGATCAAACCGTTCGATCTAAAGTCGTACTTTGAAATTTTAAACACAAATTATACAATCAAACTGTTCGATCTAATCTAATTAGTCGCACTTTAAAGTTAAATACAAATTATACGATCCAACCGTTCGATCTAATCTAATTAGTCGTACTTTGAAATTTTAAATACAAATTATATCAACCAACCGTGATCTAATCTAATTAGTTGTACTTTGAAATTTTAAACACAAATTATATCAACCAATCGTTCGATCTAAACTAATTAAATCTAATTATACGATTGGAAATAACAATAGAATTAACAACAAATTATACGATTCAACCGTTATATTTATTTTAAACTAACAATACAAATTATACAATTGGAAATGACAATATAATTTTGTTAGAATGAAAGAACAAGAGTAATTATACAATTGGAAATAACAAGTTACATTTTGATAGTGTGGAGAAACAACATATAAGAGTTGATAAAAATAAAAATACTACGTTGGTAGTCAATCACATTAACCCAACTCCCACGACTTGGATTTTTCACATTGCTTCATTTTTGACAAGAATGAATGCAATAAAAAAACATTATAAATCGATGAAGGGGGAATAGTGGAAGAACATGAACTACGTGATTCAGATCTGTTGAACATTTTCGATTAAGAATTAGGAACTACAAGATGATTTCACTAGAACAGGCTTCCACTTCAACCTCAAATCCTTTGACATTTTCAAATCACACTAAAGAGATACGAAAATATTCAAAAGATGTGAGAATGAAATCTTAGCTTTATAATGAAATGAATGTTTTGAACCTATACTTAATATATATATATATATATATATATAATAAACTTTGTAAAATTGCTTGATGTTCGAATGGATAATATAGCGTACGAAATTCACATTTTATACTTGTAATTTTCAACTATCAGGGTTGTGATGGCATGTAGTAAGTGGAATTAAATAGCCATTTAACTCAACAACCAACCAAATAGATGAAATAAAAATGACTACTCTATCATAGCCGTGCGATATGCATTTAAAAGTTCACATTCAATCTCCTTTTTGTAGTCCAATTACCGAAAAATATCACAACCGTTTGATTCATCACAACGTTCGACAATCACAATCGAGCTACAGTCACTGACCATCACGTAAAGTCATCACTGCCTGTAAGACCCGGTCTCCAAACCTGTTGCTACAGTAATGCGTCTGCAACACGTCATCTCTGCTTTATCGATTCCTGTTAAAGCAGCCTGAATTGTCAAATAAAAAATCATAGCAACATTAATACGTTTTTTTAAACATTTAATAAATCATCTATCCTAATAAATTTTTTCCTGTATAATTATAATTAAATGGCAAATTATTCAAGACCAACAAAAACGTTAAATTTATTGTAATTATAATTAATATTATTAACAAATCAAACTTTTTATTTAACACCTATTTAAAACTTATTATAATTAATATTATTAACAAATCAAATTTTTTATTTAACACCTATTTAAAATTTATTATTTCTTCATGTGCATCAACAAATAAACAAGCTCAAACCATAATTTATCTCTCTTCTACCATATAAAATAACAAACATCTACTAAAATTTCGATCATATTTTGAAAATCAAAAACTAAAAATCTTTAACCGCCGAACAACTATGGCATCTTCAAGCAGCAGTCTAACCAAGACTAACTATTTGAGATACACTAATGCAAGATGTAGGTATAATCGAATTTGTGACATTAAGGTTGCTATGACCACAAAATACTCCCAACCGTTTATTCTATAGATGTAGGACTTGTTCTTCCGATTTCTACAACTGGTGTAATTCTATTGATGGTAATAAACAACATTCGCAAGTTCAAGAAGACATTAATTCCCAAGACAATCTCCACCTACTTTCTTGTGAACAACAATTGGCACATGCAGATGCCACATTCAAATTCTTCAAGAAAATGTTATTCATCCATGGAATTACTACAATATTTTGTGTTTTCATCAATATTATTCAAGTAAATATTGTACTGTTTAAATTTGTTCATGTTCATCGTTAACAATTCATGTATTTCATCATAAATTATTGTTTCTCTCTATCTAAGTTAATTTTCGTCATTAGTATTTTTAATTTAAAATAATATATGTAATTAAATTGACTTCAACGAAATGATATATTTTAATCGTTCAAACATCAATAATTCTTTTACCATGAATGTCAATGGAGAGTCACTTCAATGGAGTGTTGTTATTAATTTACAATATGCACGAAAACAACATATCATCTATTCACTTTCACGTGATATGTGTTGTCAATCAAACTTCATTTTTGGTTTTTGATTAATAATCACAATTGAGAATAATCATTATTGCGTATTTACATCAAACTTTTCAAAAGAATTTCAACTATAAATTCAACCCCTTGCCACAATATAAACACACAAATCTAACAACAAAAATAATCATAACCAACAACAATGGAAAGATATCAAAAAGTAATTCAAAGGGAAGTGTTGGGAGGTTTTGAGACTATCCATGTCCACAACGAGATTTGATTTTATTTAATTTCTATTTTTTTCTTTAATTAATCAAAACTTTTCTTCACATAATAATCAATTTCTAATTTTTGTTACTTTAAAAATTAATCAACTTAATCATTAACTCATTGCAACATTTTAAATTTTTTTAGTTACAAAACATAAAACGAATATTTTTATTTTTCAATTTCAATTCTAAATGGTTCATAAATATATTTCATTTAATAGTACATAAGAACAAAAAATTCAATTATTTTAACTTTGTCAAATATTTACATATAATTTACACACTATTACATAGTTACATTATTTATTTATGTTTCTATAAAGGATTATGGAGAATTACCAATAGAATTTGCAAAATATTTTGAAGATGTCTTAGGAAATGTATGGAACTTCATTGACAACTTTGGCAACTCACACAATGTAACATTCAACAAAGACTTTAGTAATCCACTATTAACATACGGTTGGAGACGTCTCAGACGATTTTATAAATAATATGGTCATTAACAATTATATTTCAACTATGTAGGAAACAATAGGTTTCACTTAATAATTGGAACCACAATGATGAACTCCGATCTCATTTCATCATATCATAATTGGGGCACACAAAAACGCCACACAATCTACTTTGAGGTGACTCTTTTAGATTTACAAATGACTACAAATGTCAAATTGGTTAAGTATTGTGTAACTATATTATAATTATAAATAGTACGATCTTACATTAATAAATTTTAATTTTGTATTATTTGCGTATATACAGACATAGCGATTTTGTACAATATGTTACAGAAAACAACTTTGTTCTCTCATGACACAATGGTGAAAAAATTATTTGTTCAGTCATCACCAGGAATTGGCCATCAAGATGCACCAAAATTAGATTGGGTTGACAATAATTTTGTTCTCTGAATCGGTTCAGTTTTGGAGATAAAATTCGTTTTAAGTTTGCAAAAATATACAAGACAAATGTGTCGTGTCTTTAAAGTTGAACTTTAGATATTTTAGATGTTATATTCCAAAAAAAAAAATCTCTTATTTAATTTATGTGTATCAATTATCATGAATTTGTATTTTTATTTTCTCGTATAAAATCAAATTTAACATTATTTCCTAATTGCATGCTCTCTTCTTCTAATTATTAAAATTTCGGTTCAGTATATTTTATTTTCAAATATTAAAAACGTTTTTTTGAACAAATTTTAAAAGTTGAATATTGTGAAAAAAATCTAATAGTTACAATAATGTTGTTAAAACCATAAAATATTTGAAACACCAATAAAAGATCAGCTTAATATTAAAAAGATTAAATAAAACCTACTAAATTATTTGAAGACAAACAAAATACCTAACAAGTACTTGAAATATTAACAAAAAACCAACTTAACAATTAAAAACTAAAATAAGACTTAACAAGTACTTGAAAGATCAACAAACCGATTTAAAAGTTAAAAAGTTATATAAAACTTAACAATTATTTAGAATACGGACAAAAACTGACTTAATATTTAAAAAAGTAAATAAGACTTAACAAAAATAGAAGACAAACGAAAGATCAACTTAACAGTTGAAAGGTAAAATAATACCTAATAAGTTATTCTAAGACCAACAAACGACCAATTTAATACATCAAATTTCTTTGATCCAAATTTACTTATATTTAACATTAGAGTGAACACTTCAAAGACTAACAAAATATGGACTTAACACTTAATTTGATATTTTCATTAAATATTATAAATTAATTCATATTTTTAATTTGGGAGAGTTATTTTTAATTTGGTAGTTTACGTTTTCTTTTAAATCACAACAAAATTCAAAATTTTGATACATACATATAGTTTAAAGCTCATATTGCATACTAATATAAACACATAAACCCACTATACCAAATATAAAAAAATAAAAGAAACATTATAATAAAAAAAACTGGATGTCCTTTTTTTTTTCAAACATTGCCACAAAAAGTGACATACAAGTTTTCCTTATCTCATCTCAACCATTCACTTATTTTATTATTAAATCGATAGCTATAACCTCCACTTGGGAAAATCTTTTCTCCCTACTAAATGCCACCATTTATGACACTGTGACAGAGCAAAATGTGTTAATGGACAAGCAAAAGGTTTAAGATGTGCTCAACTGGCCTATACTAACAAACCTCAAGCAACTTAGAGGATTCCTTGGCTTAACCAGGTATTAGAGCTTTTAAAAAAAGATGGATTCATATGGTCAAATTCTAACTTCAAGGAAACTTTTGTGCTTGAAACTGGTGTGTCCGACACAGGTTTAGGTGTTGTGTTAAGCTGAAATGGTCACCCTATAGCATTCTTCTCAAGAAAACTAGCCCCTAAAATGCAGAAACAACAAGCATGGCTCCACAAATTTAGAGAGTATGATTTTACCATTGAATATACGTCTAGTAAAGACAATTTGGCAGCAAATGCATTGTCTTAGTTGTTCACTTTATCTTGGTCCAAACCCCTCAGCGAGTTTTTCCAAGACCTCAAACAAGAAAATCAAACAAACAATGAGCTCATCACGGCTGCACATGGAGAAAACAAACATGACTCAATCAATGAGGGTCTACCATTTTGGAAGGGAAGGCTTGTAATCCCAACCAATAGTCCTTTAAAGAACCAAATCATGGTAGAATATCATAATTCTCCAATTAGGGGTCATGCTGGTGAGGCTAGAACATTAGCCAAAATCAAAGCACAATTTTATTGACCAACAATGAAAAGTGAGATTAACCAGTTTATCTAAACCTGTTCAATTTGTTAGCAAGCAAAGGCATTGAACACACTACATGCAGGATTACTACAGCTACTGCCCATTCCTCAACAAGTCTGCGAAGACATTGCAATGGACTTCATTACTAGGCTACCTACTGTCATAATGGTAGTAGTGGACAGACCCACAAAATATGGTCATGTTTTTGCTCTCAAGATTGATTATACTAGTAAATCAGTAGCTAAAGTTTTCATGAATAACATTGTGAAGCTACATGGCATTCCAAAATCCATAGTTTTAGACACAAACAATGTATTTACCAACAAGTCTTGGCAACATTTGTTCCAAATACATGGCACCACTCTTGCTATGAGCTCTACATACCACCCTCCAACGGATGGTCAATCTGAGGCATGGAATAAATGTTTGGAGCTATACCTCAAATACTTCAGTTTTGAAAACCCAACACAATGGTACAAAGCTTTATCATGGGCTGAGTATTGTACAATACTACTATACACACAAGTATTGGAATGACTCCCTTCAAAGCCCTTTATGGCCGGAGCGACCTACCATAACATGTTTCGTCTGCAGCAACACAATCCCACCTGATTTGCAGGAACAACTTAATCGATCAACTCAAACACCACTTATCAAGAGCTCAGCAGATTATGAAAAGTCAGACAAATAAGCACATGAGGGACCTTACACTACAAATAGGGGACAAGGTGCTTGTTAAACTACAGCCCTGTCGCAAAAACTTTGTAGTCCTCAAGAAAAACCAGAGGTTTGGTATGAGGTACGTCAGACCCTTTCTTGTCATTGCAAAAATTGGTGCAGTTTCTTACAAGTTGCAACTGTCTAAGTCGGTCAAAACACACCAGTATTCCATATTTCTTTATTGAAACCATTCAACGGAGCTGAGAGTACTCCTTATATGCCTTTTCCTTTACTCACATCTGAGATTGGTCCAATACTTCTCTCAGAAACAACAGTACGACTGTACAAAAAGGGACTTAATGTATTTCTCAAGTATTGGTTAAATGGGTGGACTGTGACATTTCTGAGGCCACTTGGGAGGACTCAAAGGACATTCAACTGAACTATTATAACTTCAACCTTGAGGACAAGGTTGCTTTTAAAGGGGAGGAGGGTATTGTAATATGCCCAAATGGCCCAAGTGGTTTATCCAAACAGTAACTTAGCAGCTGGCAGCACTAAGGACAAAACGCTGCTGAGAGAGTTTGTTGAGGATCCAGAAATCCATGAACTAAGGAGGGGCCAACGAATTCGTTTTGCCAGCAAGAGTATTCCTGATGTACAACATAAATGAATTACTACAAATAGAGAGATAATACTAGTGAGAAGTGTGTGAAATGAATGTAGCTTTTGCTATTATCTCCCTTCTGTCAGTAACCCTTTCTTTATCATTTTCCTGCATTTTCAGTACTTGAAAATCATTGTACTCCTTTCTATCCTTACTCTCTGGAAAGTAGAAATTTTACCACTTCAATAATATAGGTATACAGTTCACCAATTATATCTTAATTTCTTAATTCCCTATTAAGCTTGGTTACAATATTCTACGAGTTAGTTGCACAAATGTTTGTATTAGTTGAGTAACAGTTCAGTTCGTTTGAGCTGTCAAGGAATATTTAATTTTATCTTTCTCAATATGCAAGAATTCAAAAATAAAGAGATAATGACAAATTAAATTTCAAACGAAGTTTAAAATGAAAGTATGTGTTTGGCAATTTTATACCAGCAAAGGACTAACCTTCTTGTCATTTAAAAAATATATAAAAGATCTTTTATATGTAAAAAAATACAAATGACTCGTTTGAAACATTAAATTAATCTAAAAGACCTCTAATACAATTTTGCCCAAATAATATCATTGTGCATTATCAAGCAATAAAGTGTTGAAGAGGGAATTATAATACAAGTTTCCAAATAACCATAGAGCATTTTTTGTCATTGATTTTAATCCCTAATAAATGGATAACTGTACTATATGTTATAACGAGTCTAGAACCACAAGGCAGATCCTTCTGCTTTACAAATTTGAATAGCTGCCATTAAAAGGCAATATTATTTATACAAACTGTACAGAACACAAGCTCCTAACCATCCTTCTGCCTAATATATTAAGAAATTATATCGTGCATAATTTCGAAGGGCTCGACAGGGTATACAAACTTCTGTCTCAAGCATTCATGGTCTCACCATATTCCTCTGTATTTTAGGCATCTACTTGCATTGCACACTTGCTCCCAGCACTGCATAACCTTTTTCTGTCTTGCCCAGCTTTGGTTTCAAGATATACTGTTCAGGTATAGCAATGAATAAGTTAAAGATCAGGGAAACATCCCCTCAAGAAATTCATCTATGTTATCATCATCGTCATCATTATCATCATCAATCTTATGATCACTGGCTGAAATTAAAGCCCTCTTTCCTGTAAATACATGTTAAATTAAGTTTAAGCTCATAGCAGACAATCAAATTTTTACTGATAAAAGCTAACTATTTAAGAAGCAAACAGAGCAGGCAAAATTATCATCATGCTAAAAAGCTGAATCCATAAATTCACAAGCTTCACCAATCAAATTATAAATAGTTAAAATATATTTGCTTAACTATAAGCCATTGTTGGTACATAAAACATTTCTCACAGTATTGGTATACAAGGTTTCATTCACATCATTGTAGGTAAGGCTTTTCATTTACAGTGAAGGTTTTTCTTTTCTAACTAACCCATGGCTCATTAGACAATATCTTGGGTAACAACAGAATTAACCATAGCAAGTTAGCAACCATTACAAAAGATGCAAATACAACAACAAAAGACGAAGCCAATATGCTTCTAAAGAAGCAACAACAATCTCATAAACAAGAGTCAATCGCAATACAATTTATGAGAATCAGTATTAATCATTCTGAACCCAGGCTTTCCTAGTTCTTATTACTAAAAGAAATGACATGCACTGTGTTGAACGAATTAATAGTTACTGCAACAAGCACACAAATTGATGCTTTATTATTAATGCTTTGTATTTTATATTTTCATGAAAAAAGGTTAAACTGCTAAAATAACCAGGTCTATCTTGCAACATAAACAAATGAACCGAAAATACAGAGATTTTCATATTGTGATGTAAAATAGTCATCAACTTGTAAAAATATGGCAACTTCAAACCTTTCCGCCTTCTCTCTTCACTTTCTTCGACCTCATCTAGATCATCATCACTCTTTGAACGATTCCTACAATTTAAAGGATTCAATCTCCATATTTTCAGTAATAAGTGAAAAATAAGAAGGGGTTGGGAGCAGCAATGTTCTCACCTCTTTCTTCTATCATGCTCCTGTTGTCTTTTTTCTAATCGCTCCTTCTCTTTCTGCCTTTTGTAGTTAAGTTTCCCTGCACATCTTTTAAATAAAAAACATGAAACCCTTAGACATTTTCAACCAGAGATGAATAACCTCCAATTGTAAAAAGGATTCTTTAAAATAATCTTTAAATGAAAACATAAATAGCAGGCAATTTACAAATGTACATCCTGCATGTCGGTTATATTGGTAATTTATTGTAAATTCAAATTGAAGACAATTACTATTGCAAAAAACAGTTTCAAGAGAATCAGTCTTATGTTTGGTAGTGTTAGGCCAACTGCCTGAGTGAAATTACTTTTTGTCCAGATATTGTGGATAGAAACAAATTAATGATTTCAAATTACAAAAAATAGTATATGGAAATGGATTGTTTTTCAATAAATAAAGATAAGATAACAAAATAACTTGTAATATCCTTGAGGTAACTACATCAGTGAGTTCAAAATCAATTTAACTAATACAAGAAATCTTACACTGATTCTAGATCAGATCCCTTGCACTTGCTTATCATATTATTATCCATGTTGATTGAATATTAGAAGGTAATTTAAGAAGCCAAGGAGAGATTAAGGGTCTGTTTGGGAGGAAGATTTTGGAAGGCTAAGTCTAAATTTTAATATATATTAGAGATTTTTAAAAAATTAAAAGAAAAACATGATATATAATACTATGATAATATAGCATTGCACTCACACTTCATTTATTCTTAGAAACATTTTATAACTTGCTTAATTTAGAAGGAAAAAAAAATTAAACCCTCCCTTTGCCTTCCCTCCAAAACAGACCCTAAGAAAACTTTTAATGGAACCTTACAGCAGAAATGTTTTAACAATAAATCATTTCCAAAGGCCAGTATATACTGACATTTCCCAAGTGATGTAATCAACATACCATGCAATAAACAAAATATTTGCACGGGCATTGCAATTTGCAAAGAAAACCCTTAAATTAAATGTGTTAAAACTTCATAAAACAAGTCACATTATATACAAAAACCAGAAGAGGAGTAGAGGACCAATAAAAGCTACAGAAAATTTTTAGTATGGAAGAAAAGGATTTGGCTCTTTTAAAGTAGAGTAAAATGAGGAAATGAAAGGTTGATATTTCAAAACACCCATGATATTAGTCAGTTAACTAGAGGAGCTTGATTTGGGAGAAAACAATGGCATTGAAACAAAACCAGCATTGTTTCACGCTAACTCACCTCTCACATGCTACCAATTTAACTAGAGCTTGTTTGTTCTCTCCAGCTTCAAAGTAACAAAAGTTCACCTGTAATATGAAGCAAATAGAATAAAGGAGTGGAAACATGTAATGATATATACACAAACTCAATTGATGAATATAGTAACAAAGATAAATTTTTCCTATTATCATATTTAAATGAAATACTGGAGCTAGACATAAACATACGCTTCCTAAGAAATAGCATAATCATTCCTAAAACAAGACAAACAACAACAATGCCCTTGCCCACTAAATATGAACAGCATAATCATTCCTAATGTTGTCTTCTTTTGATTGGGTTATATCTTCAATATGTCTCCCTCTCTACATATGTCTCCCTCTCTAGCACACTAGTCGAATAAACTGGCCTCATAGTTTACCTCATAGCTTGCCAGTCCATCTTTCTCATCGCAATGCTTGTTACCACATATAAATTGGCCTGCAAAATTAGGTAACACATTAATTTTAAAATTGAATAGGTACTAAATCATATGACTAATTAAAGCATCTACTTACTTTTGTAACACTGCAGACAGAATATAACAATAAAATGAAAAATATAGGACTGGTGCAAGCATGATCTACAGCAAAAGTCTACTTTTTTGTCTTTAACCCTCCGATTTCAAGGGGAAATGGGCCTTGGTAATCCGAAGTTCGGTCGGAAGGTAAGTAAAATCTAGCCAAGGATTGTTTCAGCCGTGGTTCGAACTCAGGTTCACCTGAACGATTCGCTCTTCACTGAAGTTCACTAACCACTTGAGTACAATCACTAGGTTAACAAAAGTCTATATGTCCTTCCAGAGTTAAGTTTTAAAATGTTAGTACACAATGTTTATGAAGAAGTCTAAAAATTGGAATTAAAAATATTGTGTACAAGTCCCACGGTTATAAGTATCTTGGGTGACCATCATATCAAATTAGAAGGAAATAGAAAATGTAAATCATGGGATTCATGTGGATGGATGATAAAAATTACGAAGTAATGCTTCTAGTGTAATTTATGATAGAAGAAATAATTTGTAAATTTGGTAGGACCAACATGAATTTCAACCAATAGACAAATGTGTTGGAAAGAGAGTGTAGAGTGTGTTAGAGAATGCATTGTTTAGATAATTCTAACACAAACTTGAGGAAATATTTTACAGTATTGATATTTGGCTGGTGATGCTGTATGGGGTTTCATGCTGGGTACTAATGAGCCAACAAGAATTTTAGCTTAATGTTGCAAAAATAAGAACGTTACAACATATGAGCAAACACATAAGAAAATATATAATTAGAAATGAAGGCGTTAGAAAGAAAGATAGGGGGCAACTATTGTGAAAAAGATCATAGTCTCACTTTGGGTGGGTTGGGCATGTAATGGCATTTAAGCAAAAGACCTATAGAAGGAGGGTGGGTATCTTCTATAATAGTATAATGATTAGAAAATATAGGAAGACAAAGAAAAACTGTTGACCTAATCATCAAGAAGGATCTAGATTTAAATGGTCTATCGTTAGACTTGATTTATGATACAATTTTATAGCATTGTTTGATCCATGTAACTAATCCCACGTAGTGGAAAAAGGCTTTCGTAGTTGTTGTGTTGCAAGACATTCCAAGAGATGTGAGATCAAGTTAAATAAGTTGGTAAAAAAAAATTCTAAGCTTAAATGGGTAAAAGATTAAGCTACTACTAAGTATAGATCGTTCCACATTGGATGCAGATGGAAAAATGACAAGCTTTGTTTAAGTTCTAGAACTTGAGGATGGGTGACACTAGGTTTCTGTGGCTCATAGGACGTCATGAGCAGTGAGTACCCATTCTCAATTTGTTGATGGTACATTTCTCTTACTAGAGGAGCATATTGATGCCTTTTATAAGGTAGTATGGTTCTTTAAATTTTAAACTTCTTTGAGGCTACCTCTTTGCATAACAACTGAATAAAGACTACAGAGAGAACACAAACTAGAAAGCATTTGTTTTCTGAAATATTCCAAGTGAAAAAAGGGATGGAGGCAAGTCATAACTAAGCAAAACTAGTCAGTGAAAGAATAACCAATACCCTTGCCAGACATAACTTCCTTCTCTGTTCTCCATCTGAGACCAATCTACAAAGAAATGTGATATCAGCAATATATCTTAAAAGATATACTCTACATAAAGAGGTCTAGCTACAAAAAAATCCTCTACAACAACGTCCCACATAAACAAGCATCACAATCCACACATAGCATCAAGAAAAGAAAGATTGCAATTTAAATTAGTAATAAAGCAAACCTTCATAAAAAATTTACCAAATTGGACCAGAATAATCAAACATAGCATTACAATCCAAAATTGATGGACAACTTCATAAATCACAAGAAAGATTTCCATCTCAGCGCACAGAAATAGCATAACAAGTTCAAAATTAATGGAAAAATTGACAAATCAAACCAGACCAGACCACAATACACAAAAATAGCATCATAATTCCAAATTGCTGGACAAATTCCCAAATCACAAAATAGGTTCACAACTTAGCACACAAAAGAGCATAAGTTCACAATTGGTGGGAAAATTGACAAATCACAAGCTTCAAAATTACTAAAGGGTGCAATATTTAGCAAACTTCCAAAAAGTATTCTAAATGCAACAAGTGATTACCTTACCACTCTTGTACTGTGACATGTCAGCAATACAGTATCTTAAAAGGATTTAAGGTAACAAGCAAATAAGTAATACTAAATTCAAGTACAGAATATAATAGAACACATAGATAAGAGTTTCTTTCCCAACAAACAACCAGCAAGAGATCCAAGGCCACACCCCAGAACAACTTTCATAACCCATGTGCAAAAATCAACACAGATTTGTAAAATATACATTCACTCCCAGTTTGTGAGGAGCTGGATAAAAAAGCTCCAGATTGATTATCACACAGGAGAATGATAGCAAAAATCAAAATAACTGAGAGAAAACAGACATAGTAGTCTATGGGGTAAGCCAAATAGTTCACAATGTATAGGACAATGCATGAAAGTTCTGGAAAGACAGATTACATATGTAATGATGGCACTTAGCTAAGTTAGCAAAATATAAGTTGTCAATTTTCTATTACCAAAGAGATTACATTTTACTTCAACTCTAAGGTGGAAGACAATTAGCCCAAAAAAGGTAAAGAATGTCAAGCTCACACAAGATTACAAAATTTATACATTTTTAGTTCATGCATATGCATTTAACAAAAATCGTGATTTCAGTCCCTAAAAAATACAAAAACTGTGTGCTTTTAGTACCTGGTGAGAGACCAAAAACACACTACTGCAGGGGCTAACAACTAATACAAATTTTTTAGGATCCCAAATCAACATTTTCCCGATTTAATAGGAATCAAAAATATATTTGATGAAAAAAAGAAGAAACCATTACTCCTACAATATAAATATTTTGGTAAAACCTGGATATGTTTGCAAAGGATACTCTTTAAAAAGCTTAGCATAATATCGCTTCACCAGCCTTTGTTCCCATGATGGATCCATATCATCTTCCTCTGACCGTATGAATCTTGCAGTACATTTGAATAAACAACATTAAAATTCTGACACAGAATCAGACAAGTTGAAAGAAATGATGGTAACTTGGTAGGGGAAAGGCACAGAGATTCCCCAACAATAAAAAGAAACTCACAAGGGAAGCTCAGGAAGGATCTTAAGTAGAGAGGAAAATTTACTCATGTTCACAATTTCAATAGTGATGCTTAGAATAGAAGCTCGTTTTTCTATTTCTACATAAAGGCTGAATTCATAAAACACCAAATAAAATACTCCACTAATCATTATTATACATAGCAAGGTCAAATGACTCATGAAACTTTTGCATAATGGATGAAAATGTATTATGATATCATAAGAAACCCCAAAAAGCTACAAGAGATTGCTATTAAAAATTTAAAATGGAAAGTAGGGACAATAGTTAAAATTTAAAGAAAAATAGTAAAGAGGAAAGACTAATTTTCTTGTGTTACAGAAGATGGATAAACTTTGACAAGCACCAGGAATGTAATAATAGAAATTCCTGCCAACCTTAGCTTACATAAGGCGAGATAACATGCTTACCTGTATCCCTCCCTTAGTGTATCTTGATCTGTTTTAATAGGCAACTTTAAGCTTGAAGGTTTTTCTTCTTTCCCATAAAATCTAACTGTGGGCACGAAAAAACTAATTTTAGAAGAATTTATAGGTTTAATATAATAATACAGTTAAACAAAATGCACAGTGAGCTGAAATTTGATGGAAATCTAAAATATTCTCTAGTAGAACCAAGACGGTAAAAGGAACTTGAAGCACATCTAGGTTGTAACTGAACATGATTGCAGTAAACTACAATGAGATAAAAACTTGTGTCAAAACAAGAGAAGAACGAAATTAACAACAACAACAAAAGTTGTTTTTTAATGTGGACAACCAAAACATAAAGGCCACTTGGATCAAAATCTCTTTTATAAACATATTATCTCTCCATCAAACTTCTGATTGATCACCAAAAATGTAAAACAAAAAAGATTTTATCAACAAGCCATAGGAAACCAGTTTAAGCATCCCAGTAACAAACCCATTAATAAATTTTTCTACGCTTAGATAATTTCTTTGTTCTTAAATTGGTGGAACTAGCAATAAGCAAAAATCACATGCACAGTAACTAGCAAGAGGTTTTTAGAATTTCCGGATGACTGTAGCCTCCTTCCTTTTCCTTAATGGAGAAGACTGTTCATCATCCATTTACTGTAGGACATTAAGATCAACCAAATCAATAACTCAAAATTTGATAAATTCTTTATTGTCCATTCCCAAACAGAAAAAAAAAAATGGCATCCGAAAAAAGTTAGACTCACATCATTTGAAACATGAAAAATTTTAGAAAAAAATTGAAGTAAATAATAAAATAAAATAAAAATTAAGCATTTTTTCTAAGAAAACACTAAACAATGAAATTTGTTCAAAACATTAAAAAAAAAAGTACTATCTAACAAGCCTACAAAGTTTTCTCTTTAATAAAAAAAGCTTACAAAATTTTCTAAAACACACTTAACATCATTATTTCATATTTGAACTAAGAAGAAATGAATTTAAGACACACTCAGATTGACTTCTTTGAGTTGCACTTATGAGACCGTTTGGAGAGCTTATGAAAACAACTTATTTACAACATGTTCATAAACTATTTTCAGCTTATTTCAATAAGCTCTTCAGGATAGCTTATCGATAGAAATAGCTTATACATAAGCACATATATGATAAGTGCTTATTTAAACTGTTTATCCAAACATAAATTTTATATTTTATTTAAAAGATGAGAAGAAAGATGTAACGGATCGATAATTACCGTAATCTTTAATGAATTTTTTGTGACGATCGTATGCATTGAGGCCTCGAATATGTGCCTGATACTGCCTGCATTTGAAATCACAGACAAGTTAGGGTTCAACGAAAAAGAAAGAGTGAATGAATGAGTAAATGGGAAAGAAACAAAACGCACTGTTTTCTCTCTTCTCTGTCGAATATGACTGATTTGATAGACCCGAACGACGCCATGGCTTCGCCGCCGCCGGCAATAAGAAGGAACAACGACGAAAGTTGGGAAGCTGGGTTTATTATGTTTGGGGAAGAATAAACACTTATAAGCTGTTCATTTTTCCATTTCTAACGATTTAGTTAAATGACACTTTTAATTAAAAATTAATTTTATTAATTGATGTTTAAAATACTATAAAAGTAATAATTTAAAATTTACCGATCTGATATATTTTTTATTAATTTATATACTTAATTTATTTTAAAATATTAATTATTTTAATATTTAAATTATTTATAAATAATTTTAAATTATAATAAATAAATTATTTATTTATCAGATATATTATTTATTTATTTATTTTAAATTATAATAAATAAATTATTTTAAATTATTTATAAATAAAATATTGATTTAAATTATTTATTTAAAATTACAATAAATAAATTATAAAAAGTAAAAAAGAATTTTAGTTACAACAACAAGGATAAAATTGAAAGAAAAAATTTATAAACTATAAGTTTATAAACGACTGTTACCAGATATAATATAAGCTATAAGCTCTTTTTAGCCTTGCCAAACATAACTTCTATCTCTTTCCTTGCACATCCCATGACAAAAGGAAATTGAGAAGTCATAGTCTTTATATATATCTAGATCATTTTTTTGAGCAAGTTCATTTCAACTATGGGTGATCTCATGGTTATCTAAATAAAATACATGTTTGGAAATCACATGACAGGTGAAAAGAACATTAGAATTGGTGATAGTCTAGAGTGAATCTTCTCACTCTATATGATTAAGTTGACTCTTTTTAGACATTTCTACAAACACATGATGTTTATTATAATAATAGTATACCCACAAAAATGTCTCGCATGAAAGACAATTCATAACAACACCAGAAACAAAAGTTACAAAAATAAAATTATTACCTACGTCTAATGATTTTTGTGGGAATCGTAGAGAACAAAGATCTGAAGGTGAACGAGCATAAGTAAATACCTTAAAAACTTTCATTTTTCTGGTGGTGGAGGCTCTGGCGGAGTCGTTTCTCATAGCCATAGAAAACCTAGCGGTTGGTTACAAGAGTCGAGTTAAGATCGAAGAACGCAATAAAAGACTTGAACGGAGAGCATGGTGGGTGTTGGTGGAGGATAAAGAAAATATGATGGGGGTTGGTGGTGATAATGGGGAGAAAACAAAAAAATATGGAGAGTTTAGAGGGATGAAAAAAGGATATTTGTAGCATGTCTCGTATTGCAAATGTTGCCTCAAAGGTTGAATGAGGAAAATAGAAGGTTGAAAATAAATTGTACGTCCAAGAGCAACTCGATTTGCTATTACTTTTATTATACTGAAAAGTATGTATGATCATAAACATGATTTACATGTTTTGATGGTGGACAAACATTTTACTGCATATAAGCTATCAAAGTCGGTAGTAGGAAAAAAATGTTAGTGCCGTTAATAATTTTGGAATGATTGTTTCATGATTGTCAATCTTATGAGTCACATCATACATCTAAAAAGAATTGTATATGGAGATGAAAAACCATTTATGTGTTATATTTATGAGGGCATGCAAAGGGTAAAAAATGCAATTAACAATATGTTCAAGAGAAGGAAGCCATCCTATAAGCCTTACAGTAAAATCATTAAGGCTAGATTGGATAAAAACACTTACAATGTAATGTTCACACAACTTAGTTTTTCAAACTTGAATTCTTTTATGCTGAGAACTGATGGGGAATAAATACAGAAACACAATAACAAGTAATACGCAGCGGATATAAAATTCCTCCAACGTTGCAAGAACCCGTGAGGAGCAACAACAAATATATGGCAGCAAATTAATCAAAATAAAATAGCGTAAAGAACACCGGTATTTTAACGTGGAAAACCCCTCAATGCAAGGGTAAAAACCACGGGTCGTCCAGACCAAAGAAATAGCTCCACTATAATCAAATAAGGGTACAAGAGTGTCGCGTCCGGTTTGTCCGCGAAAAATGAGTCGCCACCAATTTTATTTTATTCGAAGGAAAAATTGGATAAAACCTAAAATAATGATTTTTGAACAAAAAATTCGGATTTGGGAGTCGATTACGAGTAGGGAAAGTATTACCACCCTACAACGTCCGTTAAAACGGTTACCCTATAATTAATTGTATACAAACTATTTATTTATTTATTCATTTATTTTTACCCCAAAAAGGATACTAAAAAATAAATAAATTATTTACATTAACAAAAGAAGGAAAAATATTTTTTTATTAATTTGGTTTGAAAATGAAAAAACCTTGCTCCTACGTATCCCCAGGTGCAATGGGGAAATCAAAACACACGTAGTTCTTGGGTAGAAAATATTTATGTGTTGACTGATTTTATTATTAATTTTACTTTATATATATATAAATATCAAAATAAATTAACAACATAATAGTGATAATAATAATAATAATAGTAATAATGGTAAAAGTGATAATAATAATAATAACGAAAAAAAGAGGTGAGATCTTTATTCACGGATTGTATCTTTTTATTTTTGTTTTAAAGAAAAATTAATTTTTGTTAAAAAAAACAACGTAACGAAAATATAATAATAACGAAAAAAAGAGGTGAGATGTGGCGCGGCGAGCCAGGATGAATTTCATCCGGCGACAGCGACCATTAATTCTAATTCTAAGGGAAAACTATTTTTTTTTGTTATGATTTTTTTTTGTTATTTTGATAAAGACGGGATATGAGCTATAAAATTCAATATTACGATATGGTGAAATTTATTTTCTTGGTGATTGGTCTATAGACATCAATTAGTTATATTTTTCTAGCATTTTGTGTTGCAAAGAAAATAATTTTAAGAACAGACAACTTTAGAAAAATGAGAGCTTAACACATGAGTTTATTTTTGTATAAATAGAAAAGGAGAAAGAAAAAAAAGAACATTTTTAAAGGGATGCAATACGAAGACTAACAAGAAGAAATTAGAGAAGTGATACCTTATTACTGAAGTGGTTTCTTGTTGGACTAATTTTCCCAAGACCTTTTTTTCTTTTTTCTTGCGCTCTCAAAATGTGCTCCCTTCTTCTACTCTTACTATCGATTATTTATAGGCTTTTCGGGTGTAGGTTACAAAAGACAATTGAATAATTGCCAATTGATCACCATTTTGTTACTATTAATCTCTTGCTTTTTGGTTTCTTTTCTTTCAATTGATTATCATTATACCGATTTTTATTACCATCAATCCATTCAATTGATCTTCATTATACCGATTTTTATGACCATCAATCCATTTCCTTTCGTTTTCTTTCATTCAATTATGTACCTTTATTTATTTGTTATTATTTTTTATTATTTTTTTTTATTATTTTTTTATATTCTTTTTATTACTATTTTTTTTAGAAAAGAGTCTGAACAGGAATTAGAGGCAAACAAAAACTGGGAACATATGTGATTGTCTAAAGTTTAAAGCCCTAATTATTTATTTTTATTTTTATATTTCTATACATTTATTATTATTATTTCCCACTTTTTTTTGATAAAAAGTAAAAATAAATAAATAGATAAATAAATAAATAAAAAGCGGACAAAATTAGGTGTCAACAGCTGCCCCTCTTTACTTAGAATTTACTTGAGAATCAAAGTAAAAGATAAGTAAAGATGACAACTCTAATTTTGTCCGAAAAAAAAATTTTAGAAGGGTGCGAGTCGTTTTCCTGGCTTCAACATGCGGGTCGTTTTCTTGGCTTCGGGTGCGAGTCGTTTTCCCGGCTTCAACATGCGGGTCGTTTTCTCGGCTTTAGGTGCGAGTCGTTTTCCCGGCTTCAACATGCGGGTCATTTTCTCGGCT
>JBBPBQ010000002.1:44732490-44769684 GCA_037974755.1 Cicer yamashitae
TGTGCCATTTTTTATTTATTTTTTCTTGAAGGAAAATGTTATGAGAATGTAAAAAAAAAAAAGAATGCAATGATTGTGCATTTAACTGAAACATTTTACTACCTCCTAATATGCAATTAATTTTTCTTAAAAATGAGGAGAATAAGAAAAACAACATGTTGTAAAATGAAATAAAAGATGAAACATGCATGATTATGCAATGCATTATGATGAATATGAGATATAGATAGGATAGGTTTTTTTTCCATATATTCATGTGTCCTACATGGTTCTTTTCTTATTTGATGGTTTTTTTTAATGTGAACCTTTACTATGGGTGGCTATATAGTTCTAAATTGGTTCCTAGAGCACACAACTCAATTCTAAAATATTAAACCAATTAATAGGTAAACTATTAAAATGGAAATACTCTAGAAAAGGTCAACTCTAGGTGAGACTTTCATGACAACCAAACATGATGTACATCCAGAAGATTATCATTACACAGTCTCTAACTTATCTTAGGTTGCACTCAGCCCGGGAATAGAGCCCACTCATAAGTGAGTGAGTCGTGTTAGGGTAGTGTATAGAAAAATAAATCAATTAAAATAAAAAAAAAATTATCACAAGGAAAATAAATTAACAAGACACCTATAATTATATTTACAATATAACAAAATAAATAAAACAATAGGGGTAATATAAATAAAACAACAAATAAAAATAATTATATACAATTAATTATATTGGGCTTGACTCTCAAAAGTCCCCAGCGGAGTCGCCAGCTGTCGCGTCCGGTTTGTCCGCGAAAAATGAGTCGCCACCAATTTTATTTTATTCGAAGGAAAAATTGGATAAAACCTAAAATAATGATTTTTGAACCAAAAATTCGGATTCGGGAGTCGATTACGAGTAGGGAAAGTATTACCACCCTACAACGTCCGTTAAAACGGTTACCCTATAATTAATTGTATACAAACTATTTATTTATTTATTCATTTATTTTTACCCCAAAAAGGATACTAAAAAATAAATAAATTATTTACATTAATAAAAGAAGGAAAAATATTTTTTTATTAATTTGGTTTGACAAGGAAAAAACTTTGCTCCTACGTATCCCCAGGTGCAATGGGGAAATCAAAACACACGTAGTTCTTGGGTAGAAAATATTTATGTGTTGACTGATTTTATTATTAATTTTACTTTATATATATAAATATCAAAATAAATTAACAACATAATAGTGATAATAATAATAATAGTAATAATGGTAATAGTGATAATAATAATAATAATAATAATAACGAAAAAAAGATGTGAGATCTTTATTCACGGATTGTATCTTTTTATTTTTGTTTTAAAGAAAAATTAATTTTTGTTAAAAAAAACAACGTAACGAAAATATAATAATAACGAAAAAAAAGAGTTGAGATGTGGCGCGGCGAGCGAGGATGAATTTCATCCGGCGGCAGCGACCATTAATTCTAATTCTAAGGGAAAACTATTTATTTGTTGTTATGATTTTTTTTTGTTATTTTGATAAAGACGGGATATGAGCTATAAATTCAATATTACGATATGGTGAAATTTATTTTCTTGGTGATTGGTCTATAGACATCAATTAGTTATATTTTTCTAGCATTTTGTGTTGCAAAGAAAATAATTTTAAGAACAGACAACTTTAGAAAAATGAGAGCTTAACACATGAGTTTATTTTTGTATAAATAGAAAAAGAGAAAGAAAAAAAAGAACATTTTTAAAGGGATGCAATACGAAGACTAACAAGAAGAAATTAGAGAAGTGATACCTTACTACTGAAGTGGTTTCTTGTTGGACTGATTTTCCCAAGACCACTTCTCTACTCCTCTTTCACCTGTTATTCTCTCTTTTTTCTTTTTTCTTGCGCTCTCAAAATGTGCTCCCTTCTTCTACTCTTATTATCGATTATTTATTGGCTTTTCGGGTGTAGGTTACAAAAGATAATTGAATAATTGCCAATTGATCACCATTTTATTACTATTAATCTCTTGCTTTTTGGTTTCTTTTCTTTCCATTGATTATCATTATACCGATTTTTATTACCATCAATCCATTCAATTGATCTTCATTATACCGATTTTTATGACCATCAATCCATTTCCTTTCGTTTTCTTTCATTCAATTATGTACCTTTATTTATTTGTTATTATTTTTTATTATTTTTTTTATTATTTTTTTTATATTCTTTTTATTACTATTTTTTTAGAAAAGAGTCTGAACTGGAATTAGAGGCAAACAAAAACTGGGAACATATGTGATTGTCTAAAGTTTAAAGCCCTAATTATTTATTTTTATTTTTACATTTCTATACATTTATTATTATTATTTCCCACTTTTTTTTGATAAAAAGTAAAAATAAATAAATAGATAAATAAATAAATAAAAGCGGACAAAATTAGGTGTCAACAAAGAGAGTCTCAAAAAGATGCACAAAGTGTGCCTACAACCAGCCAAAATAACAAAGCACTAAAGCTTACAAATGAAAAGCAAGAAGTAAAACATCTAAAAACCTGCTACTGTGCGAGCTCGATTCCTCCCACTCCAGAAGTCGTTTCGCTGATCCGACCGTTGAAAACGAAGCCCTGAATGTTGCGAACCTACTGTCCAAATTTCAGCCCGATCCAACGGTTAACGAATGCGAAATCGATGTTTTTATGAGACTGATTTAACAAAATCGGGAATAGGGTTTACTCTTCTCTTTTCTCTTTTGGTGGTTGCCTTTTCTTTCAAAATAGTCTCTTTCTTTTCCAACCCTAATTAGACACTCTCCACTTAAATAAGTGAGACACATGGACTCCAATATTTGAGCTTTTCTCCACATAGGAAGGGAGCCCAATACCCAACACATCTCCCCCTCACAACTATGTGGAGATAATCGCCAAACCGACGATATCACAACAGGTTTCAAACTTCCCTCTTGGTAATGCTTTAGTCATCATATCAGAACCATTATAATCAGTATGAACTTTAGCCAACTCCAACAACTTAGCTTCCAAAACATCACGTATCCAATGATACCTCACATCAATGTGTTTGGACCTGCTATGAAACGTTGAATTCTTACCAAGATGAATAGCACTTTGACTATCGACAAATAAGACATATTTGTCCTGAATAAACCCAAGCTCCTGCAAGAATTTCTTCAACCAAATCAACCCTTTGCAACACTCTCTCAATAGAGTGTTCTTGTGACATCCAAAGTTTCTTCTCCTTTCTGTCACGCATGATTCTTATGCCAAGAATCTGTTTAGCTGCTCCCATGTCTTTCATGGCAAATGACTCGCCCAACTGCTTCTTTAACCTGTCAATCTTGGAAATATTTTTCCCAACAATAAGTATATCATCAACATATAATAACAGGATAATGAAATCATCGTTAGAAAATTTTCTAACAAATACACAATGGTCAGAAGTAGTCTTCATGTATCCTTGGTCACACATAACAGACTCAAACTTTTTGTACCACTGCCTTGGAGCTTGCTTCAAACCGTATAGACTCTTTCTTAGTCTACACACATAGTCTTCCTTGCCTTCAACAAGAAAACCATCATGTTGCTTCATGTAAATCTCTTCCTCCAAATCACCATGAAGGAAAGCCGTTTTTACATCCATTTGCTCTACCTCTAAGTCAAGAGTAGCTGCCAAACTCAACACGGTTCTAATTGATGACATTTTTACCATAGGTGAGAAAATCTCATTAAAATAAATACCCTTTGTTTGACGGAAACCTTTCACCACTAATCTGACTTTATACCTTGGAGACTTTGAGTTACTCTCAAGTTTCACTCTATAGATCCACCTGTTTTCCAAAGCCCTTTTGCCTTTTGGCAACTTCACCAAATCATAAGTGTGATTATCATGCAAGGATTTCATCTCATCATGCATTGCATCCAACCACTTTTAACTTTCTTCACTCTCCATGGCCTCTCGAAAACACTCAGGTTCCCCTTCATCAGTCAAATTCACATACTCATTAGAAACATACCTTGTAGATGGTTGTCTCTACCTCTTAGACCTCCTGAGTTGGGTTAGAGATGATTCAGAAGCATCACTAAGATTCTCATCGTGTGACAACTCATGATGTTCACTAGTTGGAATATTTACCTCATCTCTAAGTCGATGATCATCAACACAATCATGCGACTCATCATTCTGAACATTACCATCAGTAGTATCCAAATCAGGAATAGGTGACCGAACTGGATCACCATCAGATAATACGTTATCTCTCTCAAGTGTAGTCTTCTCCACCTTATCAATGTCTTCAATAGTTTGGTCTTCCATGAACACTACATCACGACTTCTGATAACCTTTTTGTTTATAGGATCGTACAACTTGTAGCCAAATTCATCCTCACCATAACCAATGAAGATGCATTGCTTTGACTTTGCATCCAACTTGGATCTTTCATCCTTCGGAACATGCACAAAAGCCTTGCAACCAAAGACTCTCAAGTGATCATATTTGACATTCTTCCCAAACCATACCTTGTTTGGTACCTCACTATTCAAAGCGACAGTAGGAGTAAGATTAATAACATGCACCGCCGTGTACAGTGCCTCACCCCAATAATGTTTAGGCAACTTAACTTCAGAGAGCATACACCTCACTCTCTCAACAAGTGTCCGATTCATCCTCTCTGCTAAACCATTCAGCTGAGGAGTTTTAGGAGGAGTCTTTTCATGTGCTATACCCTGCTGTTTGCAATAGACATCAAAGGGTCCGCAATACTCACCACCGTTGTCAGTACGAACACGTTTCAGCTTCTTGCTTGTCTGCCTCTCAACCAAAGCATGAAATTGTTTGAATTTCTCCAACACTTGGTCTTTTGTCTTCAGAACATAAACTCATAGTTTCCTGGAACAATCATCAATAAAAGTAACAAAATAAAGTGTACCACTAAAAGATTTTACCTTTAAAGGGCCACAGACGTCAGAATGCACCAACTGAAGCAACTCTGACTTTCTAGAGGGAGGATGCCTTTTGAAGGATACTCTAGTTTGTTTACCAATTATGCAGTGAGAACATTTCTCCAAATCTACATTCTTCAATCCTGGAAGCACATCCTTCCTAGCTAAGCAATTTAACCCTTTTTCACTAATATGGCTAAGCCTTTGGTGCCACAAAGATGATTCCATATCCACGACATTCACACTGTCTTTTGCAACTAAAGCTTTTGTCCAATACAGTTTACTAATTTTCTCCCCTCTAGCCACAACCAAGTTACCTTTACTGAGTTTCCACTTTCTAGAAGCAAAATGATTATCAAAACCACTTTCATCAAGCATATGCACGGAGATCAAATTGAAGAGAACATCTGGAGCATGTTTGACTCCTTTAAGCAACAGTTGCATTCCGATGTTGGTTTCTAGGCATACATCACCAACACCAATTACCTTAGATACACCATCATTACCGATCTTCAAAACTCCAAAATCACCTGAAGTATAAGATGTGAAGAACTCCTTCCTTGGTGTAACATGTAGTGTAGCACCACTATCAATTATCCACATGCTCTCATCAGATACAAGATTAATTAACTCATAGTCACAGAGAATAACAAGATCATCACTAGTAGCAGTAGTAACACGGTCATCATCACTATCATCATCACGACCCCTTTGTTTCTGCTTACCCTTCTTGCCTTTGTTCTCCTTTTTCCACAGAAAACAATTCTTCTATATGTGCCCTGTTCTATGACAATAATGACACTCCACATTTATGTATCTAGACTTGGACTTGCTTCTGCTGTTTTCTCTACCACCCTTCGGTTCTTTTTTCTGACTTCTCCCTCTATTTTCAGTGACAAGAACTTCAGATTGAGATGAAGAACCCTGTGCCTTCCTTCTCACCTCCTCATTCAAAACACCACCCTTAGCCATTTCCAAAGAAACAACACCATTAGGAGCTGAACTCGTTAGAGAAACCCGAAATGTCTCCCAAGACTCTGGTAAAGATAACAGTAAAAAATAGTCCCAATAGCTCATCATCAAACTTGATACCCATTCCAGACATTTGATCAATGAGCCCCTGAAATTCACTCAAGTGGTCTGAAATAGACGTTCCCTCCTTATACTTCAAACTTATGAAACTATTCAGTAAGAATAATTTATTATTCCCTTATTTAGAGGCAAACAAAGTCTGTATCTTATCCCACATAGTTTTTGCATTTGTCTCGTTAGCAATATGATTATAAACATTATCTTCTACATATTGCCTAACAAAACCACATACCTGTTGATGTTCAAACTCCCAGTCTTCCTTAGATTTATTATTCGGCTTATTAGAACCAAAAATAGGAAGATGCATTTTCTTCACAAATAACAAATCTTTCATCTTGCCCTTCCACAAATGGTAATTAGTACCATTCAAGCATACCATATTTATATTCATATTTGCCTCCATCCTTCAAGCAAGTCAAATAACCCTTTAACCAAGAGCTCTGATACCACTCTGATGGGGAATAAACACATAAACACAATAACAAGTAATACGCAGCGGATATAAAATTCCCCCAACTTGCAAGAACCCGTGAGGAGCAACAACAAATATATAGCAGCAAATTAATCAAAATAAAAGAGCGTAAAGAACACCGGTTTTTTAACGTGGAAAACCCCTCAATGCAAGGGTAAAAACCACGGGTCGTCCAGACCAAAGAAATAGCTCCACTATAATCAAATAAGGGTACAAGAGAGTCTCAAAAAGATGCACAAAGTGTGCCTACAACCAGCCAAAATAACAAAGCACTAAAGCTTACAAATGAAAAGCAAGAAGAAGTAAAACATCTAAAAACCTGCTACTGTGCGAGCTCGATTTATCCCACTCCAGAAGTCATTTCGCTGATCCGACCGTTGAAAACGAAGCCCTGAATATGGCGAACCTACTGTCCAAATTTCAGCCCGATCCAACGGTTAACGAATGCGCAATCGATGTTTTTCTGAGACTGATTTAACAAAATCAGAAATATGGTTTACTCTTCTCTTTTCTCTTTTGGTGGTTGCCTTTTCTTTCAAAATAGTCTCTCTCTTTTCCAACCCTAATTAGACACTCTTCAATTAAATAAGTGAGACACATGGACTCCAATATTTGAGTTTTTCTCCATATAGGAAGGGAGCCCAATACCCAACAAGAACTACCGTGAAAAGAGTATGGTTATGAATCTGTCTATTCAATTAATGGAAAAAATCTCTTTGTACTGTGATCGGGAATGAGGTTTTAGCCGAGAAAGTGCTATTGACGTGGCAAAGACAATACGACCTGGTAAGTATTAAACATAGTTTTAATGCTTATATTTAAATTTTTAAATTGTTGTGTCTTTTTCTTACTTTATGTAATACAATGTATTTATTTTTGTAGAGGAATGGTGGAAAATGAATGCAGGTTGTGCTCCAATTTTGCAAAAGATGACAATTCGTCTTCTTAGTCAGACTTCTTCCTCCTCAGGATCTGAGATAAATTGTAGTTTCTTTGAAGTTATCCATACAAAGAGAAAGAATAAACTTTAAACATCAATCATTATTGCTTCCACTTATTGTATATAATAGCTTCCCAATTTGTCATTATATTTTATTGTATGTGGAAGCCTAATAAGATATGTTATGATCCTACTGAGTATGAATCAATTGATAAAATTAATTTTTTGGTGTTTGAGGAAAAACCAACTCCTGAACTTGATATTTATGAGATTGAAAATGTTATTTGTCGAGAGAATGCAATTCCAATTGTTGACGATTCATTGAGAAACAATCAAGGTTAATGTTTAGTTATATTGAGTATTTTTGTATTTAATTGGAAATTGAGAGAATCAATTTTATTTTTTAATTTATTTATTACTCTTTCCATCTCTTTTTAAATGTTCGATTTAAGTTGTGAGCGATACTTAAGAAAATGATTAGATATGTTGAATTCAAAGATAAAATAAAATTTATTTATTAAAATACCCATATTAATCATATCAAGTGAAGTTATTAGATTAATTACAATATAATAAATAAGAGTATATTAGTGGATAAGAATAATAAATATTGTATTGGTAATGTAAAATGACAAATAATTTGAAAAAAAATTAATACAAAATGAGATATTTATTTTGAGACGAATAAATTTTTTTTGACATAATTTCATGTTGAAAAAGATGATGGCGATGCAAATGGCGAAAACGAAGATTTTCTATTATTTAGTTTTTTTTAACTATGGATCAATTATTTAGTTTCATTGTTGTTAGTGGATGTTATTGAACTTAAAAGGTATGTCATTTGACTAGTGTAAAATAGGTGCTATGCATGGATGTTTTAATTTAAAAATGTTATTATAGTACTTCATTAATCTTAAATATAAGAGAAAATAAAAAATAATGTTATTTACGATCTTTTCGTTCTCTTTTTTATCTTTAGAAATTTGTGAATTTAAGTTCAATCTAATATCTAAAGGTTAAATAATACTATTTATTTATTTTTACTGCCAATTCAATTAAAATTACGTGTAGAATAGCTTTAAACTAATTGTATATATATTGATTTTTACTTGAGAAAGTGTATATATATATTGATAAAAAATTACTTGTGTACAGAAAAAAAATTATTTGTGTAAATAAGTAAATCTTTTATTATTTTATTAAATCAACCTATAAGATTTATTTAAAATTTTTCACACGTTTTTATACCGTAAGTGATTTTGATCCAACGTTGTTACTAAATATAAACATTTTTCAAAATTGAGATTGAAATCATAGTTGATCACATTGTGAGAATTTAAAAGAATTATTGCTTTAGTAACAACGTTAAATCAAAATCACCTCCAATATAAAATATTATATATGTAATATTTAATATTAAAAGAATTCTATTATTTTGACCCAGTCTATTACATATATGAAATATATTTAATATTAATGCTAGATTTTGGAGAATAAATGTTGGGGATAAAAACAAAAAAATGAATATATTTGTGTGCATGTGGTGTGCGATACACATTCACAACAAAGCCGTTTGATTTGTGATCATCATCACAAATATGCTGTCGTTATAGTGACATTTGTCTCTTTCGTCTCTACAAAGCTTCTTTGTTCTTCTCATTATTCATTTACAGCTATACAACACTCACTCACTCACACACATAAACATCATCATCACAAACACAACACACAAAAGCTACAACCTTTTTTTCAGGCTATTGTGTCCTAAATCTTCGATCTCAGTTTCAACTTTGGTCACTTTGTTTTTGTCACTCTGCTCTATCTTTTGCCTTTTGGGAGCTTAAAGTTGGGATTTTTTGTGTTGATTTGTCATCATTTACTCAAAAATTCATCTGGGTTTGTTCAGATTCTGACTGATCTGTTTGTTTTCAAGAGAAACTGTTGGAAAATATTGTTTTTTTTAAGGTACGTTTCGTGTGCACGTGCAGTTTTTTGTTTGGTTGTTGGGAAAATTAAGAAATGATATTTGTGTTATTACTGACATTATCGAAGTTAAGACCTGAAAACTATTTTTTTTTTTTCTGTTGAGGAAACTATTGTTTCTAAATTAAATATCATTTGATAATATCAATGCCTTTTCTTTTATTTAATTTTTTATTATTGTCTTTGATGAAGAAAATGCTTTGTTATGTTAACCATATATACAGTAATTGCTGAGAATGCTTGCTGGAAACTAGAAATAAATATTTGATTCATAGCCTTATCCTCAGTTATATTGGACTGATCTGAGCTTCAAATTATACAGTGAAAAAAAGGAGCCTTTTCTGAAGTGAAGGTGTATCTGAAGAGAGGAATCTATCAGAAATCTCTTAAAGATTCTAAGTAATGAGGGTGGCTTGAGTTTTACAATTTGATCTCTTATTGATATCTTGTAAAGTCTATGTAGAGTTCACTATGGAGTCAGAAGGTGAAGCTGGGGTGAGTAAAACAAGTTTTTTTATTTATTTATATTTTTTATATTATTTGATGAGTTGATTTCCTCAAATGTTTTATGATGCTATGCTATTGGAATGTAGTTGTTGTTGGTTGGGGCTTATTGACATTTGTTTAATGCCATTTCTAATTATTTAGGGAAAGCCAATGACAACATTGAGTGCTCAAGTTTGCCAAATATGTGGTGATAATGTTGGCAAGACTGTGGATGGCGAACAGTTCATTGCATGCGATGTTTGTGCATTTCCTGTTTGTAGGCCTTGCTATGAGTATGAAAGGAAAGATGGGAATCAGTGTTGCCCTCAGTGTAAAACCCGGTACAAGAGGCATAAAGGTAAGTGAACTATGAAACACAGACACCAAACAAGACAGTGACACATACATGTGGTGATGTAGATACCAATAATAATTTGAGAAAATTGAACAGATTGAAAGTAACCACACGTGTTGGTGTTGGTGTCGTGACAGTGTAGGACACCCAACATGCCTTCAATTTGAAATGTCGATGCTACGTAGTAAATAAAAGCTAAGATGTGTTATCTGTCATATGTTAATATTACCATTTTTATTCACATAGGGGAAGCTGCAAAAGAATATGGCTAAGTATGATTCAGTACTAATGAATTGTGTAGTATGCGGTTTGAAATTTGGTGTTGAGCTTTTATTTGGTGTGAAATACATTGTCTTTGGTAGGATTGTTCCCTAATAAACATGTTGAAGGATTGAGTAGTTATGTGATGGAGGATTCATTATTATTGAAATTCTTTGTAATTATCTTCTTAATGAGTTTTTACTTTTATAAAAACAAAGGAACATTGTAACATGCTTGAAAATATGAATTTTGCTTTGCTTTAAAGGGTATTTACTCAATGAACCACCGAATAGGAAATTCTATCTCTATCCAACTCTGGCGACTAGACAAAAACAAAACATGTAAGCCTTAATTGATTCTCAGAATGAACAAGCACAAGAGTGTTGTCCATGTAGCACAGATACTTCAAATTGAAGGTGTGTTCGGTGTTTGACGCATGTTAACATTCAATTACTTCAAATTTTCTTAACTTATTACCAGTCGATGTGTCAGTGTTGTGCGTTTCCATGTCTGCGTAAGTGCTTCATAGAGTGTTGTTGGTTAGGCTGTAGATGATTTAAAGAAGATGCCATCTATACTTGTGTGATATTTTCCTTGGTAATCAAAATACGTATTTAATAATTTTAATTGATTCTAGGAAGTCCTGCAATTCTTGGAGATAGTGAAGAAGATGGAGGTGCTGATGATGGTGCCAGTGACTTCAATTATGATTTTGAAAATCAAAACCAAAAGCAGAAGATTTCAGAGAGCATGTTGGGGTGGCAATTGACACTCGGCCGATCAGAAGAGGGTGGCGCTCCAAATTACGATAAAGAAGTTTCTCACAATCACATTCCACGGCTGACAAGTGGACAAGAGGTCATTCAATTAGCTTCCTATATGATAGTCTTCTATTGAAGCACTTTCTTCTTCAATCTCAGGCCTCAGAATGAAATTTGGCATGATTTCAATTTCAGGTCTCTGGAGAGTTTTCTGCTGCCTCACCTGAGAGGCTCTCAGTGGCATCTCCTGTGGTTGGTAGGGGGAAGCGCGTCCATAATCTTCCATATTCATCTGATGTTAATCAATCTCGTATATTTCTGTCCCTTCTTACTATGCACATCTTCATTTATTATGATACCTATTTTTCTTTCTTTATCTGTTTGATTGTGATTTGAGATGCTTGGCTATATTCTTGTGCAGCAAATGTCAGGGTTGTGGATGCAGGATTGGGAAATGTAGCATGGAAAGAAAGAGTTGACGGATGGAAGATGAAACCGGAAAAGAATGTTGTTCCAATGAGTACAGGCCAAGCTGCTTCTGAAAGAGGGGCCGGAGATCGAGATATTGATGCCAGCACTGATATACTTGTTGATGATTCCTTGTTGTGAGTAATTCCTTTATTTATTTCTAAGAATATTTACAGGTCTATGTTTTGTGTGGGATCTCAGTTTTCTTTGTTGTGTGCAGGAATGACGAAGCTCGGCAACCTCTTTCGAGGAAAGTTTCTATTCCATCATCTAGGATAAATCCATATCGTATGGTCATTGTTCTGCGACTGGTTGTCCTTTGCATATTCTTGCATTACCGAATAACAAATCCAGTGCGCAATGCATATGCGTTGTGGTTGGTATCGGTTATATGTGAGATTTGGTTTGCCTTTTCCTGGATATTGGATCAATTCCCTAAGTGGCTTCCTGTTAACCGCGAAACATATCTTGACAGACTTGCGCTGAGGTAAGGCCTTTTAAACTTCATCCTTCTTCTATACAATGAAGTCATGATCTATGAAGATTGATATAGACACCGGACACAACATTGACACGGAGACACCAGTAATAATTTAAGAAAATAAAAGTGATTGACTGTACCCACATGTATCGGTGTCATGTCGATGCTGAACATTGGCACGTGTTGGTGCTACATAGGTCATGACACACGACTTCTATTTTATCTTTTTCAATCTGATATTCTTTTGACAAAATCCATGTGTGTTGTAGATATGATCGAGAAGGAGAACCGTCTCAGCTAGCAGCTGTTGACATTTTTGTCAGTACTGTTGATCCATTAAAGGAGCCTCCACTTGTGACCGCCAATACTGTACTATCTATTCTCTCAGTTGACTATCCAGTTGATAAGGTCTCGTGCTACGTATCTGATGACGGTGCTGCTATGTTGACATTTGAAGCTCTTGCCGAGACATCAGAGTTTGCAAGGAAATGGGTTCCTTTCAGCAAGAAGTATAATATTGAACCTCGTGCACCTGAGTGGTACTTCGCGCAAAAGATTGACTACTTGAAGGATAAGGTTCATCCATCATTTGTCAAGGATCGTAGAGCGATGAAGGTAAGAGGTTGTCGTAAATATAGATTATTCTTCTGGCTGCACATGCATTTATGCTACTTGCATTAGCATTAAATTTTACAAGTGTATCTTTTAATTTTACTTTTTACTTTCAGAGAGAATACGAAGAATTTAAAATTCGTATTAATGGATTTGTTGCAAAGGCAACGAAAGTTCCTGAAGAAGGGTGGGTAATGCAAGATGGTACGCCATGGCCTGGAAATAACATCAGAGACCATCCGGGAATGATCCAGGTTGGTTGAATTCTTGTTATGAAGATGGAATCTTCCAAACTATTTGTTAGAAAATAAAATAATCTCATAGTATCTTGATTTTTTGCTATAATATTTTGGTTAATCTCCTAATATCAGTTTTTAATCCTAGCGTATGTTAGATTATCCTCTAGGATTAATTTCCATATTTCTTACTTATTATTATATGTTTCTTGATTTCCTTATTTATTTAGGAATCAGTTTATGTATCCTTATATATAGAGATTTATGTTTAGTCTTTTGTATCAAGTTATTATCAATAATATTCAAAGTTCTTAATATTTTTTCTCCTCCTTTTATCTAAATTCTCGAAACTTCAACATTGTTGATCATTTACCATCTTTGAAGTCACATATCAATGCTTTTGCCTTCCTAGATAGTGTATATGTCACACTGTCAGAGTGATGGAAACATGCGTGTAGTGTAGTGAAATGTTTCTACATATTATTACCCATTTGGACTCTAATTGCGTAAATTTCTAATCTGTACCAAATTGCGTATAGTAAACAGGAGTGCAAGCATGTAATTTAGTAATGTTACGTTCGATATTTTCTGCAGGTTTTCTTGGGCCAAAGTGGAGGACTTGACACTGACGGCAATGAACTTCCACGTTTGGTCTATGTTTCTCGTGAAAAGCGTCCAGGTTTCCAACATCACAAGAAAGCCGGTGCCATGAATGCACTTGTGAGTGTCATTTTTCAATAGAAACTATGGAAGTTACTTATATCAGCAATGTACTTGGGCATAGTTATCTCACTGGCTGTGGCTAATCTAACGTTTGCAGGTTCGAGTTTCTGCTGTGCTTACAAATGGACCTTTCTTATTGAATCTCGATTGTGATCACTACATAAACAACAGCAAGGCCTTGAGGGAAGCTATGTGCTTTATGATGGATCCTAACCTTGGTAAACATGTTTGCTATGTTCAGTTTCCACAGAGGTTTGATGGTATTGATAGGAACGATCGATATGCCAATCGTAATACTGTTTTCTTTGATGTAAGCATCTTAACCATGTTGATATGATTTTGTCGATGTTCGTATGTGATTTAACCTTTTTTGATAGCTTTTTTTCTTCAAACTTGAAACTTTCCGAACAGATAAACTTGAGAGGTTTGGATGGAATTCAAGGTCCTGTTTATGTTGGTACTGGATGTGTCTTCAACAGGACGGCTTTATATGGCTACGAACCTCCTCTTAAGCTGAAGCATAAAAAGCCTGGGTTTCTATCATCAATCTGTGGTGGAAATAGAAAGAAGAGTTCAAAATCTAGTAAGAAAGGATCAGACAAGAAAAAGTCTAGCAAGCACATCGACCCAACTGTGCCGATTTTCAGTCTCGAGGATATAGAAGAAGGGGTAGAAGGTAGACCTGTGTTCGTTGCATTATTAGTTCCACCGTTTAAACTATTTCTGCTATGTTTAATGTTGTCATTTTCAATTGCTGAAAAGAAATATAGCTTGTTTTCATGCTTCTTTGGAGCATTGTATCTCGTTTTAAAATTATGTTTACCTAATCATACATGTATAACTTTCCTGATTTTCTAAGAAATGATTTATTTTATGTTTGGATTTGCGGTGAGTTGGGGAAATCATGGTGGCACCATAATTTTATTGAAGCTTCAAAGTGTAGCTTTGGCCAAAATCACAGTGACATGCCATGATTCTATCCAAGCATGCTCATAGGGTTTTTTATTTTAGCAATTGCTTTTGAGTTGCTTTCAATTATTTGACTTTTCCTTCTCTTGTGGATATTTTTTTCAGGCACTGGATTTGATGATGAGAAAACACTACTTATGTCACAAGTGAGCCTTGAGAAAAGATTCGGTCAGTCTGCTGTTTTTGTTGCTTCTACGTTGATGGAGAACGGCGGTGTTCCTCAGTCTGCTACTCCAGAAACTCTTCTGAAGGAAGCTATTCATGTTATCAGCTGTGGTTATGAAGATAAAACAGAATGGGGAACAGAGGTGTGTTGTTATCTTATGTTGAATAATATTCTATGTAGCACCAACATTTCAATCTGGTGTCCGATACATGTCAGTGTATGGTGTCCAACATTTGTCAGTGTCTGATAGTAACACGACACCAGCAGAAGTAGTTATATTCGATCACTTTTATTTTCTTAAATTATTATTGGTTTTATATGTCACTGTCTTGTGAGCCGTGTGGCCAACATATAGTTCATTTAGTGATTATTGATCCTGTAAAAACTCACAATGATTCAAAAGGTAAATAACTATCTTGTTTCCTGTTCCACAGATAGGATGGATTTACGGTTCGGTCACAGAAGATATTCTTACTGGATTCAAGATGCACGCTCGTGGTTGGCGGTCTATATACTGCATGCCTAAGCGTCCAGCGTTTAAAGGTTCTGCTCCTATCAATCTTTCGGATCGTCTAAACCAAGTGCTTCGATGGGCTTTAGGTTCTGTCGAGATTCTTCTGAGCCGACATTGTCCTATCTGGTATGGTTATGGTGGAAGACTAAAGTGGCTTGAAAGGTTTGCATATATAAACACAACAATCTATCCAGTCACTGCCATTCCCCTTCTCATGTATTGTACTTTGCCTGCTGTGTGTCTTCTCACTAACAAATTCATCATTCCACAGGTTTGTTTTTTATTTTTTCATTCACATAATCCAGTGATTAAGAATAATTAACCATACATGGTTAATATTACTGTGATTAGTCATTCTTTTGTTGAATTCATCCAATATTTGAAATACATTAACTAGGATAACCAACATGACCTTGTGAAATGTAACATTTGATGGAACTTTCAACATGTGGTCTTCTTATAGACTTCGATTCCCTGTAGGCTATGTAGCATCGACTGTTTAGATTTAAGGCGTGTTCGGTGTCAGACATTTGTCAGTGTTTGAACTGACACAACATCAATATACGTTGTTACGTTCAATCACTTTCATTTTGTAAAATTATCGCATATCTGTGTTGGTCATTGCTTTGACCGTTGGATGAAGATTGGACTACTTGTATTTTGACTTCACCAAACCGGCTTTAAAATACATTTTGAAATATGAGCCGTCTGATCTTATTCCAACGGCCGAGATCCACAATTCTGTAAATGCATGACTACGGAGAATCCAAATGCGTCTTTTTAGCTTATGTAAAACATGAAGCGTAACAATCAAACTTAATTTGCTTGCAGATTAGTAACATTGCAAGTATATGGTTTATCTCTCTCTTCCTTTCCATCTTTGCAACTGGAATCCTCGAGATGAGATGGAGCGGAGTCGGAATCGACGAATGGTGGAGAAACGAACAATTTTGGGTCATCGGCGGTGTGTCGGCACATCTTTTTGCCGTGTTCCAAGGTCTATTAAAAGTGCTAGCCGGAATCGACACAAACTTCACTGTCACATCCAAGGCATCTGACGAAGACGGAGACTCAGCAGAACTCTACATGTTTAAATGGACAACACTTCTCATTCCTCCAACAACACTTCTCATAATAAACCTAGTTGGTGTTGTTGCTGGTATATCTTATGCTATTAACAGTGGTTACCAATCATGGGGTCCTCTCTTTGGTAAACTTTTCTTTGCATTTTGGGTTATCATTCATCTCTACCCTTTCCTTAAAGGTCTCATGGGACGCCAGAATCGAACGCCGACCATCGTTGTGGTCTGGTCGATTCTTCTAGCGTCCATTTTCTCTCTTTTGTGGGTTCGAGTTGACCCGTTTACCACAAGAATCACTGGTCCTAAAGCTGAGGAGTGTGGAATTAATTGCTAGACCTCAAAAAAATAATACTCTCTGGTATTAAATATAAGAAAAAAATAAAAATACTCTCTCCGGTATTCAATATAAGCAAATGTGACTTTTGTTTATATTTAATACTGAATCAAAGACTATGATGTTTCGGATTGTAATGTAATTATTTGTTGTAGCTTTTTATATTTGTTTATGTATCTTTAAATTATGTGCAGTTTATAGAAGATACATGAGAACTAAATTAGAGTGAACTGCGTAAACTTACCTTACTTTTTTCTAGAGAAGCTATTATAAGAACAGAAATATGTGTGTATACTCATTCGATGTGGAGTAAATTATTATTAAATTAGTTTCTCACAATGTTTGTTAAATAATTTGGTTTCTAAATGTGGAGTTCTGAAATGATATTTGAAATTGAAAATACCTTTTTATAATAAAATGAATAATGGTAGCAATACATTCTTTAATATATTTTCCAACACATTATTTAATTAATTAAAATATATACCTGTTCCATCAAATTTATTTGAGACTCACATGTTATGGTAGGATTTATATAAATTTTAACCAATTAAATAAAGTGTATTTGAAAATGTGTGTTGGTAGTACTTTTCTAGATAATTGATTTTTTAAGTCCATATCTAATATTGCATTGGCCAATAGTTTCTCATCTGGATTAGATAAATTTTAATATAAATAAAGACGGTTTCTTTTTTCACCCTATATTTTTGAAAGCCTTTAAAATATATTTCTGGATTGGTAAATCTAGAAGACATTGGGGTGACAAAAAACTATATAAAGAAAGTTATTTAATTAATTAACTTTTTCGAGGAAAACTAGGAAAATATAAAGTAAGTCTAGTGAATAACATAAGCCCACAAAATTCTGTGGCCCATAGGCCCCAAATGTTTTTTGCAGGATAATTTTCCAGATAATAGGTCAGGTCTAAAAACAGTTCTCTTAAAAGGGCCTATAATTAAAAAGCTTACTAGGGAATTTATTTTATTTTTAATAAAAAGTAAGAGGTTTATTAAGTAGGACCGAAGAGGTTGAGACTTATTTAACAGTTCTAATTATTGTCATTATTATAAATTAGAAAAACGTTTATTGTTCTGGAAGAAAATTGAGAGAAAACACAAAAATTCTATATGATAATATTTAACTCTTTCAAATAATAATCATCTACTATGTATTGTTAATCAAAGTTTGATTGATCAAAAATTATATTTTTATATATTCTTCTCTTTCTTTAAATAATTCTTCTTCGTACTAAATAACACTAATCTATAAATTATAATGATATATTCTGAATGATTATTTTATATAGAATAGCAATGTGTTATATTTTTACAAAGAGAAAATACCAATAGAATTCCAACTAAACGGAGGAATTAAAGGCATAAAACAGGAAGAAAAAAAAAACTAACTAACCTAGTTTATAACAGTAACAAAAAAAAAAATATAGTGACTAAAATATAATAAAACTAAATACAATGAAAGGAAATAAGGACAAAGTAAACTAATATAGGTTAATCAGCTCGGCAAGTTGGAACTGTCGAGAAGGTTAAGCAATGGAATGAAAAGCACATGGATGTAAGGCTTGGTGTGCATGTCTGCAAGCTGACCAAAAGATGAAACTCGGACAATATGGCAATCCAACTCAAAATGTTTAGTAGTACACTTACACTTGATATTATTTATCTAAAATATAACGTAAGACATTACAATTTTAATAATTAAGTAGTCACAACATTCATTGCGAAGTCTTTTTCATAACATAATATTACAATTTATAAGATTGTAACAAAATATTACAAATTATATTGTAAAAGTTTAAGGTACAGTTATCCCAAAACATAGGTTTAAAGGTTTACATCTACAAAATATCATCTCAAAACAAAGTCTTCAGAGCTATTATGACTCCCCGCATCTTACTTCTTATATGTGAAAATATAAAATAAAGGGTGAAATAAAATCTCAATGAATTTCAAAAACCGGAAAGGGAAATTTTAAAAAGTTTTTCATAAGGTTCGACACCAATGCAATATATATAATTCAATGTATGAGCTTATCATTTTTTTTTATAAAAAATTAGCATGAAGCATTTTATCATATGATTGTGAATTAGAACCAACTTAGTGTAAGTCACTATATAATTCTAACCATTGAGTGAAGTAGGTCGTTGGCCATGACCTTCCTTAGCGTTCTAAGGATTGTTCCCTCACTTAGTGTTTGAATTCGAAAGACACTTTAACTCACTATAAAAATCTTATTTGTATTATTTATGCAATGTATAAATCTTAAACTTCATTCATAAATTACATGTATTATTTGTAAAACATGTATACATTAACACTATGTCAATAAACATTACACACAATGCAGAGTATAAATAACATTCAAATAAAAGAGACAACAAATAACATTCAAAAAAAACCTCATTTATAGGAATCAATCACTACATCTAACTCAAATAACCTCAACACTCGTACATGCAAAGAGATCTTTGAAGCGAAAAGAACTCACAAAAAAACAAAATTTTCCTCTAGCTTCTCTTTGGATTTTTGAAGGCTCTAACTCTATTTTGTCAATTGAATTTGATGAATAGAAGCGATGAAAAGCATTCAATAAATTGCTGGACTTGGATGAGAAGTCTTGGGATGAATTAGAGGTTGTTAGGAAAATGATTAGGGGTTTTTGCTTCAGATTTTGTTTGTTGTATTGTGTTAATTTTTATGGAAGAAAGATGATGGTGATGAGTTTATAGAAAAGTGAGGATGAAGTTGCTGCATGGGGAAGGAGGTGAGAGATGGGTGAGGGTTGTGGTGTGAGTGAAATGAAGGAAGGGGAGAAAAATTAAACAGATTGGATTTAAGTGTATGTGTGTGTGTTTCATTTCCTATTTTGGGTGGGTGTCTTAGGCAGTGTTTGGTCGAGAAAAATTTGCTAAAAAGTCCCTCTTTACTATTAATTAAAGTATACACTCATGAACAATTAACTAAGTAAATAAATATATCTCTATATATATTGAGAAATAGGATTATTACAATGACAGTAAATTGGAACTATTGAGAGGGATGTGAAGATCTTTTAGAAGGTAAAGTAGTCATTTTATTTCAAATGTGGTTGCACAATATTTTGCTTCGAATGTGCAACTTCCAAGTTTTGCAAGCAGTTGATCAAGAGAAAAACCCTGCTAGATTGAGCAACTTCCAAGAAACAATTTGAGGGAACCAATGTCTTTAATTTGAAATGTAGAATGCATAAATTTATTGATTTCATGTAGATCATCACCGGATCATCTACATAAACTAAGATAAATTTTATATGATGATCAGTATGTTTAACAAATAAAGAATAGTTAGATATAGATTGAACATAACCAAAGAAATGAGTGTCAAAGATAATTTTTTGGTTCGAATTCCTACTAGCTTATTTCAAACCATAAATTGATTTGGTAAATTTACAAACTAAGTTGGTTTAGATGATTGGAATCCAAGAGGAAGTTGTATATATACATCTTTTTGATACCATGTAATAAGACACAATTGACATTTAATTGATGCAAATGTCAATTTTTAGCCTAACAATAGCTAAAACTAATCTAACAATAGTCATTTTGATAAACGGTGAGAAAGTTTCAAAGTAGTCAACACCCTCTAACTAGGTATAATCTTTGACTACAAGACTAGCTTTATAACTCTCAATACTTCCATCAGATTTTAATTTTGTTTTAAAAATCCATTTATATCCTATAAAGTCTTATCCTTCAAGTAATTCAGTTAAAATCCAAGTTTTATTTAATTGAAAAGCATTATTTTCTTTATCCATAGCAGTTTTCCGGTAGTCATAACTAATGACTTGTTTATAATTATGAGGTTCATGATTAATGGAAAGAAATATATGAAAAGAATAATGAGAGTCAGAGACATTATCATAAGATAACAAATTGTGGAAAGAATAAAGATTATCTGAAATGTTGGTTTGAACTTAGAAACAAGCTTGCATTCATAATCATTTAAGAATTGAGGATGATTCCTATGCCTAGTTGAAGTCCGAATTATAGATGCAATGGGAGGGGAGTAGTAATGGTATCAATATGATCATGAATACCATAACTATAAAAAACAGAATCTATTATATATATTTAAAACAAATTCCCTCACTCTATTGTTGCCACTTCATAGTAATTCCTTCCACGTGTACAAACATATTCCACTTCAGCAAAAAAGCTGATGTGTACGCCCCTGTTAGAGAGTTCTCTTGTGTATTGTGTTTTACCTCATTTTTCTCAACTTAGTTTCGAAATAATTTTTCCCTCTTTTAATCATTCTAATCCCTAATTTTTTTAAACGCTTTCTCCCTTATCTTAACATCCTCCAACAGTTTATTCTTCTCGATTCTAATGTATTCACTTCGTCGCTAAGATCCTCCAACTGTCTCTGCTTCCTCATCCTCTTTGACGTCCCTCTGCGGTCCAAAAAAGTGGTAACGTCCCTCCGCGGTCAGCTTCTGCTTCCTCATCCTCGACCATCTCGCTAATTCACGATTCACAATCATCCTCTCGGTCCAAAAAAAGTGGCAACGTCCCTCTGCGGTCCGCTCCTGCTTCGTCATCCTCGACCGTCTCGTCGATTCACAATTCGAAATCATATCCTTCGACGTCTCTCCGCGGTAACTCTTCGAAATCGTGAAATCTTACCTAGATTATTATCAAATTGTATACATAAAACAAACTTCCAAATCTATTTTGTTGTCGTCTTATCATGCGTTTTTTTATAACATTATTATGCATTTCTCATTACTTTCAATTTATGTCAATCAATTATATGAGTAATATTTTACGTTATCAATCCTCCTTTCACATTCATACACAATTACGTCCCTCCGCTGTAACTCTTCGAAATCGTGAAATCTTACCTAGATTATTATCAAATTGTATACATAACACAAACCCCCAAATCTATTTTGTTGTCATCTTATTATGCATTTTTTTCATAAATTATTTTAAAATATTATTATGCATTTCTCATTACTTTCAATTTATGTCAATCAATTATATGAGTAATATTTGACGTTATCAATCGTCCTTTCACGTTCATACACAATTATTCCAATTCAATTACTCATTCAATTCTCATTACATTTTTCTATAATATTTTTATAATGCATTTTTTTATTATGAGTAATATTTTACTCTATCAATTACATTTATGAGTAATATTTTACACTATCAATCTGACTTTCATGCACAATTATTCCACTTAGGGGTCGGTAATAATTTCATAGATTAAAAAGTCAATTACTCATTAAATTCAATGAAAAAAAACCACCTAATCACTCATAAATATCGTCATAAATGCTCTTTATCTAATTCTTTGTATTATCTCAATGTTGTAACGGTAATAAATTGGTATAAATCAGTGAAGGCCAGCTCGGTCCAAAGAAAGTGACAACGTCCCTCTGTGGTCCGCTTCTGCTTCGTCATCGTCGATTGTCTCGCCGAGTCTCGATTCGAAATCATCTTTTTCGACGTCTCTCCGCGGTAACTTTTCGAAAACGTTTATACACAATTATTCCAATGATTTCATACGTTGAAAATTCAATTACTCATTACATTTTTCTATAATATTTTTATAATGCATTTTTTTTATTGTGAGTAATATTTTACACTATCAATTACACTTATGAGTAATATTTTACGGTATCAATCCTCCTTTCATGCACAATTATTCCACTCATTAAATTCAATGGGAAAAAACCACCTAATCACTCATAAATATTGTCATAAATGTTCTTTATCTAATTCTTTGTATTATTTCAAAATGGTAACGATAATAAATCCGTGTAAGTCAAGGCCAGACTCCTCGGTCCAAAGAAAGTGGCAACGTCCCTCCGCGGTAAATCTTCGAAATCGTGAAGATTATCATCAAATTGTATACATAAAACAAACCCCCAAATCTATTTTGTCGTCACCTTATTATGCATTGTTTATAAATTTTTTTTATAACATTATTATGCATTTATAATTACTTTCAATTTATGTCAATCAATTATATGAGTAATATTTTATGTTATCAATCATCACGTTCATACACAATTACGTCGTCCCTCCGCGGTAACTCTTCGAAATCGTGAAATCTTACCTATATTATTATCAAATTGTATACATAAAACAAACCCCCAATCTATTTTGTTGTCATCTTATTATGCATTTTTTTATAACATTATTATGTTTAATAATTTTTATAAACATTGATGTTATATCTAAATCTGTCACAACTATTATTATATTATACTTATAAAACTTAAATTAATCGAACAATATTTTTTGTCAACAATATATATGACCATCTCACTTATGCCCATTCAATTACATATTCAAGTGTATGAGTGAAAGATTTTTTTATATCAAGTTACAATATTATAGGTAAGTTTTTCTCATGAGTTCTCTATATAACAACTATAGTTAGCTTTTTGAGAATCTTTAGTTATACATTTTTGTTTGAAAACTATTACTATTTCTCAATACATTTAAACACACCGAAACTAAATTAATGCATATATAATGAAAATCTATATACCTTCAAGGACATGGATTCATATTCATTTATACTTCTATACCTCAAAATTTCAATATTTTCAATATCTACCATAGGAGTAAGCTATAGATACTTTACTCATAATAACATCTTTTAAGAAACCAAATTCATAATAACATCTTTTAAGAAACCAAACAAGTCATAACATTTCATACACGTATAGTATTACAAATAATTTTTTCATTTTCAATATATTTAATAAAAATACCAAATGAATTTTGTGAATAAATAAATTAAATAATCATATAATATTGTTAATATTATCATTTTATAACATAAAATATATATTCTATTTGACAGAAAATACTCAAATTTATTAAAAATAATCATAAAATACGAATATATTAAAAACTATTAAAAAAATTACTTCCAATTATTAAAATACACGAATTTATTTAAAATTATAATAAATATAAATATATTAAAGTTGAGTTAGCTCTCCCATTGCTCACAAGGACTTTAACTAATCAACATTTTCATAGATATACTGAAACACTGGTAAGATTTGCAACAATATAATATATTTAAGAATACATGTACCTAAAAAAAAATATGCGCTAAATAACTAACAAAAATAATATGTATTTGTAAAATAAAAAAATATATATACAAAAACACGTTATTTTAAGGGTATGATAATGTTAGTATCATTGTTGTCAAAAAAAGAGTAATTTTTGTATATTTTTATAAATATAGTTATATAATTGGCGAAACCACTTTTTTTCTAGAGACAATATTTTGAAATTAAAACTTTGATGTCAAATACGGTGTCTTTTGCAAACGGTAAAAAATAAGAGATAAACACACATGATGTCGGTATTTTGATGTTAAAATAACACATCTTTTTTAACTAACTAATTATCGAAACAACTCTTTGTCGATTTTTTTTATTATCAAAACAACTCAACAATAATAACAACAAAAATTACTGAAACAACTTATAAACTGAATACACCTTAACCACCCAATATAAATAGGCAGTCAACGTCATTCCTTAATTGACACCTAGTCACGCCAATTTCACTATATTGATGAACCTTTCTATTTAAAAAGCGCCAAAATCAACATCCATATGCACAAAATATCATTACCAGAGCAAAGAAAAAATCTTCACCATGGGGTTTGTTATATGTAAAGCGTTAATATTTTTATCATCAATGATGGTATTGCTATCAACCACAACAAGTGCAATTTATTTGGGGGCTGAATTTAAAATTAATAACAACCTAAAGACAGCCACTTTTATTTCTCAAAAATTTGAAGTGGGACCCGGAACAGTTGCAGTGAAAACTTTTTTAGATATAGAATTTCCAAATGGTCATATTGGAGTAAAAAGCTTTGATAGTGAAATAGTTGACGAAGAAGGAAATTCTGTACCATTACATGAAGCATACCTACGTCATTGGTTTGCAATTAAATACCAATCAAAAGTATGGAATACTACTTCACCAATTCCTCATGATCCTATGGAAGGTGCTATTTACATTAGAAATCAAGGAACGTGTAATAGTTATATTCTTCCAGCTTATTGGGGCTTGGGAGGTGAATCACGAGGAACTATTTCAAAACTTCCAAATCCTTATGCTGTAGAACTTGGTGATCCTAAAAATGTTCCAATTGGATTCCAAGAAAAGTGGCTCCTCAATCTCATGGTAATTGATACACGTGGCGCAATAGATAAGAAAAGTTGCTCGGAGTGTAGGTGTGACCATTTTATTAATTTGCCAAAGAATTTTTATAATGATACATTTGGCGTCGATGGCAAACCATTATCCCCAAATTATAAAGGAGGATTATTTTGTTGCAAGGATGAATTACAGTGCAAATTGAAAAAAGGTTTTGAAGCACCTAGGAGAAAGCTTGCCATAAGATACAAAATAACATGGGTTGATTGGGACCAACATCAAATTCCTGTTAGATTTTATATACTTGATGCAACTGATCGAGTAAAAAAAAATGGTTCTCTAGTAATCCATGATTGCCAGGTAAATTTCAATTGGTTTCAAAATTCAATTAATATTAAATTGAACTCCAAAACATAATATGTAATATTACTTTTTTGTTCCTTCAACTTGATGGGTTACAGGCAGAGTATACTATTCCACCAAGTAATCATGGTATAAAGAATTCCCCTCCTCATATTCAGAAAGCAAACATCCCAATGGAAAAAGGCGATTATCTCATCTACGGCACCGCTCATATGCATACAGGTGCAATTAACGGAACTATATACGGATAGGTAATGTTCGTTATATTATATTAACGTGCAGACGGGTACTAACGTGTTAAAAATGCTATTGTCTTACATACTTTCATAATCTTTATGATTCTATCGATATGCATGTCTTATTAAATTAATTGTGTGCTTGTATTTTATATAAAAAATAACTGTAGTGGGCTTGCCATGTTCCTTAAGTGATAAATTTTACTTTTCTATATTATTGTAAGAAGTCTATACTTTAAATCATCCTCACTTCTAATGATAATATTTTCATGAATTTAGGATGGGAGGGTTTTGTGTACTTCAAACCCAACATATGGAAAGGGAGAGGAACCAGGTAATGAAAAAGGTTACCTGGTGGGAATGTCTACTTGTTATCCAGAACCAGGTTCAATCAAGATTAAGGATGGTGAAATTTTGACCATGGAATCTAGATATAAAAGTGGCTATCGCACTGGAGCTATGGGACATATGTACATCTATTTGGCCGATAGATTACCTGAAAATATATATAGACCAACTCAGGTTTAGAATTTCTACAATATTGTATGTGATCAACTTTTTATAATATTGAAATAAAAAAAAGTTATTACGAACAGGTAAAATTATTAATTGAAAAGTTTCTTTCATGACACTTCCATTTTTTCTTTGGGTCTGTTGACTTCCACTCTCTAGTCAGAAATACTTTTGAATAATAGAAATTATATTTTATTTGTTTTCTACGAATTTGATTGATGTAGTACTTAATCAATTGTTACCTTTTGTACGATTGTGATATCTTTATTTTTTAAATTAAACATATGCTAATCCAGATCGAACATGGACAAGGATCCCCTAACTTTAAGGAGGAAAAGTTACCCTACCAGGCAATATCATGACAGTAACACCAAAACCTAGACGATATTATCTAAAGCGATCAAAATTTAGTATATTTTATTTAACGGTATAGATATAGAAAAAAAATCAATTATTTAATTAAATAAAAAAAGATAAAATTATAGTTAATTAGATTAAATGAAAGGTACAATTTGAAGGAATAATGTAAAACCAAAACTAAATATTTCATTAATATACAGTACAAATACCATATTAATTTTTTTACATATTTACGGAATGTACATCTATTTGGCCGATGGATTACCTGAAAATATATATAGACCAACTCAGGTGTAGAATTTCTACAATATTGTATGTGATCAACTTTTTATAATATTGAAATAAAAAAAAGTTATTACGAACAGGAAAAATTATTAATTGAAAAGTTTCTTTCATATCACTTCCATTTTTTCTTTGGGTCTGTTGACTTCCACTCTCTAATCACAAATACTTTTGAATAATAGAAATTATATTTTATTTGTTTTCTACGAATTTGTTTGATTGATGTAGTACTTAATCAATTGTTACCTTTTATATGATTGTGATATCTTTATTTGTTAAATTAAACATATGCTAATCCAGATCGAACATGGACAAGGATCCCCTAACTTTAAGGAGGGAAAGTTACCCTAACTGGCAATATCATGACAGTAACACCAAAACCTAGACGATATTATCTAAAGCCATCAAAATTTAGTATCTTTTATTTAATGGTATAGATATAGAAAAAAATCAATTATTTAATTAAATAAAAAAAGATAAAATATTAGATTAAATGAAAGGTACAATTGGATGGAATAAGTTAAAACCAAAACTAAATATTTCATTAATATACAGTACAAATACCATATTAATTTTTTCACATATTTACGGAATACCACTTGCAAACCTATGAATTTAATCTTTTCAAAGTGTGTGAATTTATTATTTTGATATTTAGTAATTTGGAATGTTTTGAATGTGCGGATAACAGATACGAGTAAGAGTATTTAGGTATTTAGATGGCATTGAAGTTGCTAACTTCGTAGATACGGGTCTGCGAATTAGTAGAGGTAGAGCTTGCTTGATTTCTTTGAGGGGTACTGAAATATACTACACGAATATCTTTTGTTTCTTACACATCTAAAAAACCCACACAGGTTCTTGATGGAAAAAACATTATTTTTCTGTCAAAAAATGTTATTTTACACGATATACAAATCATGTTTTTTTTAAAAAAAACTTTTAAATAATTAAAGAAGAGATATTTGAATCGAACATGGAAGAGATTCGGTCTAGGAGACTGAAGTAAAATAATGTTTATGTTTAATAATCATATATAACTAGATGCTAACTCGTGCGTTGCGGGGGTATATTTTAATTTATTTAATTTAAGTGAATTTTATAAAAAATCAATATGAAGTTTTATGTTGCAATTGTCAAATGATTATTGATATAGTAGCTATATCAATAATATATATATATATATATATATATATATATATATATATATATATATATATATTCATTTTTATCAATGTAATTTATAGAAGAGAAGTACCAAACAATAAAAGACGGGTATATTTTAATTTATTTAATTTAAGTGGATTTAAAAAAAATATATATATGAAGTTTTATGTTTCAATTGTCAAATGATTATTGATATAGTAGTTATATCAATAATTATATATTCATGTTTATCAATGTAATTTATAGAAGAGAAGTACCAAACAATAAAAGACGGGTATATTTTAATTTATTTAATTTAAGTGGATTTAAAAAAAATATATATATGAAGTTTTATGTTTCAATTGTCAAATGATTATTGATATAGTAGTTATATCAATAATTATATATTCATTTTTATCAATGTAATTTATAGAAGAGAAGTACCAAACAAAAAAAAGTTGGTATATTTTAATTTATTTAATTTAAGTGGATTTAAAAAAAAAATCTATATGAAGTTTTATGTTTCAATTGTCAAATGATTATTGATATAGTAGTTATATCAATAATATATATTCAATTTATCAATGTAATTTATAGAAGAGAAGTACTCAACAATAAAAGACACATATAAATAGTCGAAATATATTTTAGAGGTAAGCAAGAGAGACATATGTACTCTCAATTCAGAAGAAGTTGATGAAACTTCAAATCTTATTAAGTTAAATATTATATATTCTGAAAAGATGTATACAATTGCTAGCAAATAAGTAGATGGCAGGTAGAGGCAAAAATGTGAAATTGATTGATCAAGACAAAAAAAACGTATAAGTAGATGACAACAAGAGAGACATATGTACTCTCAATTCAGAAGAATTTGAAGAAACTTCTCATCTTATTAAGTTCAATATTATATATTCTGAAAAGATGTATACAATTGCTAGCAAATAAGTAGATGGCAGGTAGAGGCGAAAATGTGAAGTTGATTAATGCCGACAAAAAAAAAGTAATGAGTAGTAATGTGGAATTAATGTGAAAGATGTTGGGCAAACGTTATGAAATAATAATGTAGGAATAATTTAGAAAATTTTGAGTAGACGTTATGAAATAATATTTATATAGGAGATATAGTATAAGATAGTAGATGAGAAACTCTCTGTGAAGCCGTACACGTCAGCTTTTAGGATGAGGTGGGAAATATTTGCATATGTTGAGGAAATAGTATGAGGTGGCAGCGAAGTCTGTTTTAAATATATATAATAGATAGATGTGTTCCATCAAATAATGCATGGATGAATATAATTAGAATAGTTTTAGAAAGATATAATTAATGCAATAAAAGTCTCTGAAAGAAATAACTTAGGGTCTGTTTGCTACGGATTTTAAAAAAGTGATTTTGGTATTCAATAATGTAGATGTTATTTGTTATAGATTTTGTAAAAAAATCAAAGTTGTTTTGTGTTTGTCCACTTTAATGACAATAACTTTTTTAAACAAAAAATCAGTGATAAAAAATGATTTTTATGAGAATGTACTCAAAACAACTTCTTATCAGGGAGGATGAAAATTTGGGGAAGAATATGAAGAATTAAAAAAGTAAGGGAGGAAGATGAAGATTTAGGGAAAACAAAATTTTTATGGTTCAGGGTTTGGGAGAAATTAAGGAAAAAGATGAAGAAGAATATGGGTAAAAAGAAGAACCATGTTTTAAAATTTTTATTTTGTAAACTAAAGTTTAATGTAAATATTCTATTTATTGATTGATTTTTATACCTTAAATTTAAAAGTATATTTACTCTTTATAACTTAGCCTTCTCATAAAAGTTGAGTTAGCTCTCCCATTGCTCACAAGGACTTTAACTAATCAACATTTTCATAGATATACTGAAACACTGGTAAGATTTGCAACAATATAATATATTTAAGAATACATGTACCTAAAAAAAATATGCGCTATATAACTAACAAAAATAATTATGTATTTGTAAAATAAAAAAATATATATACAAAAACACGTTATTTTAAGGGTATGATAATGTTAGTATCATTGTTGTCAAAAAAAGAGTAATTTTTGTATATTTTTATAAATATAGTTATATAATTGGCGAAACCACTTTTTTTCTAGAGACAATATTTTGAAATTAAAACTTTGATGTCAAATACGGTGTCTTTTGCAAACGGTAAAAAATAAGAGATAAACACACATGATGTCGGTATTTTGATGTTAAAATAACACATCTTTTTTAACTAACTAATTATCGAAACAACTCTTTGTCGATTTTTTTTATTATCAAAACAACTCAACAATAATAACAACAAAAATTACTGAAACAACTTATAAACTGAATACACCTTAACCACCCAATATAAATAGGCAGTCAACGTCATTCCTTAATTGACACCTAGTCACGCCAATTTCACTATATTGATGAACCTTTCTATTTAAAAAGCGCCAAAATCAACATCCATATGCACAAAATATCATTACCAGAGCAAAGAAAAAATCTTCACCATGGGGTTTGTTATATGTAAAGCGTTAATATTTTTATCATCAATGATGGTATTGCTATCAACCACAACAAGTGCAATTTATTTGGGGGCTGAATTTAAAATTAATAACAACCTAAAGACAGCCACTTTTATTTCTCAAAAATTTGAAGTGGGACCCGGAACAGTTGCAGTGAAAACTTTTTTAGATATAGAATTTCCAAATGGTCATATTGGAGTAAAAAGCTTTGATAGTGAAATAGTTGACGAAGAAGGAAATTCTGTACCATTACATGAAGCATACCTACGTCATTGGTTTGCAATTAAATACCAATCAAAAGTATGGAATACTACTTCACCAATTCCTCATGATCCTATGGAAGGTGCTATTTACATTAGAAATCAAGGAACGTGTAATAGTTATATTCTTCCAGCTTATTGGGGCTTGGGAGGTGAATCACGAGGAACTATTTCAAAACTTCCAAATCCTTATGCTGTAGAACTTGGTGATCCTAAAAATGTTCCAATTGGATTCCAAGAAAAGTGGCTCCTCAATCTCATGGTAATTGATACACGTGGCGCAATAGATAAGAAAAGTTGCTCGGAGTGTAGGTGTGACCATTTTATTAATTTGCCAAAGAATTTTTATAATGATACATTTGGCGTCGATGGCAAACCATTATCCCCAAATTATAAAGGAGGATTATTTTGTTGCAAGGATGAATTACAGTGCAAATTGAAAAAAGGTTTTGAAGCACCTAGGAGAAAGCTTGCCATAAGATACAAAATAACATGGGTTGATTGGGACCAACATCAAATTCCTGTTAGATTTTATATACTTGATGCAACTGATCGAGTAAAAAAAATTGGTTCTCTAGTAATCCATGATTGCCAGGTAAATTTCAATTGGTTTCAAAATTCAATTAATATTAAATTAAATTCCAAAACATAATATGTAATATTACTTTTTTGTTCCTTCAACTTGATGGGTTACAAGCAGAGTATACTATTCCACCAAGTAATCATGGTATAAAGCATTCCCCTCCTCATATTCAGAAAGCAAACATCCCAATGGAAAAAGGCGGTTATCTCATCTACGGCACCGCTCATATGCATACAGGTGCGATTAACGGAACTATATATGGACAGGTAATGTTCGTTATATTATATTAACGTGCAGATGGGTACTAACGTGTTAAAAATGCTATTGTCTTACATACTTTCATAATCTTTATGATTCTATCGATATGCATGTCTTATTAAATTAATTGTGTGCTTGTATTTTATATAAAAAATAATTGTAGTAGGCTTGCCATGTTCCTTAAGTGATAAATTTTACTTTTCTATATTATTGTAAGAAGTCTATACTTTAAATCATCCTCACTTCTAATGATAAAATTTTCATGAATTTAGGATGGGAGGGTTTTGTGTACTTCAAACCCAACATATGGAAAGGGAGAGGAACCAGGTAATGAAAAAGGTTACTTGGTGGGAATGTCTACTTGTTATCCAGAACCAGGTTCAATCAAGATTAAGGATGGTGAAATTTTGACCATGGAATCTATATATAAAAGTGGCTATCGCACTGGAGCTATGGGACATATGTACATCTATTTGGCGGATAGATTACCTGAAAATATATATAGACCAACTCAGGTGTAGAATTTCTACAATATTGTATGTGATCAACTTTTTATAATATTGAAATAAAAAAAAGTTATTACGAACAGGAAAAATTATTAATTGAAAAGTTTCTTTCATATCACTTCCATTTTTTCTTTGGGTCTGTTGACTTCCACTCTCTAATCACAAATACTTTTGAATAATAGAAATTATATTTTATTTGTTTTCTACGAATTTGTTTGATTGATGTAGTACTTAATCAATTGTTACCTTTTATATGATTGTGATATCTTTATTTGTTAAATTAAACATATGCTAATCCAGATCGAACATGGACAAGGATCCCCTAACTTTAAGGAGGGAAAGTTACCCTAACTGGCAATATCATGACAGTAACACCAAAACCTAGACGATATTATCTAAAGCCATCAAAATTTAGTATCTTTTATTTAATGGTATAGATATAGAAAAAAATCAATTATTTAATTAAATAAAAAAAGATAAAATATTAGATTAAATGAAAGGTACAATTGGATGGAATAAGTTAAAACCAAAACTAAATATTTCATTAATATACAGTACAAATACCATATTAATTTTTTCACATATTTACGGAATACCACTTGCAAACCTATGAATTTAATCTTTTCAAAGTGTGTGAATTTATTATTTTGATATTTAGTAATTTGGAATGTTTTGAATGTGCGGATAACAGATACGAGTAAGAGTATTTAGGTATTTAGATGGCATTGAAGTTGCTAACTTCGTAGATACGGGTCTGCGAATTAGTAGAGGTAGAGCTTTCTTGATTTCTTTGAGGGTATTGAAATATACTACACGAATATCTTTTCTTTCTTACACATCTAAAAAACCCACACATGTTCTTGACGGAAAAAAACTTTATTTTTTTGTCAAAAAATGTTATTTTAGACAATATACAAATCATGTTTTTTTTAAAAAAACTTTTAAATAATTAAAGAAGAGATATTTGAATCGAACATGGAAGAGATTGAGTCTAGGAGACTGAAGTAAAATAATGTTTATGTTGAATAATCATATATAACTAGATGCTAACTCGCGCGTTGCGGGTGTATATTTTAATTTATTTAATTTAAGTGAATTTTATAAAAAATCAATATGAAGTTTTATGTTCCAATTGTCAAATGATTATTGATATAGTAGTTATATCAATAATATATATATATATATATATATATATATTCATTTTTATCAATGTAATTTATAGAAGAGAAGTACCAAACAATAAAAGGCGGGTATATTTTAATTTATTTAATTTAAGTGGATTTAAAAAAAAAAATCTATATGAAGTTTTATGTTTCAATTGTCAAATGATTATTGATATAGTAGTTATATCAATAATTATATATTCATTTTTATCAATGTAATTTATAGAAGAGAAGTACCAAACAAAAAAAAGTTGGTATATTTTAATTTATTTAATTTAAGTGGATTTAAAAAAAAAATCTATATGAAGTTTTATGTTTCAATTGTCAAATGATTATTGATATAGTAGTTATATCAATAATATATATTCAATTTATCAATGTAATTTATAGAAGAGAAGTACTCAACAATAAAAGACACATATAAATAGTCGAAATATATTTTAGAGGTAAGCAAGAGAGACATATGTACTCTCAATTCAGAAGAAGTTGATGAAACTTCAAATCTTATTAAGTTAAATATTATATATTCTGAAAAGATGTATACAATTGCTAGCAAATAAGTAGATGGCAGGTAGAGGCAAAAATGTGAAATTGATTGATCAAGACAAAAAAAACGTATAAGTAGATGACAACAAGAGAGACATATGTACTCTCAATTCAGAAGAATTTGAAGAAACTTCTCATCTTATTAAGTTCAATATTATATATTCTGAAAAGATGTATACAATTGCTAGCAAATAAGTAGATGGCAGGTAGAGGCGAAAATGTGAAGTTGATTAATGCCGACAAAAAAAAAGTAATGAGTAGTAATGTGGAATTAATGTGAAAGATGTTGGGCAAACGTTATGAAATAATAATGTAGGAATAATTTAGAAAATTTTGAGTAGACGTTATGAAATAATATTTATATAGGAGATATAGTATAAGATAGTAGATGAGAAACTCTCTGTGAAGCCGTACACGTCAGCTTTTAGGATGAGGTGGGAAATATTTGCATATGTTGAGGAAATAGTATGAGGTGGCAGCGAAGTCTGTTTTAAATATATATAATAGATAGATGTGTTCCATCAAATAATGCATGGATGAATATAATTAGAATAGTTTTAGAAAGATATAATTAATGCAATAAAAGTCTCTGAAAGAAATAACTTAGGGTCTGTTTGCTACGGATTTTAAAAAAGTGATTTTGGTATTCAATAATGTAGATGTTATTTGTTATAGATTTTGTAAAAAAATCAAAGTTGTTTTGTGTTTGTCCACTTTAATGACAATAACTTTTTTAAACAAAAAATCAGTGATAAAAAATGATTTTTATGAGAATGTACTCAAAACAACTTCTTATCAGGGAGGATGAAAATTTGGGGAAGAATATGAAGAATTAAAAAAGTAAGGGAGGAAGATGAAGATTTAGGGAAAACAAAATTTTTATGGTTCAGGGTTTGGGAGAAATTAAGGAAAAAGATGAAGAAGAATATGGGTAAAAAGAAGAACCATGTTTTAAAATTTTTATTTTGTAAACTAAAGTTTAATGTAAATATTCTATTTATTGATTGATTTTTATACCTTAAATTTAAAAGTATATTTACTCTTTATAACTTAGCCTTCTCATAAAAGTTGAGTTAGCTCTCCCATTGCTCACAAGGACTTTAACTAATCAACATTTTCATAGATATACTGAAACACTGGTAAGATTTGCAACAATATAATATATTTAAGAATACATGTACCTAAAAAAAATATGCGCTATATAACTAACAAAAATAATTATGTATTTGTAAAATAAAAAAATATATATACAAAAACACGTTATTTTAAGGGTATGATAATGTTAGTATCATTGTTGTCAAAAAAAGAGTAATTTTTGTATATTTTTATAAATATAGTTATATAATTGGCGAAACCACTTTTTTTCTAGAGACAATATTTTGAAATTAAAACTTTGATGTCAAATACGGTGTCTTTTGCAAACGGTAAAAAATAAGAGATAAACACACATGATGTCGGTATTTTGATGTTAAAATAACACATCTTTTTTAACTAACTAATTATCGAAACAACTCTTTGTCGATTTTTTTTATTATCAAAACAACTCAACAATAATAACAACAAAAATTACTGAAACAACTTATAAACTGAATACACCTTAACCACCCAATATAAATAGGCAGTCAACGTCATTCCTTAATTGACACCTAGTCACGCCAATTTCACTATATTGATGAACCTTTCTATTTAAAAAGCGCCAAAATCAACATCCATATGCACAAAATATCATTACCAGAGCAAAGAAAAAATCTTCACCATGGGGTTTGTTATATGTAAAGCGTTAATATTTTTATCATCAATGATGGTATTGCTATCAACCACAACAAGTGCAATTTATTTGGGGGCTGAATTTAAAATTAATAACAACCTAAAGACAGCCACTTTTATTTCTCAAAAATTTGAAGTGGGACCCGGAACAGTTGCAGTGAAAACTTTTTTAGATATAGAATTTCCAAATGGTCATATTGGAGTAAAAAGCTTTGATAGTGAAATAGTTGACGAAGAAGGAAATTCTGTACCATTACATGAAGCATACCTACGTCATTGGTTTGCAATTAAATACCAATCAAAAGTATGGAATACTACTTCACCAATTCCTCATGATCCTATGGAAGGTGCTATTTACATTAGAAATCAAGGAACGTGTAATAGTTATATTCTTCCAGCTTATTGGGGCTTGGGAGGTGAATCACGAGGAACTATTTCAAAACTTCCAAATCCTTATGCTGTAGAACTTGGTGATCCTAAAAATGTTCCAATTGGATTCCAAGAAAAGTGGCTCCTCAATCTCATGGTAATTGATACACGTGGCGCAATAGATAAGAAAAGTTGCTCGGAGTGTAGGTGTGACCATTTTATTAATTTGCCAAAGAATTTTTATAATGATACATTTGGCGTCGATGGCAAACCATTATCCCCAAATTATAAAGGAGGATTATTTTGTTGCAAGGATGAATTACAGTGCAAATTGAAAAAAGGTTTTGAAGCACCTAGGAGAAAGCTTGCCATAAGATACAAAATAACATGGGTTGATTGGGACCAACATCAAATTCCTGTTAGATTTTATATACTTGATGCAACTGATTGAGTAAAAAAAAATGGTTCTCTAGTAATCCATGATTGCCAGGTAAATTTCAATTGGTTTCAAAATTCAATTAATATTAAATTGAACTCCAAAACATAATATGTAATATTACTTTTTTGTTCCTTCAACTTGATGGGTTACAGGCAGAGTATACTATTCCACCAAGTAATCATGGTATAAAGAATTCCCCTCCTCATATTCAGAAAGCAAACATCCCAATGGAAAAAGGCGATTATCTCATCTACGGCACCGCTCATATGCATACAGGTGCAATTAACGGAACTATATACGGATAGGTAATGTTCGTTATATTATATTAACGTGCAGACGGGTACTAACGTGTTAAAAATGCTATTGTCTTACATACTTTCATAATCTTTATGATTCTATCGATATGCATGTCTTATTAAATTAATTGTGTGCTTGTATTTTATATAAAAAATAACTGTAGTGGGCTTGCCATGTTCCTTAAGTGATAAATTTTACTTTTCTATATTATTGTAAGAAGTCTATACTTTAAATCATCCTCACTTCTAATGATAATATTTTCATGAATTTAGGATGGGAGGGTTTTGTGTACTTCAAACCCAACATATGGAAAGGGAGAGGAACCAGGTAATGAAAAAGGTTACCTGGTGGGAATGTCTACTTGTTATCCAGAACCAGGTTCAATCAAGATTAAGGATGGTGAAATTTTGACCATGGAATCTAGATATAAAAGTGGCTATCGCACTGGAGCTATGGGACATATGTACATCTATTTGGCCGATAGATTACCTGAAAATATATATAGACCAACT
>JBBPBQ010000002.1:44769694-44791923 GCA_037974755.1 Cicer yamashitae
ATATGAAGTTTTATGTTTCAATTGTCAAATGATTATTGATATAGTAGTTATATCAATAATATATATTCAATTTATCAATGTAATTTATAGAAGAGAAGTACTCAACAATAAAAGACACATATAAATAGTCGAAATATATTTTAGAGGTAAGCAAGAGAGACATATGTACTCTCAATTCAGAAGAAGTTGATGAAACTTCAAATCTTATTAAGTTAAATATTATATATTCTGAAAAGATGTATACAATTGCTAGCAAATAAGTAGATGGCAGGTAGAGGCAAAAATGTGAAATTGATTGATCAAGACAAAAAAAACGTATAAGTAGATGACAACAAGAGAGACATATGTACTCTCAATTCAGAAGAATTTGAAGAAACTTCTCATCTTATTAAGTTCAATATTATATATTCTGAAAAGATGTATACAATTGCTAGCAAATAAGTAGATGGCAGGTAGAGGCGAAAATGTGAAGTTGATTAATGCCGACAAAAAAAAAGTAATGAGTAGTAATGTGGAATTAATGTGAAAGATGTTGGGCAAACGTTATGAAATAATAATGTAGGAATAATTTAGAAAATTTTGAGTAGACGTTATGAAATAATATTTATATAGGAGATATAGTATAAGATAGTAGATGAGAAACTCTCTGTGAAGCCGTACACGTCAGCTTTTAGGATGAGGTGGGAAATATTTGCATATGTTGAGGAAATAGTATGAGGTGGCAGCGAAGTCTGTTTTAAATATATATAATAGATAGATGTGTTCCATCAAATAATGCATGGATGAATATAATTAGAATAGTTTTAGAAAGATATAATTAATGCAATAAAAGTCTCTGAAAGAAATAACTTAGGGTCTGTTTGCTACGGATTTTAAAAAAGTGATTTTGGTATTCAATAATGTAGATGTTATTTGTTATAGATTTTGTAAAAAAATCAAAGTTGTTTTGTGTTTGTCCACTTTAATGACAATAACTTTTTTAAACAAAAAATCAGTGATAAAAAATGATTTTTATGAGAATGTACTCAAAACAACTTCTTATCAGGGAGGATGAAAATTTGGGGAAGAATATGAAGAATTAAAAAAGTAAGGGAGGAAGATGAAGATTTAGGGAAAACAAAATTTTTATGGTTCAGGGTTTGGGAGAAATTAAGGAAAAAGATGAAGAAGAATATGGGTAAAAAGAAGAACCATGTTTTAAAATTTTTATTTTGTAAACTAAAGTTTAATGTAAATATTCTATTTATTGATTGATTTTTATACCTTAAATTTAAAAGTATATTTACTCTTTATAACTTAGCCTTCTCATAAAAGTTGAGTTAGCTCTCCCATTGCTCACAAGGACTTTAACTAATCAACATTTTCATAGATATACTGAAACACTGGTAAGATTTGCAACAATATAATATATTTAAGAATACATGTACCTAAAAAAAATATGCGCTATATAACTAACAAAAATAATTATGTATTTGTAAAATAAAAAAATATATATACAAAAACACGTTATTTTAAGGGTATGATAATGTTAGTATCATTGTTGTCAAAAAAAGAGTAATTTTTGTATATTTTTATAAATATAGTTATATAATTGGCGAAACCACTTTTTTTCTAGAGACAATATTTTGAAATTAAAACTTTGATGTCAAATACGGTGTCTTTTGCAAACGGTAAAAAATAAGAGATAAACACACATGATGTCGGTATTTTGATGTTAAAATAACACATCTTTTTTAACTAACTAATTATCGAAACAACTCTTTGTCGATTTTTTTTATTATCAAAACAACTCAACAATAATAACAACAAAAATTACTGAAACAACTTATAAATTGAATACACCTTAACCACCCAATATAAATAGGCAGTCAACGTCATTCCTTAATTGACACCTAGTCACGCCAATTTCACTATATTGATGAACCTTTCTATTTAAAAAGCGCCAAAATCAACATCCATATGCACAAAATATCATTACCAGAGCAAAGAAAAAATCTTCACCATGGGGTTTGTTATATGTAAAGCGTTAATATTTTTATCATCAATGATGGTATTGCTATCAACCACAACAAGTGCAATTTATTTGGGGGCTGAATTTAAAATTAATAACAACCTAAAGACAGCCACTTTTATTTCTCAAAAATTTGAAGTGGGACCCGGAACAGTTGCAGTGAAAACTTTTTTAGATATAGAATTTCCAAATGGTCATATTGGAGTAAAAAGCTTTGATAGTGAAATAGTTGACGAAGAAGGAAATTCTGTACCATTACATGAAGCATACCTACGTCATTGGTTTGCAATTAAATACCAATCAAAAGTATGGAATACTACTTCACCAATTCCTCATGATCCTATGGAAGGTGCTATTTACATTAGAAATCAAGGAACGTGTAATAGTTATATTCTTCCAGCTTATTGGGGCTTGGGAGGTGAATCACGAGGAACTATTTCAAAACTTCCAAATCCTTATGCTGTAGAACTTGGTGATCCTAAAAATGTTCCAATTGGATTCCAAGAAAAGTGGCTCCTCAATCTCATGGTAATTGATACACGTGGCGCAATAGATAAGAAAAGTTGCTCGGAGTGTAGGTGTGACCATTTTATTAATTTGCCAAAGAATTTTTATAATGATACATTTGGCGTCGATGGCAAACCATTATCCCCAAATTATAAAGGAGGATTATTTTGTTGCAAGGATGAATTACAGTGCAAATTGAAAAAAGGTTTTGAAGCACCTAGGAGAAAGCTTGCCATAAGATACAAAATAACATGGGTTGATTGGGACCAACATCAAATTCCTGTTAGATTTTATATACTTGATGCAACTGATTGAGTAAAAAAAAATGGTTCTCTAGTAATCCATGATTGCCAGGTAAATTTCAATTGGTTTCAAAATTCAATTAATATTAAATTGAACTCCAAAACATAATATGTAATATTACTTTTTTGTTCCTTCAACTTGATGGGTTACAGGCAGAGTATACTATTCCACCAAGTAATCATGGTATAAAGAATTCCCCTCCTCATATTCAGAAAGCAAACATCCCAATGGAAAAAGGCGATTATCTCATCTACGGCACCGCTCATATGCATACAGGTGCAATTAACGGAACTATATACGGATAGGTAATGTTCGTTATATTATATTAACGTGCAGACGGGTACTAACGTGTTAAAAATGCTATTGTCTTACATACTTTCATAATCTTTATGATTCTATCGATATGCATGTCTTATTAAATTAATTGTGTGCTTGTATTTTATATAAAAAATAACTGTAGTGGGCTTGCCATGTTCCTTAAGTGATAAATTTTACTTTTCTATATTATTGTAAGAAGTCTATACTTTAAATCATCCTCACTTCTAATGATAATATTTTCATGAATTTAGGATGGGAGGGTTTTGTGTACTTCAAACCCAACATATGGAAAGGGAGAGGAACCAGGTAATGAAAAAGGTTACCTGGTGGGAATGTCTACTTGTTATCCAGAACCAGGTTCAATCAAGATTAAGGATGGTGAAATTTTGACCATGGAATCTAGATATAAAAGTGGCTATCGCACTGGAGCTATGGGACATATGTACATCTATTTGGCCGATAGATTACCTGAAAATATATATAGACCAACTTAGGTTTAGAATTTCTACAATATTGTATGTGATCAACTTTTTATAATATTGAAATAAAAAAAAGTTATTACGAACAGGTAAAATTATTAATTGAAAAGTTTCTTTCATGACACTTCCATTTTTTCTTTGGGTCTGTTGACTTCCACTCTCTAGTCAGAAATACTTTTGAATAATAGAAATTATATTTTATTTGTTTTCTACGAATTTGATTGATGTAGTACTTAATCAATTGTTACCTTTTGTACGATTGTGATATCTTTATTTTTTAAATTAAACATATGCTAATCCAGATCGAACATGGACAAGGATCCCCTAACTTTAAGGAGGAAAAGTTACCCTACCAGGCAATATCATGACAGTAACACCAAAACCTAGACGATATTATCTAAAGCGATCAAAATTTAGTATATTTTATTTAACGGTATAGATATAGAAAAAAAATCAATTATTTAATTAAATAAAAAAAGATAAAATTATAGTTAATTAGATTAAATGAAAGGTACAATTTGAAGGAATAATGTAAAACCAAAACTAAATATTTCATTAATATACAGTACAAATACCATATTAATTTTTTTACATATTTACGGAATGTACATCTATTTGGCCGATGGATTACTTGAAAATATATATTGACCAACTCAGGTGTAGAATTTCTACAATATTGTATGTGATCAACTTTTTATAATATTGAAATAAAAAAAAGTTATTACGAACAGAAAAAATTATTAATTGAAAAGTTTCTTTCATGTCACTTCCATTTTTTCTTTGGGTCTGTTGACTTCCACTCTCTAATCACAAATACTTTTGAATAATAGAAATTAGATTTTATTTGTTTTCTATGAATTTGTTTGATTGATGTAGCACTTAATCAATTGTTACCTTTTATATGATTGTGATATCTTTATTTTTTAAATTAAACATATGCTAATCCAGATCGAACATGGACAAGGATCCCCTAACTTTAAGGAGGGAAAGTTACCCTAACTGGCAATATCATGACAGTAACACCAAAACCTAGACGATATTATCTAAAGCGATCAAAATTTAGTATCTTTTATTTAATGGTATAGATATAGAAAAAAATCAATTATTTAATTAAATAAAAAAAGATAAAATATTAGATTAAATGAAAGGTACAGTTGGAAGGAATAAGGTAAAACCAAAACTAAATATTTCATTAATATACAGTACAAATACCATATTAATTTTTTCACATATTTACGGAATACCACTTGTAAACCTATGAATTTAATCTTTTCAAAGTGTGTGAATTTATTATTTTGATATTTAGTAATTTGGAATGTTTTGAATGTGCGGATAACAGATACGAGTAAGAGTATTTAGGTATTTAGATGGCATTGAAGTTGCTAACTTCGTAGATACGGGTCTGCGAATTAGTAGAGGTAGAGCTTGCTTGATTTCTTTGAGGGGTACTGAAATATACTACACGAATATCTTTTGTTTCTTACACATCTAAAAAACCCACACAGGTTCTTGATGGAAAAAACATTATTTTTCTGTCAAAAAATGTTATTTTACACGATATACAAATCATGTTTTTTTTAAAAAAAACTTTTAAATAATTAAAGAAGAGATATTTGAATCGAACATGGAAGAGATTCGGTCTAGGAGACTGAAGTAAAATAATGTTTATGTTTAATAATCATATATAACTAGATGCTAACTCGTGCGTTGCGGGGGTATATTTTAATTTATTTAATTTAAGTGAATTTTATAAAAAATCAATATGAAGTTTTATGTTGCAATTGTCAAATGATTATTGATATAGTAGCTATATCAATAATATATATATATATATATATATATATATATATATATATATATATATATATATTCATTTTTATCAATGTAATTTATAGAAGAGAAGTACCAAACAATAAAAGACGGGTATATTTTAATTTATTTAATTTAAGTGGATTTAAAAAAAATATATATATGAAGTTTTATGTTTCAATTGTCAAATGATTATTGATATAGTAGTTATATCAATAATTATATATTCATGTTTATCAATGTAATTTATAGAAGAGAAGTACCAAACAATAAAAGACGGGTATATTTTAATTTATTTAATTTAAGTGGATTTAAAAAAAATATATATATGAAGTTTTATGTTTCAATTGTCAAATGATTATTGATATAGTAGTTATATCAATAATTATATATTCATTTTTATCAATGTAATTTATAGAAGAGAAGTACCAAACAAAAAAAAGTTGGTATATTTTAATTTATTTAATTTAAGTGGATTTAAAAAAAAATCTATATGAAGTTTTATGTTTCAATTGTCAAATGATTATTGATATAGTAGTTATATCAATAATATATATTCAATTTATCAATGTAATTTATAGAAGAGAAGTACTCAACAATAAAAGGCACATATAAATAGTCAAATTATATTTTAGAGGTAAGCAAGAGAGACATATGTACTCTCAATTCAAAAGAAGTTGATGAAACTTCAAATCTTATTAAGTTAAATATTATATATTCTGAAAAGATGTATACAATTGCTAACAAATAAGTAGATGGCAGGTAGAGGCAAAAATGTGAAATTGATTGATCAAGACAAAAAAAACGTATAAGTAGATGACAACAAGAGAGACATATGTACTCTCAATTCAGAAGAAGTTGAAGAAACTTCTCATCTTATTAAGTTCAATATTATATATTCTGAAAAGATGTATACAATTGCTAGCAAATAAATAGATGGCAGGTAGAGGCGAAAATGTGAAGTTGATTAATGTCGACAAAAAAAAAAAGTATTGAGTAGTAATGTGGAATTAATGTGAAAGATGTTGGACAAACGTTATGAAATAATAATGTGGGAATAATTTAGAAAATTTTGAGTAGACGTTATGAAATAATATTTAAATAGGAGATATTGTATAAGATAGTAGATGAGAAACTCTTTGTGAAGCAGTAAACGTGAGCTTTTAGGATGAAGTGGAAAATGTTTAAATATGTGGAGAAAATAGTATGAGGTGGCAGCGAAGTCTGTTTTAAATATATATAATAGATGTTCATAATTTAATAATTAATTATTATTTGAAGCACAATGATCAACAGCAAAATCATTGCCCTGCTATAAGTAGCGATAAGAGACATTATTTGAGACAACTTTGGATTGGAACTATAGTTGATTTGGCATGAGATAAAGAATTTCACTAAGTGATGTTCTTGAATCAAAATAGTAACGTAAGAAAAAACCAAACAAGTAAATAAAGATTGATAAGCTAAAAAAGAAATTAGCACCATAATAACGATGTTATTGAACATTTAAATTGTAAGCGTGAATTTTGGAAATTGATGTATGTTGTGAGATTAATTAAAAACTTTTTTAAATTTAATTTTATTTAAAAACTCCTATCTTCTTCAATTTTCCAGAAAACTATGGGCAGAATCCCAAGAAGTAAATGACACGTGGTGTATATTAATTGCATGCATGACATTTCGCCACTACTACGTGTCCACGCAACGAAGCCAAAGAGTTATCATTCTCACTTATCATATCAACCCATCACACGTGGCAATAGATGATATAGCACCCCACAGTAAAACTTCCACACGTGGTACTGTAGGATTTATTATATCATTATTTTTATTTTCTTATAAAAGCCGTAGTTAGTTACCATCAAAGTTCAATCTAAATCCATAGCTTGAATCATAAGGCCAAAAGTATTGGTTTTTGAGATTCAGGGAGAACAAGGCAACTAATTTGTTCTTTTTCCCGGGAAAGTGATAGAAAATGAGCGCCACTGAGGAACCAATTCTCTCTAGGATTGACCGTTTGGATAACATGGTAAGTGTGCCATCTTAATAATTACTACTAATTAGTAACTTATTTTGCTTATATTTATATTTGCATGTTAATTAATTAATAATCTTAATTATGAGCAAATTCTTCTTTTAAAAGTTTATAGTTATTTTAAATTTGTCGCGACAGGGAACAACGAAGGGGAAAAGGCTAGGGAAAAATCCGTAGACGTTATTAGTAATTTGAACCGACTTAAATATCTTTAAGAACTACATAAGTTTTCCAAATTAAACTTATTAGCTGCAATATTAATTACATCTTTTAAATTATTATGATATATTGAGAGTTTACAAAAATTTAAGATAAAAAAAAACTGTATATTACATTAATTGGTTCACTAAGCTAGTATTTTGAAATTTAATATGAAATTGAAAAAATATGAGGTTGACAAAATATGTGAAGCCTTTTAAAATTTAAAAAAATAAAAAAGTTTTTTATGCAGTTGAGGCAGATAGAGGTAATTAGAGGGTACAACCGATCTCCGAAGAGCTCGTGTGCATCCAGTCCAACAAGTGGAAGTGATGGACGCGCTTCCTCCGTTGATTTCTCTCCAAAGAGCTTAGAGAAGCACTGCCGTCCGATTGAGACCGTTATAATGGAGACCGAAGTCAAAGGAACACTTATAGAGAGGCTCAACCAAGTAGAGGATCGGATGCTTAAGGTATATATATTGATTCTAGTAAAGTGTATTTTGGACATTCAAGTAAAAGTGATTTAAATAAAAAATAATTTAATTTAAGTATACACTTTTGATATATAAAATCACAAGTACATCAAAATTAAATTAAAAAATTATTGGCTATAGTTTCAACAAAAAAATTATTGGTTTATAGTTTCATTTATGTTTTTTTCTTCTTCTTTTAGATACATCTTAATAGATCACGTAACATAAGTTATTACATGTGTGAACTAAGTTTGGGTGTGTATAATAATGTGATAGATGTAGTGTATTGTTTGAAATCTTTGTTGCAGCTAGAGGAAGAATGGACATTAGAGAAAAAAATGGTAAAGAGGCCAAAGAAGGGTTTGAAACAGCTTGTGAAGCAATGTATGAAGTCAAGAAAAGAACACAACAAGGACTAATAAGAAGCCCGGATCGATTTTGTTGTACATTTATTTTTCTTTTTGAGAAAATGATTGCTCAACTCTAGCAAAGCCACTTTTTGAGATACGGTTTCACTTAATTAATTTTAAATTAACAAGATGTCATAGTTATCACTTACAATACTAGTGTTACGATATTTTCATGTTGGTGATTCCATTTCCATTCATGTGTTTTATGAGGATTACATGAAATTTTTATTTAAGTTTTTAATCTTTTAAGTGACTTATAACAATAAATACAGTTTAATTAATTGGTAAACATAGAACTTTTATTTTTATTTTTTTTTACATTTAAGTCTATCAGTCTAGCCTTTAAGAATTTTATAAAAATAAATACTTAAAATGTGTTTTTAATTCCGCTCGCCATTATTCTTTTTAAGAATATCAATTTATTAAAGTATAATGTAGTTTTGGTTTAATTTCATTTATATTTACTATACATGGGGTAAATAAGCCATGTATCATATATTTGGGTGTGTAGTATAACCTAGGATAATTAGGTGATTAAATTTAATTTTAAGAACCATCGTTCATAAAGTTGGATTCTAATTGAATTTTAATTAAAATAAATTTTATTTAGACTTTATTTATTATAAAATTTCTTTTTTATAGAGAGGATTAATATAAATAACAATTTTTATATCCAAACACTTTCAATTTATATACATTCACTAATACTTTATTTTTTTATATTTATCTTTTTATTACATTGTTAACCTATTATATTACTTCTTCTAATTTTATATCTTGTAAGAAGTAAATTGAGTGTAGATCAATTTTTTTCAGAAAACAAAGACTTGCAGGATGATCGATCATTATAATTGTTTATCCCTTTCGAGAAAGGGTAGCCCCAAACAAGAGGAACATAGATTGAGAGTACTCATGAATTTTCTTATTTTACTTCAAGAAAACATTTAATTTGCGGTTGAAAAAGATCGTCACAAATTACTGATCAAAATGTTTTTACAAATATTAAAATTTAAATTGGTTGTTATTAGTGGGTAAAATTTTTTTCACAAATTAGAAATAATTTTTTGATTGATTGTAATATTTGTTGTTAATTTGGCCGCTATAAATTTCATCTTTTCTTTCTATATATATCACTTTTTTTGTCATTTTTCTTTTATATACTCTCTTTAAATTTTCTCTCTATCTTCTCTCAGTTCGGTAAATTTTTATTTATGTTTTGTTTTTTAGTATTATTTTTTTATTTAAAATTATTTATTTAATAAAAATTATTTAATTATTTTGTCAGTGGTGTTATTGGGTTGATTGAGCAGAGTTGTTATTTATTTCTAAATTTCAAGTTAGACACTACTATGCATGTATTTTAAATATAAATTAGTAATTTATATAATATTATTAATAACGTTATTTATTTCTAAATTTCAAGTTAGACACTACTATGCATTAATTTAGTATGAAATGTATTTTAAGTATAAATTAGTAATTTATATAATATTATTAATAACGTTGAATTATTTTTAGAACGTTAATATTTTATTTTAAAATGTAGAATATATTATTTTTAAAATTTTTTATAACTTTATTTTTAAACTTCAATTTTATTTAAATTTAATCACTCTTTTTACTGTGTCTTAGTATGAATTAATTGAAATATTGACACAAAATAATTAAAAATGAACAAATAAAAATAATATTAATTTTTAATTACTTTAAAATAATTCAATTATTATAAAAATATAATTTATTTAATTATAATAATTTTAATAATGGTGGTTGAAAGTAGTAGTCATGAAAGATGACTATTATAGTAGTGATCGATTGTCGAACGCGACTGTATCGATAAAAAACAGTTGATAGTTGGAGGTGGTGGCCAGAGCATGATTAATGGTGATTGTAGTAGTGTCTGGTTGAGGGAGATGGTGGTTGGAGGTGGGCGGGTGATCGATGTGACAGTGGCGGGTGTCAGCAATGGTGAGTGGCAGCGGCGGTGATGACAATGATGGTCAAGATGATGGTGACGGTTGTCAAAGGTGGGTGGTCGGTGGTGTTAGCGGTGGTCGGAGATGAGTGGTCGATGATAGGAGATGGTGGTTCGTGGTTGGTGGCGGTGGTGGTCACAGACAGTGATCGGAGGTGTGTTGTCGATGGTCGGATCGAGATGGTGGCGGTTGTTAAGGTGAATGTCTAGTGGTGTTGGCGATGGTTAGAGGTGGGTATTCGGCGATGATGGAGATGGTTGTTTGCATTAGGTTGGTGGCGGTAGTCGGAAGTGAGTCGTTGATGATGATGGCAGTCGGAGGTGGGTGATTGATGATGACGGCCGTAGTCGAAGTGATGCTTATATTTATTGATGATATGTTAATTTTAAAATAAAAATAGAATAATAATATCTATCTTCTTTTGTTTTAAATTTTAAGAAAAAACAGTTTTTAAATAACTCAACTCCATTTTAATTGAGCATGTTTCTATTTTGAAATCAACTTTCAAAATAAAAAATCACAAACTCATAATCAACTCGAACCTCGAACGGGACATAAAGAAAATAGTATATAACGCTATGCAATTCTCATTTAAATTATTTTTCAAAAATAAAAATATTCATACTTTTAAATTAAAATATCACAATTCACATACCACTAAAATAAAATCTTTTAGTGTTAAAAAGAGACAAATATAAACTTTTTTTTTTTGTAAATATTTAACGAATCTTAAAATTTTTTCTATTTTAAACTGAGCCATTATCCTCTTCTTCTAAATTTATTTTTAAAAAAATATGAAATCTTTTAGCCTAATTGAGCTCTTGACCCCCTTTGTTTCTCCAATTTATGGACTCAATAGTTCCTACGAATCTAATTAATGCGGGTAAATTTGCAAAAGCTTAAAATTCATTCGGCAGTATATTGAAGATGTTCTTAATTAGGGTGATAAAATAGATGAATTGGATGAATACGATTTTAAATAGTAATAAATAAGTTGAAACAATCTATTAATCAATTAAACTTCACTACAAATTAGTTAAAAAATATTCAATTAATCCATTAAACATAAAACACAATTCAATCGATCCAATCCATCCAATCCATCTAGTAAATTATATATAAACAATAACTTTTTAATTTTAATTTTGTTTACTAGCTTAAAACTGTTTTTTTTTTACTAAACAAGTCTATTTTATGATTCTTTTTAGACAATGTTTTTATTAATTGAAATTAAATAATTTTTTTCAAAATAAAAAATAACAATTTTAATATTATAGTGTATTTATTAATAATTTTAATAAAAGAATGGTGGTTGGAGGCGGCTTTGGCATCGGTGGAGTTTTTATTTTATTTTGATTTAATTGTAGTTTTGATTCTCTATTTTTATCAATTCACTGAATTGATTCTCTTATTTTAAAAATTCAATAGTTCTTGTCATATTTTTAGATTTTCTAACTAAAAAAAATGTCGATTAAACATATTTTAAATGACATGACATACAATTTTGTGGTGTAGAACTATATAAATGCTTTAACTGTTTATATTTTATTAATTAAATTACAAAAATAAATAATTTCATAAGTTGAAACTGAAAATTTTAGAGGGTTTTATTGCAATTTCGTGGATATTAATCAGTCAACATCATTATATCATATATCACATGGTTTAAAATATGTCACATCATAATTTTTTAATAAAAAAATCCAAGAAATGCACCAACATTATTTGATTTTAAAATAGAAGGATCAATTTTATGAATTGAATGCAAATAAAAGGACTAAAACTACAATTTATTTTTATATTTTAATAAATAAAAATTATAATAATTCTTATATTTCTATTTAAATATTATAACAAGCTTAGGAACAATATTGGAAAAAAGACATCCTCTTACAATCATCCTCAAGAAGAACCAATAAACCAGTAGGAGAAGTTAGTACATCAACTATACTAAAATCACCACCAAGATCATGATTAGACATCCTATCTACATTTTGATTAGCCTCACCGTAGACATGGTTAACCTTGCAACCCCATTCTCCTCAATCTACAAGAGAAACGACTTTCTGAAGAAAAGGTATACGATAAAGGTTATCCATTTTTTCAAGAACGGACCATTGACCACAACAAGAGAATTCATTTCCACCAAAATAGTAGTCAAACCCAAATTACAAGTCAATATCAAGACCATGAACCAGACCCCAAAGTTTAGCAAAAACAGAGATAACTTGATCTGGATTACAAAAGAATCTGCATATAAAAACCATATATGATCATCTCTGGTAAGCCCTCCACAAGCAACAAGACTTGTAGTGTGGTGATAAGATCCATCAATGTTAAGCTTAAAGGAATTAGAACTAGGAGGATACTACTTAACATTAATCTCTGTAAGACCCATAATTTATTTATAACAAGAATTATGGCTTACTGTCTAATTATACCTTATGTTGTTTATTAAGTTGTTTGTTTACCGTTTTTATTGCCTGTGGCTTGTAAAATTGTTGTAAGTGTCTGACTTGCAAATTATTCGGATGTTTCATTGATATTAAACGACTATGTGAATGTCTTCGCATTGTTGAAATTTCAAAAATAATTTTCTACTGAGTTTTTTTAAAACGGGCAAAATATACCCGCTATTTAAATTTTGAAGTACTCCGTATGGCACCAAAATTTTATCGGGAGTTTTATATATGGACTATAATGAGAATTTGATCTCGTTATATTTTTCCAAGCTAAGGAACAAACATTTCGTTGGATAAAAATTAGTTCGCGAAATTTTGAAAAGTTTTAATTTATAGATTTATTATAAAAAAATTTAGTTACCGAGGAATTTATTCGTCAGCGAAATACGACTCGTTAAAGAACAAACTCAGAGACTGAGCAAGATGATGTAACATAAAGTCATAAAATATCTACATATTTTTCTAGGATATTAATAATTTAACAAAAAGTTAGTGAAAAATATCTAGATATTTTTTTACTATGTAGTAAGAAATTATAAGAAATAAAATTATATTTTTATGAGTGAAATATTTTTAAATACCACGTGTAAAAATAATTCAAATCTAACACAAAAAGAATTTTCAACTTTTGAATTCGACAAAATTTTTATTTAAGTTCTTAGATTGTTTGAGATTTGATTTGTCAGAAAAATATTTTTCTGAGCAAAGAATATTAAATTTAATTATTTTAATAATTAAATTATTTTTATCGTAATAATAACTATTGATAAATACTTTACGAGTTTTAACTTACGATTAGATTTATCTGCGAACTATGTTGCATCAGATAGATATTTTGTAGAGAAAGTTAGTAATTTTACATAAAGTGAATTTTAACTTTTACTACAGATAGATATTTTAAAAGAGAAGTAGTAAGAAATGTGCTCACAAACTTGCCACATCTCTCTAAAATTTAATGTGTGGCTCACATCACATTGTGTTCTCAATAAATAGAGCTTAAAGTCACAAAATTTTACTCCAATTCCCCCCTTGATGTTACAGCCACCAATATACTCCTTCTTCCTTTTTGTTTCAAAATTTTCTTCTTCTATTTTCTTCCATTTTTGAGCTTCAAGGAAGCTTCCAATCACAAAACCTTCAACTACAAAGTTGTTTCACTACTTGAAAGGAATACAAAGAGCTAAGGATCAATAGTTAGGTAGCTATTTCTCGCCTCTTTTCTCTCAAACCCGTAAGCATGCATATATAGGAGGAAAAAATGATTTTTTTACATTTTGAGCTTTAATCTTGCTTGTTTATCACTACTATGGTTGTTATTAATGTTTAGGAAGTCAAATAAAATATTTTCAACTCTTTTTCTTTCAAAAATAAAAAATCATAAGTAAGGGAGTAAAAGGAAAATGTGTTTTGTTGCTATGGTGCTTTGTTAATGTTGAAATTAGAGGAGTTAATAACTTGAATAACAAAAAATGAAAACAATCCCTCAATTTTTTTAGTAAGACCAAATGTTGTGTGTCATCAGTGGCAGATCTTCTTAGTAGCGGTCAGGGGCCACGACATCTCCTAAATTTTTTAATTCTTTTTTATAAATAATAATAGATTATTAAAATAATAATGATAAGTTACTAAAATATCTCCAAAGTTGTAGGGTTTTGAGGAACAACCTCTTCTCTTGCACTCTCCCATATGACAATTAAAGGAAATATATATATATATATATATATATATATATATATATATATATATATATATATATATAACTAAAAGAATACTATTTAATTTTCTAACTAGAAATCATTTACTCTGTTTGAATTGATTTGAATGATAACAATAAATAACTTATTAGAATTAAAATTCAAAATTCAATTTTTTTTTTCATGAAATTCAACTATTTCTTACTGTCAATCGCCAGTGTCGATTTTTGGTTTTTATCCTTGTACTATATCAATCTGCTTTTTATATTTGTCAGGTTCTTATAAGTAATTTTTCTCTATAAATAGAGTAAAAAACAAATGTCAATGGTTTTTGTCAGCAATAATTTTCTTCTCATCTTTACCACAATGTAAAGGAGATTATTCAATGGTTCTTAAATCACAACCAAGTCACTCATATCATATTAGAAATTACGCGACTGAAGAGATAAACGAGGTAAACATTTATTAGAGTTTATACTGATAAAATTAATAACGAGCTCTATATACATATAAACTATCTAATATCGAATGATAAACTAACTAATATCGACGGACAAACTCTAACACCCTAATTAGTAACCTAACTACTACCTATTAACAAATTATAATAAACTTTTACATGTTAACAATTGATATATGATATAGTGTGATACTATTTGTTAATTGTGAATTGTTTTAGTTAATTTGTGAATTGTATGATAAAACTCTTTTCACATATTATATTGTTTTACTTAATTTGTAAATATCTATTTTCACATATTATATTTTTATTTTGTATTGATATTATGTTGAATCTTTGATAAAACACTTTATGAATTTCAATTATAATATTTTAGTTAACATTTGTCGCTCCCCCCAATGTTTTAGACAAGATCTGCCACTGTGTGTCATAATGTGAAAATTTGATTTTTGTATGTGTTTGAGTAACGTAATGAGTTGTTTTCAAATAAATGAGTTTGAACTGACAATAGAAGTTTTATTCGAGGGTTTAAGTTAGTAAAGTTAAGAAGACTTTTGCAAGTGTGTTTGGTTATGTTTTTTTTTAATTAAAATGACAACTAGATGTTAAGGTGTTTGGGGACCAAAGTGATATATTTTTTTTTATAAAAAATAAAAAATAAAAAAATAAAATAAAAAACTCAAAGTTGTGAAATGAGGATTTTAAAGTAAGTGAGTGATTGATAAAAAAGAAATTGATTAGTTTTTTTGAATAATGTATCCTTGAAGTAAATTTTATAATTCCCTATGTTTAAGTAGTTAGCTCATTGAATCTAAAAAATGAATCGAGATTGTTAACACCGAGTTAACGGTGAGGAGAAATTTGAATATTTTATGTTTGTGGGTTGAAATTTTTAAGGAAAAGAGATAGGAACAAAAAGGTCATGACAAAAATTTTGAAATAAGTTTTGAAATAAAGTGGTAAATGAATTGTTGTGGTTTGTTTTAATTCAAAAGTATTTGAGTAGTATAAATTTTATGAACTTTAAAGAAGTTAGAAAAAAGTTCTCTTGTGATTTTTAATGGTAGTATAAATTAAAATTATGAGTTGTTTAACGTTTGAAACCATATGAGTTGTTGTCCTTGATTATTTAATGTGTTTTAAACTAAATTTGGATTTGGAAATTTTGATGAAAACAAAGTTTCCATATTTATAGTTAGAACAAAAACAAATTTTAGGGATTTTGATATGTATATCCCTTTTTTAGTTTTTTATTTTCAAAATACCCCACTTTGAAAAATATATACGTGAATGCCCTCTTTTATTTTTATTTTAAAGTAGGAGGTCGCTTCCCCAGGGAACGACCGGCTGAAGGATAATTTCTGAAATGTTAATAGGAGGTCGCTTCACCAAGGAACGACCTGTAACTAACTTTTTTTTTTTTTAACATTTGTTGTTGTTAATTTAATTATTTAAAAAATAAAAATACTAATAATAAATTAAAATAAAATACCTTAATAAATTATAAATAAATTTTATATTTTAATTATTATTATTATAATAAATAATTATTATAATTATAATTAAAAATTATTATAGTTAAAATGATTAAATTATATTATAAATTTAAAAAAAATACATTAAAATAAAAAAAATTACATCAAATTTGTTGCAAAAAAATTATAATAACAATTAAATAAAAAGAAATTTATATTAATAACATCAAAATGAAACGAAATACATTAAATTAACGATAAAAATACATCATATTTGAGAGAAAAAAAAACATCAAATTTATATCAATTATGTCCACCTAAATGACCCCCAGTCCCACATCTAGGATGTCGTCGAACTCGTCTAGCTCTCTGAACGAGTTGCGATTCTTCCCGTTCATCCTGATTTTGAATATTTTCCTCGATGTAAGTTGTAGGTGGGTTAGAACCACTGTCACCTGCTTCCATTAAATTTTCGGACTGAGGATTATACATCGAATCAAACACAGCATAAGCAGACTCAGGAGTTGTGCACTGAGTTCCAAACAAATTAAAAAAAAGTCCACTTTCTGTCGGATAACCGGGGGTTGGTATTTTTGGCACCGACGGAACGTAATACGTCGGTGGTGGATCATAACATGGAACTTCAGTAGGGACGTGTAGGTGAGGTGATGATGAAGACGATCTTGCTGTGTTTTGTTGTTGTGGGGTTGATTGGAAGGTCGATTGCACATGAGGATATGACGGCGGTTGTAAACGAGGATCACAGAGATATTGTTCTACAGATATAAATAATTTGGTGTGTTGTCTAAAACAAATCATATATTCTGTGCTATGACATAAAAGACCTTGTACGATGTTACCTTGCAACACGTAATTCTGGCACTCGTTTTAATGTTTAATTTCTTCTCTCCAAACCCAGTTCCAATTATCATCAATCCCACGCCTCATGTCGATCTCATGGTACATTTTCATGTCTTCTTGTGGTTGTGGTATTTGTTGATGGAAACCGAACTGAAGTGTGACTCTGTCTGTATGATGTTTTTCAACAATATGATAACAGAGTAGATAAGTACATGCAGTCGAAGTGACCATCTCTTCTTCGGAAACTTCATGTTGGAACCCGAGATAAGGTCTCCAATAAAACTGAAATGTAAAAAATAAGCTAAAGTAATTATAACAAGTATAAAAAATAAAATATTTAAAAAGTTCAAATAAATGTGAATGAATATATTACTTCCTCAACTGTCATGTGATCAATTGTTTTTTGGTATCCTTCGACGTCGTTATGAGGAACTTTAGCGAAATTTAAACCACCAGAATTAAATCTGACGAATATAACAAAAATAAAAAAATATAATAAAATTAGTATTATGGTAAGCAATTGGTTTTAAAAAAAGAAAAAATAATATAAAATATAATAAAATTAGTAATATGGTAGGTAATTGGTTTTAAAACAAAGAAAAAATAATATAGTTACCTTTGTGCAAGTGGAAATATCCATGGTTTGGGAGATTCTGGAGCGACACATGACAAATGATACCATGCCCAGTTTTGCAACAACAATGCACATCCTCCCATAGGTTATGCAAACGTTTGCTCCAGGAACCAAAATTGAAATGGAAACCATCCCAGCTTATCATGAGAATAGTTTGATACGTGGGATAAGGATTTTTCATAGACTATTTTGGGCTTTCGTTACGTGCATATCTGCGTTTAAATTCTGCAAACCAATAGTACAAGTTGATGGGACTTGGTTGTACGGCAAGTACAAGGGAACTCTATTGGTAGCAGTTGCACAGGATGGGAACGACAATATAATTCCTATTGCGTATGCTATTGTGGAAGGTGAGACAAAAGAGGGTTGGAGTTTCTTTTTGAGAAATTTGAGAAAATACGTCACTCCACAAGCCAACATCTGTTTGATTTCAGATAGACACAAATCCATTAAGAGTGCTTATAAGAATCCGAATAATGGGTGGCAAGATCCTCCGTCAAAGCATATGTTCTGCGTCCGACATATTTCACAAAATTTTGCAAGGGAATTTAAGGACAATGCTTTGAAGAAAAAAGTTATTTCTATGGGTAATAGTTTCATTCTTAATTTTTATAATTAGTGTAATTTTTGGTAATTTCATTCTTAATTTATATAGTTGTCTACTGTTTCAATACAGGTTACTCGATCAATGAGCCTACATATCGATACTACCGCAGAGAAATCGGCATAGTAAACCCGGAGGCTTTGAAATGGTTAGACAACATACCTCGACAAGATTGGATTCAAGCATTCGATGAAGGTAGCCGTTGGGGTCAGATGACAACTAATCTTGTGGAGTCGATCAACGCATTATTAAAAGGCCCGGGCAACCTTCCCATCATTGCTTTGGTCCAATCAACTTATTTTAAAACAGGGACACTTTTTCCAACCATGGGAAAACGACACGCATCAATTTTAGCTTCTGGTGAGGTATACACAGAAACTTGCATAAATTTTATGAAATTGGAAATAAGTAAATCCAATAGTCATGGGGTGGATAGTTTTGATCGGAGCAACCATACCTTCATGGTCCACGAGACAGTAGTTCCAAGAGAAGGGCGGCCAATTGGTCATTTCAGTGTAAACCTTTCTAACAAGTGGTGCGATTGTGGGAAATATCAAGCTAAACATATGCCTTGTTCGCATGTGATAGCAGCATGTTCTAGCATAAAATATAATTATTGGAGCCTTATACCTGATGTATACAAGGTGGAAATAGTACTAAAAGTCTACGATGAAGCGTTCCAACCCATACCAAACGAAGGATATTGGCCACAATATGAAGGTGTTAAGGTGTGTCACAATCCACTGATGCGGAGAGTCAAGAAAGGTCGTCCAAAGAGCAAACGCATTAGAACAGAAATGGACACTACAGAAAGAGTACCAAGAAAATGCGGATTATGTCGGGTCTATGGTCATACTAAAAAATATTGTCCAAATGCTGCTGGCACATCTACTCAAATTTGATGTATTTTTATTAATGTATTTTATTTTAATTTATTATTAGTATTTTTATTTTTTAAATAATTAAATTAATAAAAAATGTTAAAATAATAAAAAAAAAAAAGTTAGTTACAGGTCGTTACCTGGGGAAGCGACCTCCTATTAACATTTCAGAAATTATCCTTCAGCTGGTCGTTCCCTGAGGAAGCGACCTCCTACTTTAAAAAAAAAAAAGAGGGCATTCACGTATATATTTTTCAAAGTGGGGTATTTTGAAAATAAAAAACTAAAAAAGGGATATACATATCAAAATCCCCAAATTTTAGTCTTTAATATTAATTTTCAATTTCTATGAAGAAATTTTACTTGGAGAAGCAAACTTTCAAACTTTATGATTTTGAGAATAATTTCATATTTAAAACTTAAGAGTTCAAATCTTATATATCAAAAAGGTTTGAACGAGAAACATTGGCATTAAGAACAAAGTTTCGATCTTAAGTTTTGAAGTTGAAAGTTTTGATCTTTATAGTAAAGATGTCAACTTTATACTAAGATTCGAGGTTGGAGAAGTATCTAGGTGTTTTGAAAAACAATGATTGAATATAATTTTGGCTTTTGATATGTAGTTTTATTAGGAATGAAGATTTTAGTTGAAGATTTAAAAGAAAATTATGAACTTGAGAAATATTTTGTGTTGATGATAAAATGTGATTTTTGTGTGAAAGTTTATATACAAAGCATAGTTAATAAAGATTAAGGTTTGAAAAATGTCAAATTGGAAGAATCATAATTTTGAATAGTTAGAATATTGGAACTTTTAATATTTCAGTTTTTTTATAAGATTTTTTTGATACAAACCTTTTACTAGTTTTTCAAATATTAAAGTGTTGAAATTTATGAAGTTGATTGATGATTTAATCGAAATTTCAAACCATGTGAGTATGTTTGTCTTTGATTCATTTTATTAAGAAAATATTTCGTCCTAAGTTGTTAAAGACAAATATTTCAGTTGAACTTCAATAAGTTTGAAAATCAATTTTGAGATTTTCAAAGTACTTAAAGTGTTTTGAAATTCGTTTTCGTCTAAGTATTTAAACCAAAGTCTTTTTGAAGTTAGAGAACCTAAGAGAAAAGTCAAACCCTAATTGATTTGGATAGTGGCTGAATCTAGGGTTCATTTGGGGGTTGGTTTAAAAACTTGTATTGATTAAGTTAATTGATTGGTTTAAGGTACAAGGAAATTGAGAGGTGTCATTGGAATCGTCAGATAGGTTATGCTGACGTAGCGTAAGTTGCTTGTGTAATAAAGCACTGTCGAGGTAAGGGCACTTTCTAACGATATTATATATGCTTGAATGCAGAGTGTGTCTGTATACATGTTCCTTGTGCTCGTGGTGAATAAATATGCACACGATTGTTTATGTATTTGATGTGATTACGTATTCATAACTGATAACCTATGTGTTATGAATTTTATTGATGAGAATATGTCTTGAGTATGCTCAGTGAAAAATTATTAAAAATTATTAGTGTTTAATGAGTATTAAAAGGGAAGTCTTTTAATAGCTGCATTTACATAATGATTAATGTGGAAGAGTCAAATTATGCTCATGCATTTCCACGGTATTAGTGGTGACCGTGATGGGCCATGGGGTGGTTCCTTGAGTTGATTGGTCCACCTTATCCTTATGGGGATTTTTGAGTCGTGTAGGTCTGTGATAGACTGCACTCTAGTAAATCGTGTTGATCTGTGATAGGTGGCACCTCAGTAATTAGTACTGGTTTGTGATAGACGGTACATTTATGATTTACGCCCCTCGAGTAGGGTGTGGAAATTCTGGAATCATGTGCACTTGCATATAAGCATTGCATTAGGGTGCTTTGTCACACGAGTGATGTTTGTCATATGATGATATTTATATGCATGCTTGTTTATCAATTGATTTCACGTCGTGTTATGCTTTTGTGCTTTGTATTTTCGTATATATATTGTTTTTAAATCGTGACCCTCTACTACTATTGTGGACCGGGCTTACGCCCCAAGTTCTTAGAGTTTTGAGTAGTGCGGGAATTGTAACAATGTCGAAGACGTGACAGAGCGATGATTTCGGGTTGGCAATCGGAAGAGGTGAAGGTTGATGCCACCCGTGTATCCTCAGTACCCAGTCATCCTCAGTTAGAGTTAATGATCAATTTAGGATTTTTATTTAAGAATTTTATTTATTCTCCCTTCCTTATTCCAATATTGTTGTTGTATTGGAAGTTATGTATGTGAAACAATTGTGACTTTTTTTTTGTCAATCTGAATTGTTCAATTGTAAGTAAGTTCGTTGTGTCAAAACCATTTCATATAATGCAATAATGATTCTAATCGTCACTTTTGGAAAATAATTTTACAATTAAATATTGTACTTTGATTTAAATTAAAGTACGATTATGAATATGTTATCCGAAAGTGTTTAGTTGTTTAAGAAAAAATTACACTCTCGCTGTTTAAAAATCGGGGAGTTACAGTCTCCCTCTTACGATCCTCTATAAAAAAGGAGGTTGAAGGTAGAGATATTGATGGATGGAGAAAAATTATCTATTAAAAGATTGCAAAAATTGATTAGGATCAAAGGATGTTCCAGAAAGAAAAAA
>JBBPBQ010000002.1:44792078-44839095 GCA_037974755.1 Cicer yamashitae
AAAAAAAAAAAAAAAAAAAAAAAAAAAAAACTAACTATTACCTATCCAGCCAACCCATTTTTACCATGATATCAAAACACAAAAGGTTGGCGTTCTCTGATTGAGCCAAATCGTAGTTAAATTAAAACCAATTCATTGAGATACTCGAGGCTAAAAAATGTGGTCCACTTATCATTATTTATCGTTATAAAGTTATTTCATAGATTCTTTGCCATATCAAAATCTCTAAGAACATGCATTATGGTTTTCAATGCTTGAGAGCACCTAATGCAAATATTTGTATTCAACATACCACAATGATTTCTTTCATTAGTTAAAAGTCTTCTGTGGGCAAGCTTCCAAAGAAAAGTACGAATTTTGGGAGGAAAAATTCACTTTCACACCATGTTGAAATTAGAAGGCTCAAAAGAGATAGAAGTTGGGTTTAAGTGTGAGTGGTTAAGTCCTACATCGAATAAAAACATGATAAATATTGGACATATAAGAGGGGAGACACATATAGCTAATGCCTTAAGGTTTTGGGTTGATATGTGATATCAAAGTCTCTGGTGGTCCGGGAGCATTTGACTCGTTGTTGCTCCCGGATACAATCTTTCTTGTATCGAAAAGGAAGATTGTCGGGTCCAAGTGTAAGTGATTAAGTACCACGTTGATTAAAAACGTGATAGATATTGAATATATAAAAGATGATGTTCATATACCTAATATCTTAAAGTCGTGATCCTATTGACTCGTTGTTGCTCCCGCATACTCCAAACTCTCCTATTGATTCGTTGTTGCTCCTACGTACTCCAAACTCTCCAATAGTATAGAAACCCTTATTTGAAAAGGCTATAACTTAAGGGTATTATATAGATAGACTTTTGTATAAATAATTGTTTTATATAAATAGACTTAATGTAATATTTTGCTTTTTTATGTTACTAATATTTTGCTTTATTTATATACTTGTGTATTGTGTGTATATATATAAAATTGCGTATGCACATAATATTAGACTAGTGAATGTAACTGGAATTAGACTTGAGTGAATGAAATTATATTTGTTTTGTATGTAGAAAATTAGAAATAAAAAAGAATTTTGTTTATATATATGATGATGATAAAGTAATAAAGTATATACAATCATATATATTTTGATAGCTATCTTTGACATGAGAACTATCATCTTGTCATCTTGCTTATATGCATTTCATACTCATCAATATATATCACTAGATTTTCCAAAAAATTAAGTTGAAGCTTTTGTTACAAAAAAATACCATTGAGAGCCTTCTAATGAATATAGAAATTAGTGTAAGATAAGAAATTAGATGTGTCCAATCCAACAAGTCTTCTCCAAGAGAAAAGTAATACCAACGATAGCACTTTTTGTCAAACCAATTTGGTTTCATACTCCACTAGCACTAATGCTTCCCTTAGTGGTGTTGCTACATGATTGCTCAACCTTTGGTATATTTAGCTTTAATTTACGAATGATGATATGTGTCACCTTCCACAATGACATTTGTGGGTTGGTGCTGGCATGTTTTTGTCATTCAACAAATTTGAAAACAGAGAGAGTTGATACGATTTTTCTGTCATAAAGATTGGATGTCATTATTGAAGTGATTTCTTAGGCAATTTGTATCGTGTCTTTGGTTTTGAGTTGTTTACAAAAATAAAAAATTTGTTAGACATTGTATGTATATAGTAACAAATCATATAATTATTCAAATAATAACACTTAATTTTTTTACTTATATTTTAATTATTTTAGATGATCTAAATTTCACGTACTCTATCTATAATGATTGTCATGAAGTAACTTATATTTACTATATTTTATACAAATATTTTAATTTTAAGGGTAAAAGATTTTTTTTTCATAAGAGTATTTATTTTGTGATTTTTTAAAAAAAATATGTGCTAATAAAAAATAATAGACTCTCTTGAAAAAAATGACTGTCTATATTAAAAATAAAGAAAATGTAAAAAGAGTTATTTTTATTATTTTTAGAAGTGCACTATCTCAAGTTAATATTTCATCTTCTCTCTATCATATTTAAGAGTATCACATCTTTTTATTAACTAATTAAAATGAACACATACTTTAAAAAATAAAAACAAAACATTTTCACAAAAATAAACATGTTCTAAATGTGTGAGACAATTACTCAATAGTCTTTAATTGTGTCAAAATTATATGTGAATATATATAGACGAAACTAAGTGTTTTGATGTCCACCCAAAATAAATAACTTTTTTTGAATAAATAAATATATTATTATATTTAACTACTCCAATAATATATATTTAACTATTCAAAATAAATTTTTTCTAACGTATAAATATTTTTAGACTAAATTAATCCATCTCAATATTGTTTATTTATTTATTTATTTAAATTTAGAACTAAATATTACATGTATTGTATAGATTAAATATTTACATGTCAATAATTTTAATAACTTTTAAGTAAATAACTTCACACTTGATCAGACAATTTAACAACAATAAAAGCTCAATTAAATTTTGATCAAACTTAAATTTATACAATTGTCAATTTTTTTTTCTTTCTTAGAGACTAAAACCATTGACGCCCTAATTGTCAAGGACCAATTTGGTTATTTATTCATTATTTTATCATATATCCTAGGAATAGCAGTAGTGATTTGATCTTCTCTCTTCGCAAGCTATAGAGGTGTTCCGTACTGTCTAAAATTCTGGTTTCCTCTTAGAAGATACTAGTGCATTAGAGGGTGGCTATTAGGGATGCGTTACACTACATTCATGTTATTTTTTCTCCTTATCAATTAATAATGTGTTAGGTTTTAGTAGCAGTTGAATCATCATTAATATTCTATCATATGACAACAGCGGTTGTAAGGTGATGGTACCTACAAGGAGTGGTGGGCTACAACAACAACAATAATTAATTATTAGTCTCAGCTACATATTAAGGAGGCTAATATGTTTCATGGTTAAAAAAGTTCTACTTTAAAAAAATATTAGAATTAAACAAATTTCCAAATTTTTTTGAGTTAAGTGAGATTCATAGCTCCACCTTTTCAATTTATCTACCAATTTTTTTTCGAAAAAGAATATAGAAAAAAATTTCAAGAAAAGAAATTTAAAAATTTCTGTTTTCATTTTTTATTTAATTTCAAGAAATTTTTTTCCTAAAAGAATAATTTAAAATTTTGATTTTTTTCTTAAAAAAATATTTAAAATTTATTCGAGATTTTTTTTTCATTTTTAAAAAAAAGGTTGATTTATTTTAAGAATAACAAATTTCAAAAACTTTTTTTAAAAAATTTTAACTGACAAAATATTAAACTCACGAGTTCCATCACTTAATTCTACATAAACTAATAAATAATAAATCGAAACTTTAAAAAATTATTTAATAAAAAATTTAGTACTAAATTTTTTAAGAGAAACTTCAAACTTTAAAATTTAATTAACGACTCCAATTGTGTTGTGTGCATTAGTGAGAGGAAAAGAATGCGATGGGATCCACAGACCACAGCCAATTCACAAACTGACCAAGAACTAGGAGACATTATTGAGGTTCATAGACATCCATAATCTACCCCTAATGAAACACCTACCTACTCTGCCTAACCAAAATTTATTGCATTATTAACCCATTATTATGTGGGGTTGCCTTGCCATCAAGCGACATAATTAACACCATAATCCATATCTTTAATTTTATCATTCAAAGCAATTAAACTAAAACGTCCCTTTTACCATTCACCACAAAGCTTCTTTTCTCATCCACCAGAGTATCAAACACAAAGTATCATTATCCTTCAATCCCAAAACCACCTATAAAAAATAGGAGTGAAATCTTGTTCTCGTTTACTAGAGAAACTATGGAAATTTAGTTTGATTCCTTAGAAAAAAAACACACAATCTTCTAATTCTTGAAAAAAGTAAACAGATACTACATGTTACTCTTTACTCTTTCTATCAAAAATTCAACATATACAACTCTTTTATACTTTTCTCAACCGTGGCTTTGCCAAGTTAGTTATACACCTATGATTACTATGACCACACATAATTTTAAACTGTGAATTATTTTGTAATGAATAAATTAATCAATAGTTGATAATAAGAACACAACATAACATAAATTAATAAAATAACTTCATTTTTCTCATTATACTATCTACTATTTATTCAATTTAGAAGACCAAAAACAATGCTCAAGTGGTACATAATATATTAAATAGTTGCTCAAAAGGAGCACATTACAAGTTGTTGGTAGTTCCAAGACAAAAAAAAAAGTAAGAAAAACATCAAGAGAATAAAGCACATATCATTTGAGTTTGAAAATTAAATGATAACCGGTACAATCCAAATTAATACACCAAATGAACATAATGAACATCACTATTTCTTAGATCTGCAGCAAATACTCAGCAGTGCAAATTTCCTGCAATTATTCCTTCATCACATCAATATTTTTATATATAGGCAACAACTTGAGAAAGAACTTGAAAGTGGAAAAAGGAAAAATCCTGAAAACAGGGCGTTTTGGACGAAAAATACACGACCTCCACAGGATTCTCTCCCTAATGAATATCAGCCCAAAGAGATAGTTCTACACCTCTTTTTAAGCTCTCTAGCAAAATATTGAATGTCAAATTTTATTTTTTTATTGGAAAAATAGAATACTACTACACTTCAACATTGTAGCCAAGCCTCCTCCTTTTACTACTTCCATTCCTTGTTGTCTTCATCCGAAAAAATTTCACCAAAAGAATATGTACCTTAAGAATTTAAATACCTATCTCAATAAGATGTGAAGTGTCAATTTAATAACTAGACTACAAGCTGATCCAGTTTCATTTGCTCAAGCCAAGCTCCTAAAACAGAATGATCAACAGATTCAATTTGTGAATTGGAATTCAATCCATCAGTAGACGCAATAGAGCCAGAAGATGCAAACTTCTCTTTAATAATCTCAGGTGAGGAATCCTTCACTAGGGTTTGGACCCATGACAGATCAGGCTCTTCCCCATTGTTTCTGTGTTCAAAAGACGATGCACTGCGCATTTGGCGACTTAGTTCGTCCCCATTTACCGACCAATCAGCCATCCCATTAGGAGATCCCCACTTAGACCATGGGTTTGTAGGGGATCCAACAACTGAGGTAGGATAGTTGGCACCAAGGTCCCTAGAACTTATACTCCGCAGCTGTTGCTGCTGTTTCTCACGCTGCACAAATGCAGACATCCGGGGGCTCATTGGGGAGATTGGTTCAACACTTCTAGGTGACATCCTACCTGAAGAAGGGACACCAAATGAAGCCTGTAACAGAGGATGGTCAACGTTCTTAGGAGACAACATATTAGTATTTATTGGTGATAACATACTTTGAAGCTGCTTAAACTGATTCATAGCAGCTGATTTATGTGAAGGGGATAAAACAGAAGCCATTGCTTGGTCAGAATAACGGGGAGTTGACAAAATTTCAGCAGAAAACAGCTCTTCAAGATTTGATGGAGTTAGTGTCTTAGACCGACAAGAACCAGGGCGAGGCTGTGAGAAACAGCTCAAGTCATTAAAAAGGTGTTGCTGGCCATCAAAATCAGTCAGCACATTGAAGTCTTCAAGTGGAATGTCACGAGCACTAAGTGAAGATCTCAATCGACTAGATTGAAGATTGCTTCCTGGTAAATGAAGTGCTGGAACATTTTGCTGTGCCCAGGAAGCATTTGAGAATGAGATGCCATTTCCAGAAGGGGACAACGGCTGGGAAAAATGAGATGGAGACATGGAAGAGACTGACGAAGGTGAACCGGGAAAAAGGTTCATTGCAGCAGCCATGTCCATCGCATTAAGAGCAGTGGCAGATGATCGCGGTGAAGGAACTGCAGATCCAGTTGACGCATACAATGGCCTCAATTCCTCTGGAATGTGAGCAAAAAAACACACCCTTCTATTACAACTAATGCCATCTTTACAGAGGCGAGTTCGATACTGAGCTGGGTGAAGCCAGCACTCGAATACTCCATGGGCATACTCACACATATCTCCACGCCTACAAGTCCCTTTCCTAAATTCAGGGCAAGGCACACAACTGTAATGGAACTTCCTAGGGTCTCTTCTCCGAGCATTTTCTCCAGGATGAACAAATGGACACTCAGTCCAATCATGAGAGTACGCACGGGAACAAGGACGAACCTTGAAAGAAAACATCCGAAATTCATCACTTGCATATATGCTGTTTTTTATATCAGGAAGTGATGGATCAACTGGATACTCTTTCTTCTCAGTAAATTTCAATTCCGCCATAGGAGAAGGTGGCGACACTGAAGGAGAGTATGGTAACGCCGTCCCATTTTCAAGCGAACCGGAACTAGAAGAATTAACAGACACAGGTACAGAGAAGTCACCAACAGAACCATTATCAGAGGCATTATCCAAAAGAAGTTCCTCAAGAACTGCTTTCATGCCTTGCAGCTTTGGAGGAACAACAATGACATCAACAGGACGATTTCCATTGACATCGACACAATTAACATCAGCACCAGCTGATATAAGAAGCCTCACAACATCAACAACATTAACTGACCCACCAGAAGCAGCACAGTGAAGGGCAGTGCTTTTATTCACCCCACAAGCAAAATTCACATCCGCTTCAGGATACAATAGTATAAGCTTCATAACATCAATACTTCCATAAGTAGCAGCAACCATCAAAGGAGTTCTATGCTCAAGAACAATCTGCTTAGACCCATTTTGCCGACCATACCAAATACCCGCCTCATTAATCGAAGAAGCTCCTTCTTTATCTAATAGCAACTTAAAACCTTCAATGTCATTGTTAGAAGCAAATTCCAATAAACTGGAAAAAGAATCTTCAGTATTAATAGTTAGTGTTTTCATATCCTTTTCGTTAGTTGAAACTTCTAAGGCAACACTAAAAATGAAGTCCTTGATTTTGATTTCACTGGGCCACAGCACATGCTTCAGTTAACTGGACACAAACAATCATAAACAAAATTAGTAACCACTTCATCTAAGCCTAAAAAAATGTATTTTTAGGACTAATTCTATTAACCTTTTTTAGAAATTATCATTTTTATTTTTTTTAGCTAATAATAAAAACAAATGTTTTGGCCAGTTTACAAAATTTAACATTTTCATACACTTTCCAAAAATGTTCTTTTAATTTCATAACTAAATGAACTTCTCAACAAAACTAAAAAATGCAGCCAAATAAGATAGAAAAAGTAAACCCTAAATATAAAGCTGGATTTCGACAAGAAAAATACTACCATACTAGAGCAGAAACATGGATATAAAAATGAAATTACTCAAAATAAATAAAAATAAATCACAACACATCAAATTATTAAACAAACAAATAAGAATCGTATAAAAAAGAACGCTAAAGTAACAAACTGACGATAAACAAAAGTAAAAAAAAGTAACAAAAAAACATGAGAATTAAATTTTGTCATCAAAGCGAAAAATAGAAACATCAAAAATCATGATCGGTAGAAAATTTACGCTTAAAAAAAGTGATTTTCGCAATGATCAGGTGATTTTTTTAAAATTAAAAAAAAAAATAGAAAAGTAAAAATAGCAAGAAAATGAGATATCTGAAATTGTAATTTTCTCACCGGTTACAGATTGAGAAGGTGACAATCATGTTCGGAAACCGAAAGAACTTTGGTTGAAATCAGAATGATAAGAGATTAAACAATGAGATCTGGAACATCGAAGTTAGGCTTCAACCTCCATCGATGATAGCGAGGACACATGCAAGAAGAAGAAGAGAGTAACGTTCAGTTCAGAAATTGAAATTGAAATGTAAATGAAATTGAGTAGAATTTATTTGAGAAGAAATGGGAGTGAAATTGTGGCGAAATGAAGTCTTAGAGTGTGTGTTGGGGAACCGGATGAACCGGTAGGAGAGAAGGAAGGGGTTAAGAAAGAATGGTACCGGGGAGAAAGGGTTGAACCGGTTGACCGGTGTGGTTGGACTTATCAAGAGATTAAAGTGAAATGAATTTATGGCTTGAAGTCCGCCAATTAAAGACTGACTTGTGTGGCAATTGGCAATGACATGTGAGAAGTAAGGACAGTGGTCAATTGTGTAAATCAAATGAAAGCCCAAACATCAAATCTAAAAACTAGGAATTAATTAGTAGGCTAAACCAAATCATTTATGTTATGTTTGGTTTATAAAAGAAAGGTGGGTACATTATTTAAATAGAAAAAAAAAGGGGGAAGAAAAGGAAAGGGAGAAGACAGTAATAGAAAATAATAATCGACAATGAAAAATTTCTTTTATTTTTTAAAAAGTGGATTAGTTATTTTTTTTATATTTTTTAAAATTTGTACAAATTAGTTTTCAAGTTCTAGTTCAACTAACAAATGTTGATATTGTTAGGTCTTGAGTTTGAACATCTCGCAGTTGTGTTGATTAATTATGGTGTAATTTATCATCTCTTTTAAGACTAAACATAAAATGTATACATATTAATCTTTTTTTAATTTTTTATTAAAAAAGTGTTTACTTACCAAGGTACAATAGGATTATTATTAATTATTTTATTTTTTTAACACATTGTTTTGTTAAAAATAAAGAAATCTAATAAACCTATTAACATCATTTCCATTCTCGATTATATAAAATAAAATAAAAAACTCGATCCGTATTTAGATTTTTTTATCCTCATTTCTATCATGTTCTTCTTTAAATTAAAAAAATTATTCCTCATCTTGACCATTTTCATCCTCCTGCATGTATACTTTAAATTGCATGAATCTCAGTATTATATTCACTCTCATCTAAAATCAAAATTCTCAAATTTTCAATAAATCTTAAATCCATGAAATTCGATATTGCCAAGTCTCCATTACTATTGTATGAGCATCGAGTAATCTCCAATGTTTCCGAATTGGTTATTTTCACTATTATCATTTGTTTATCGACTCTAAAATAGTGGTTGCATTGTTGCATTAATGAGACATTCAGTAAGGAAGTAAACTGAATTTGGGAAGTGTGAGTAAGCCAAAGAAACTAAAAAAAAGTTTCAGTTAGCGTAGAAAAGAAACATTTGTATGATCGATATCTCCACTACGTATGTGCGATCGATGATACTTTGGAGATTATTTTGGTATGTACTGGTTCTCCTAGATTTTGGTATTAGGTTTTATTTTGGGTCGAACTCAGGCCAAAGTGGCCCATTTAATCACTACAATGGTCACATAAACACATAAGGTTCTCGAATTAGGGCATTTCATTATTAAACAAAAAGATTCTGAAATGGTCACATGATAGCAATCATATTATGATCACAACCACCTGATGGAAACAATCACCTTACATCATCGAGCACACACCTTCGAAATCATATGGTGTCTAAGAACCACATATCCTCTCACTGACAACCCTAACGAGTGTCTTATAGAAGCCACAGGGAATGCCATTTAAAAAGGACATATGGGGTAGACAAAGGTAACACTAAATTCTAACCTAAAAAACCTCTCACTTTTAGACACAAATTGACTTGATCGTCGAAGTGTGTGCAAGTACAGCCCCGATGTGAAGCTTGGAGTTTAGAAGAGGTAAGTGTGTTGAGAAATCAAGAGATAGACTTTTAAAACTCCTTTAAAAATCACTCTCAAGAGCGAAAAAATTTCTCTAGCCAAGGATCACGTATGCACAAAAATTTACAAGAAAGGTTCATGTGTTTACCTCTTGAAGCATCGAGGATGTAACAAATCACCATCACTGAGCATCTCTCTTGAATCGTTATTTAACTTTGATCACCAATGCGAAAATTATTGGAGTCTCTACATAGTTCACACGAGTACAAAATGAAACATGGTGTTAGCCAATCTTTGAGGGTCGTGATAATTTGAATTATTTGGAGAGTGTGATATTCTTCTATGTATAGTGAATGAGTCACTAAATGTTTAAAACCCTAAAACTCGTATTTTGGACCCAAACCAAAATAAGTCCTAAAAGTTAGATTTAATTAAACTATTTTAATTAAATTAAATCATATTTAACTACATTAATTTCCGACCCTCATTTATATAATCAAATCAAATCAAATCATATTCAATTAAATAAATTATAAATATATTAATGTATTAAATCATATTTATTACAATTAACATCTAATTATATCAAATCTTATTTAATTTAATCATTCATTCCGCTGTCAGTACTACCCTTATAGGTTCTCACTGAAATGATAATAATATTATATATAGTTTATATAATAGAAAATATTTTAAACAATAATTGACATCTAGTAATGCATCATTGTTACCCGAACGATGAGAAAACTAGTGATACAATTTAAACCATACCATGACCACTATTTATTGTGTAGTGATTGTTCTTTGGTCCAAATGTCTAATTGAACGCAAATCACAATATGTGTCATCCTTGCAATACTCAATTCTTTATTTTTCAATCTCAAAGTAGACGCATAAACTATTGGACCTAATATCACATATTGATTCATGCTAGCATGACCATGCATTTCTACAGTCTCACTCTATCGAGTGGCCCAAAACATAACTCTTGTTATGTAGGAGGGACAAATTATATCTACATCACCACACCCCTCCACATGGTTTATTGCAGGCATAATAACCGCATTTATGATTGTTATGTTACATACAACGTTTGATGGTCTTAAAGCCTACAACTCTCCATGTAAGGATCATAGTGACTTCAAGTCGAATGACTACTCACTATGGTCGCACAAGAATCGTTAATGACACTTACACAAAAATTATGTAGTATTTTTATCAACTCTCCATGAGATATAATAATCAATCTACTCACATAACAGTCTGATGAATTATTGTCGTTCTAATTAACAAAAATACTTTAATTATGATGGATCTATTCATGTTGGTATAGGGGGATCTTTCCCCCCGCGAAGGAAAAAAATTTCAAAGACAAATGTCTAATTATTTTTGTTTTGCCCATATAAAAAATAGTTACTACCTCTCTATAAAATAATTTTTTTAAAAAAAACAAACGTAGAAAAATTATAAGTGACTAAAAGAAATTTTTATTATATATCTATCCTTCTAATTGGTAGTAATTCTTAACATATATTCTCCTAATTTTATCAAATCTTTAACACAAAACAGTTACAATGATAAAAAGATATTGTTGCATATTAAAAAGAAAAAACCGTCCTACATATATATAGACTATTTTGGGGTGTTTTATAAAATTTTAATTTGTAAAAACTGAAAATATTTTTCTTTTATAAAAATACTATAGATTATTTTCTTGCCCCCATTGTAAAAAGTTGTTAGATCCGTCATTGTGTCTAAGTAATAAAAGTTTGTGGCTGTGACCTCATAAGTTTTACTCAATGAAGATAAAGATGTTGAGAAACTTTAAAAATAAGTCAATTTTTTTATTAAAAAAATTCAATCTACCCAATTTTCTAAAGTGAAATTATTTTTGAACTAAAATTTCGACATAAAACACCGTATAAATATATAATTTTAATTTTTTATTAATATTTTCTCTCTTCGTCTCCTTGGATAATGATGAGAAAAGATACTGACTCGTGATGTATTTTATACGATTTCTGATGTATACAATGTCAACTTGTGAAGGGATTTAGAAGGAGGTTACATTTTGGTTCAATGATATTGTATTACCCTCGTTTTTTTATTCTTTTAAGTATATTATAAAAATTTACCTAAAAGAATTTATTATAAAAATTATTAAAAAAATGAAAATAATAATTAATGATATAGTTGAATAAGTTTTTAATCCTATAAAATTTTAATTTATATATCTATATATATATATATATATATATATATATATAAACTCTACAAACTTTCTATTTTCATTTGTAGTCTTAGTTTTTAACTCCCTCATGTGTATCTCTAAATTTTTGAATGTGATTTTTGTGGGTATGTTTAAAATATTAGAATATCTCCCATAAAAATTTAGAATTAGTTCTTAAAAGATGAAATAAATATGAACTTTTAAGGGGTAAAAAAATCATATTTAATTCATTTTTTTGTTAAAAAATTCTAAATTTTTGTAAAGACTTTTTTATAATAACCTAAACATGACTGCAAAAATTCATTCAAAAATCCGATGGATAAACATTAGTTTACTTAAAAGTAGGGACGAAAAAGGAAAACAAATAGTTTTTGGGATTAAAAGGTTAAGAAATATTTTTAGGGACTAAAAATAAAATGTTAAAATTTTATAGAGACTAAAAACTTATTTAACCTTTAATAATAATATAAATTGAATAACAAAAATACCAAAGATGTTGAAATAAAATCAATTAGTGTCTAAGGTGTCATCCAATACCTTATGGTGGAGATCTTCTATTATGGTTAAGTTGTTGGCGATATCTTGCACCTGATGAATTTGTTTTTGAGAATATCGATGAGACGATGATATGGAATAACTATTTCCACCTTGAGTCTAGTTAAATATTTGATTCAACGGAGTATGCATTCGTAAAGAATGGATGATATATGTTTTCAAAGGCGTGAACAATTGATTCAAGTGTAATGTAATTAGTACTGAATATGTGATACATTAAGATGTCGTCGCTTGATGCAAGAGATTGTCGACAACTGACTTGTTGCTGTTGGTAGTGGTCAAAACTAAATTGATCTCCCAATTTGAACCCATAAGATTGATGTGATGTGTATGGATAGGAGTGAAGGGGTGACTCTATGATGGTACATAATATGGAGTTTGTGGTGTTGTGTTGAACATGAATTCTTGAAAAAATTGGGTGTCCGTAATATTGTTGATAATACATAATTATGACTCCTATATGAGGTTAATATGATGTATTACAATTCTAAAATACGAATACTTAAGAAAAGTTCTCCAAATAGTTTCTACATTTAAATTGAAATAAAAGTTAGAGATAAAGTGACAAGAAAAATACGGAATATGTCAGGTAATCAGTCATACTTGAAAATATTGTTCGAATATTATTGACAAATTTATTAAACCTCAATTATTTTTATAGTAATTTTAATCAATTTATATTATTGTTATTAATAATAATTTTTGTATATTTAATATTTTTTTATAAAAGACAATCCTGATTTAAAAGCCAACAAATAAATATTGATTGTCCCTCCTAAATGGTTCAACAATATGCGGTTTCCAACATGACCACCTTCGACATAGTGGTTCCTCTTTTTTAAGCCACCCAATGGAGCTTTGAGCTTGAATAGCCAAAGAAAGTTGTTTGCCTCCTTAAAATGTGGTCCTACAACCAAGATCTCATGGATAAGATCTTAAATGCACCCTTCTAAATCCTTTCACAAGTTCACTAGGGAGAGAAGAGGGAGGTGAGAGTTTTAGAGGAAGAGACTAGAAGAAAAAATAGAGATTTTTAATTTTTTTTGAGAAAGTATTTTTATAAAGAATGATAAATGAATGTTTTTAATTAATATATTTTTAATATTGAAAATATTATAAAAACATAAATTGAATTTGAAAAATTTATCAAAGTTTTCCAAAATCCTTATTCAAAGCAATTTTTTAATTCCATAAATTAGAATATTTTGTATTGTCAAAGAAAAAATAACTCCAAAAGGCTACCTCTTTCAAAATGTCTATTATTTTCACTCCATCCTTCTATTTTTTCAATGTTCTCCCGACTCACTCTAAACTCCAAAACACACCTTTAGCAAACTTAAAAAATGGATAGTCTAAATAAAATAAAATAAAATAAAATAAAGGATACTATGGTATTTAATTGGGAAAATAGGGTAGTTTGGTATTTCTTTTAAAATGGAATATATAAAAAAATCCCTGTATATGGTTGTAGATTTCATGGTTATTTATTTTTGATAAAAAATATTTTAGAAAATAAAATTATTAATAATAATCACACTGCTTGTAAACTCACTCTTTTTAAATAAAAAAAAATAACTTGTGCATATTTTTTTTAAAAATAAAAAATTTAAAATAACAAAAAAGGACAAAATAGGATAAAAACTCCTGATGTAATTTTGTCTTCCAAATTATTAAGTCACACTCAAAATCGAAGGGTTAAGGTAAAACTTATAATTAATCTTTGATATATCTATAAAATTTAATGTATAGCTTAAATATTTTCTTACTCCAATCTAATTTTATATCAAAACTTTTCAATGGTTAAACATATCTTTTTACTACTAAAAATCAAGATTTTCATTTTCTATTCTTTTTTATCTCTTACTTTTTCATATTTTATTACTTTTATTTTTTTCTACTTCTCTCAGCTCACTTACTTTTTCACATTTTATTCTATTTTCCAATTTTAAAAGCTTTCTTAAATTTTCATTTTTTATTACTTTCTTTTCAATTTTATATTTGAAACTAAAATTATATATATTCAATTTCTCACCATCTCTTTTCTTATTCTTTTTCCCATCTCTTCATATCTTCTCGAATTTTTATGATCTTTTTTAATTTACCATTTATATAAAAATAATAACTACTCTAGAAAATTATGTGTATAATTTCTTCAAATTTATACGTGTTTAATTTTCATATTAAAATTGTCTTTACAAATAAATTATATAAAGTTATTTATTTCAATATTCTCTGACATAATTACATAATTACATCATTCTTCTTTTAGATAGAATGTATTTTTTATTACTTTAATACAAACATATATACTGTTGTACATGATTACCATGAATTCGAATTTATAGTTAAGTTCAATGCGAATGACATTTTAAGCTTTTTTTTCCTTTTAAAAAGCAAATTTGTTTTCACACATTATATTCAACAAATTTTGATGGATAAAAATGTAACTATGAGTTTGCACTATTTTTTCATGAAATTCTAACACAACCAAACTTTTGGAAAATAGTTTTATATAAATCATACATTAAACAAATATATGTCATTAGTCAATTAGTTAAAAAAATTGTCTTTCATGAAATTATTAATTAAAAAATAACTATGTATTTCACTAGTATTATATCTCTTAAATGTCTTATACAGGAAAATTTTAAAAACAATATAATACATTAATTATAATTTTAAATTTTCTATATAAATCATGTAGAAGAGAAAATATTTGTCATAGATCATTTGCCAAAATGATGACATCAACAACAATAATAATGTAGAAGCGGAAAATATGATGCAAAGTGGCTCACATGGTAATGGTATCCTTAGAGGGAACTAAATTTAAAATATTGAAACATTCCAAAATAAGAAACATCGTTTTCCATTGACATTAAATATAGAAGCACCTTTCATTTTCATGGGAGAACAAAGATGGAGACACAATTAGGTTAGCTAGGTGTTCTCTATATATTAAGCATTAACCTAACCTAACCAAACCAAACCAAAATACGGTATCGGTTTCCCAACTTCATTCATCCAAAGTTTGTTTAGGTGGGGAATCTCTCTCTATTTTTTATTTTTTTTAATAAATAGATGGCGAATCTCTCTATGCCTAATTCCTAACACTATCTATTATATTTTCTTTTGTATTTGGCGTCTCTTTGGTTATGAATGTAACTCCAAGAAGGGAAATATTGTGAGATAAAAAAGTGAAACCTAACACAGAATATGACAGCTTGGAATCAGTTATTTATTTATTTTTTTTATCTTCACTCTCATATTTTTTTATTAAATGTAGAGATGATTTTTTAACCAACTTCTAATTAATTTACAATTTATCATTCTTGTGTTTTTTCAAAGATTTATTTCGTATTAAATAACATCATCCAATAAATAAGTACTTTATACAAATCACATGAAGTGATATTTTTTGTCCAGCATAGATAATTTGGTAAAATCAAATGAGTTATAAGAAAGAGTTCTTGGGTTCAAACTCAAAATAATTAACATAACTAATAATTTATTAACATTTGTTTGTATAAAAATCAGGAGTGTTATTTTTGTTCATTTTACGTATATTAAAAATAATAACTATAAATAAAAGAAAAAGAATAGTAATTTTAGCACATTATCTTTATTAAAGATTGGTGTACTTTTTCACTATCATAAATATACATAAACATTTAGTGAAATATATATATTTTGACAATAATATACCTATGATTTATTAAAGGATTTCATTTGTATATGTTGATAGTGTAAATTTTTTTATACACATGCATCCAATTAAATCACTTCATATTGATTGGATGCATGTGTAAAAACGCTTTACACCGTCAATGCATATTATTTAATTACTACTGATTCGATCTTGGTTCAACCTCGATCGTACTTTGGAACATTAAACTATTACCTATACTGATTTAATGTCAAGTATATTTTTTTTTGTGAAGAATATTTAAGGTGCTTCTGTCTAAGGTAAATAAAATTTTTGGGTTCACTAAAGACTTATAGATAGATTATACATTTTATTTTCCTCTAATAATATTAACAAAAATCAAACCCCAACTTATAAATCTAATTATTGGTTATGTCCAATAGATTTTAGTTACTTTTTTTATTTACATAAATTTTAATTACCTTACTACTAATAGTTTGTAGTGGATATTTTTTTTTTGAAAAAAAAAAGAGTTTGTAGGATTGTTCTGTTAAGACAAACTCTCAAATTAAGTTTTGATGAAAATAAACAAAGGTTAATTAAGAATGTTAATTATAATTCTAAATGTTATGTTAATTTAATCTGTGCTCTTGAGTGTTTTTATTAAAGATAGGAACCAAGCAAAACAAAGAAATCAAATGAAAAACCAAACAGAACATTCTTGACCATAAGCTGTACAAAACAGAGAATGTTATGCAGAATCAAAATTGATTGTCGCAGCCACTTCACCAATCATTCTCCACCACTTTAAAAAAGCTTATGCCTTAATTCTTAATACTAAGTTCATCAGTACATGACAAGGAACAAGTAGAAATCATTCTTGTTTAAAGAGGCTATCGAATCACTGAGATAAAACATCATGAATCAAAGCAAGTCAAAACTGATTGCAACTTTCTCCAATCTGGAACTGTCAAGAAAGTTGAAACAAAACTGAACTTCAAGATTGATTATCAGTCCCTAGACTGTCCAGAAGACTATCAAACCAGATTGATCATCAATCTCCATTTCTAATGATCATTCTCCGTTTCTAAAAGAACAATATCCGTTTTCTGCAGAAACAGACTTCTCAGTTCTACAGAAGTTGTTTACTCCTTTCCAAACAGTGTTGGATCAAATCAAGTATCCAAATCAAATCCCAATAATCAAATAAATATTTTCGAAGCTTAAGGGATTTTAAAAACGCGGAGAAAAGCTATTTAAACTTGAGTAAATCAGGCCAGTTCAACAGGCCCAAAACAGTTCACTTGAATGGATTATTTTTATTCACTTATACTGTTTTGGTTAAAAGTAACAGAGCACTACCAACAGCTCTTTCTGACCAGAATTAAATGCTCAAATCGTCTATAAAAGGAAGGCAAATTCGCAAGCATCATTCAGAACTTCAAGTGCCAAGTATTCTCATTAAATCATATTCACTTGCATTCTTGAAGTCATCTCATTCACAAAAAGAATCAGGCTGAAACTACCATACACTTCCAGCTTATCTTACTGCGTTCTTTTTATTCTGAATCTATTCTCAAACAAGAGTTGAGCATAATTAGATTCAAACAAACCTTTTAAATCACTATTGTGTAAACTCACAACTATAAGGATTGTTTATAGTTTGAGTGTGATTAAAAGAGTAAATTGTAAAATCCTATCAGATTTGTTAGGTGACTTGATTGAATCCTTTCTGGGTGGAAATGAAGTGTAGTTACATATCAAGGTTGATCTTTAACTGTGTAACCAAAATATTGTTCTTCGTTCTTTGAAAACTTAGTGAAAATTTCACAGTTGTAAGGACATGACGTAGCTCGAGTTGGGTGAACCAGGATATATCATTGTGTGGTATCTCTTTCTTATCTCTATTTACATTTAGTTATTTTTATTATCAAGTTAAATAGAGAAACTAAAAACTGTGATTTTAACTAATCTAGAACGTTCTCCGTTTTCTGTTTCAGAACCAAGAATGTTCTCTGTTTCTGTTTTCATAACCAAGATCATTCTTGAGTTGTTTTTCTTAAGTTTTTAACATGAAATTTTAATTAGGCAAGATTACAATTCAAACCCCATTCCTTATAACTTGACATTGCTGCTTTATGCTCCTCACTTATTTGCTCCGGACTCTATGTTTAGTTTATGAAAGAAAAATAGAGAAAAAAAGGGTGAAAGGAAATAAAATTAAAAAAAGATAAAATGAGGTGATTGTATAGTGGTTTAGTATAAGAGAAAGTGAAAAGAAAGATTGAAAAGAAAGAAAATGACATATTTACAAAATGATACAAATATTCTAAGTTGAAAAAGTAAAACAAAAAACAAATATTAGTCAAATATTAATGAACGGTGGACACTATGGTTATTTTAAAATTATTGCATGAGTTTTTATGTTTTCTTCTCACTTTAAGAGAATTAGTTTTAAATGGGACCCACACAATTTTTTCATTTCATTCAAATTAAATGACATTCAAGGAGGAAATAGATTTTGGAAGTTGTGCCTTCCCTTTTCCTTTTTTTTTTTTTTCTCTTCACTTTCCATTATCCCTAGTTTCTAACATAGTGTAAAATTTTCTTTTTTTATTGGTTTGCCTTACTAACACAATACTTTAGTGAGCTGCTCCTGTGATAGAGCACTAAACTATTGGCTCAAAAAATTGTGTATAGAACTTCTTCCTCTTTTTATATTTTTAAAAGCCTCGATATTTTTTTAAAATTAATCTCCTCTTGATTGACTGATTCATATGGAATTTGTTTATATCAGTCAATCCAAACACAATTTTTATCAGTTATAAAACTTGTTCTTCTCCCTCCAACTTCTTCTTTCTCTCCATTTCGTAGACACAAACATAAAACATGTCGGTTGAGATGTCACCACCATCGCCACTTAGTTTCCCTAGAAGTACTAAGGATATGTCATTCTTAATATCATTATAGGATCGTGTGGTATCTAACATATATGTTGGAGAGATAAATATTAATTTATTAATTTTATTGTAATTTTATTTTTTAAGTGTAGTTTATTATTAATTAAGTATTTACTTAAAATTTAATTAATTTAATTTCATTTTACATTGTTTTAGATTTATTAATGAATTTTATTTCACTTTTAGTTACATTGAATAACTATTTTTTTCCAGCTCTATGAAGTAGTGAATTGTGTCCATCACAGACGGAAGATGTCATCACTAGAAGTTCTAGATGTTGTTGATTGGTGTATTGACACATTTCGATTTTCTGAGTTGTTAGCTGTTGCTCAAACCAACTATGGAGAAATTGATCTAGGTTTTTTATCAACATTTGTAGAGATGTGACATTTAAAAACTAACCGCTTTTATATCTTTTTTGGTGAGATGACAATTACATTGAACGACGTCTACTGTTTGATTTAGTTGCCTGTCATTCAAGGACTGATCCAGAAATCAATTGAACGAGGGGCCAAAAAAAGTTGTTATTAAATAGATTTAAATATATATTTGGTTCCTGTAAATATATTACTTTTTGATTTTAGTCCCTGTAAATTTTTTTGTTTAGATTTAGTCCTTTTAAAATCAGAGACGATTGACTTTGGCCCATAACGTCAAATCAAGATTAAAAAAATGACAAGTTTTTCAAAAACCCCTAAATCCCTCTTTTAATTTCTATTTATATTTTCTTTATAAAATAACTCTAATTATTAAATAAGCAATAAAATTTGTTAATTAATATAATAAAATATTTAATTTTTAATATATCATAAAAGATGATGTGTCGGCGTGTATACATAGACCCATGTGTCATGGCGATTTATCAGTTTTTTTTTCAGGGACCAAAACCAATTGTCTCTGATTTTACGGGGACTAAATTCATACAAAAAAAATTACGGAGACTAAAATCAAAAAGTGGTATATTTGCCCCAGGACCAAAGACATATTTAAACATATTAAATATTACATAAAATTTAATTGTAAAAGTTATTTAACGTGTAATATAAATTGAATTTAATTTGTATGTTTATAGGGACAAATAAAAAAATCTCGATGACAAGGGATAAAAATTATGAGAATAAATATCAACTTTTTTTTACTAAAAAATAGTATTCATTTATTCAAATAAGTAGAAATCACATCGATCAACAATATAATTCAAAGTCACTAAAAACAAAAATAATGAATTTGCGAGCAAATTCACATTCTAGGTTAATAGCAAAATTGAAGTGTCTAAAAACGTCAAATTCATTGATTGAATTTGCACTGAATCGAAGTTAATCTGACAATCTGAAGCCAAACGAACACCGCAACAAGACGGGAAACCAAAATAACTCTGCAACCTTGTGGGAAACCAAAGAAACATCCACTAAAATGAAGAAAACATGAAAAAAAATCTAAATATACGTGAAAATCACTTGTTTAAATGAAAGAGAATGAAAAAAATAATTTAAAGGAGGTAATTTCAGACCAAAAATTGACCCTAAACCACCTGAAGGAAGCGGCTAGGTTTAGTAGTTTAAGCTACTAAATATCAATTTTTTGACTGAGAATAAATATCAGTTAATCATAAAATTCTATTACAACTTCATTTTTGGTAAGGATTTTATTTTATATTTCAATCATCATATATATATAATTTTTTTTTTTATAAAGTTTATAGGAAATTCAAGCAGTGGTTTTTTGAGTTTACATCTATTAGGAACTAGACTTGTGTCTGGTCCAATTCATACTAAAAACTAGATAAATCAAACAAAAACGAAGGTTGGGCCAGTCCAGGGTTGGACAACTTTTTTTGAAAACATTCAAAACAGCAATGTTTTGTAGACAAAAAAACTTCTTATGTATAGCTAATTTTCTTATCTGTTGTATACAAACTTTCGATGTGGGACTTGACTAAAATAATGTCATCTATGAATTTATGAATTTCAACCGGTAACCAATCATTGAAGGGAATAACTCTAGGTTGTTGCACCTTGCTAACTGATGGTCGAGGTGTGAGCTTTTTGACTGATGATCGAGGTTGTTGTACCTTACTAACAGATGTTATAGTGCTACACAACACTTGCATCCACATACTCTCACCAAGATGAATCACGATTGGTTGATTTATCTCTTTTTAATACCTTACTTTTGCCTTGTTTTTGTGCACCCTTTATTTTAACCTTATCAACAGGTAGACACATCGATGTAGTGGATGGATACAATGTAAGACCTTAAATTTTCTAAACTCTAATTTATGCAATTTTATTGTTTTTTGTGTTGAATTGCTTAAGCTATTAGCCCAATTTTTATTTTATGAAATTAAATACCAAAGTATAATTTTGTTAGAGTTAGTAATATATTTTTGGAGAACTGATTAAAATTATTTATTAGAGTATAATTTAATTAAGTTAAGAAAAAATTTATTACCAAACAAAATTTTAAAATGTCGCTTGTTGCTGATAAATTCACCTGTCAATTGAGTTACGACGAGAGTAGATATTTTTATTAAATTAGATTGAGAAGTGAGTAATGTGATGTATGTACGAGTGATTAGATGATATAACGATGATTGTAGTAATATAACTAAATATTTAATTATAATATATTTATTTATTTTTTTGTTTGTAAGTTAAAAAAAATGAAGGAATGAACCGAACTTTTTTAGTGTGCATCGACCTCCACCTTACATTGTCCTCATTATGTTTTCCTCCCTTTCCATTCTTCTTTGTTTTTCTTTCTTAGCCATAGTGTTGGTGCTTTGACCAAGAACACAAATCACCTTTTTCCTCCTTGATCCAAGCTTTGTTTAAGGAAAAATTTAGAAGACAAATTTGTTCTCTCAACTAGGAGAAGCTAGTGTACCATTTTGTTTGAGGTAATAAAATCTCCTTCTCCTCCTATTCTTGCAATATTATGGGCATGCTTGTGTTGGGGAAAAGAGTGAGATTTTTAGTTACAATCCATTTGTTTTGTGTTCTTGTTGTAGTGAAAAACTGAAATGAGCAAAAACTCTCTTTTTCCTCTCTAAATAGGTTGTGTTGTGTAGATGATGTTTTTCCTATGTTTTTTCCAGATGGTTTCACTTGATGTAGCATGAGGTACTTGAACAAAAAATAAAATCCTCTATTTATTGGAAAAAAATGTGATCTATGTGTGTGAGCAAAGAAGATTTTATTTTGAAATGTTCTTGTATTAATGAAGGTTAATGATGATACTTTTGTTGTTAGATTATTTTTAGATTTCAAAAAAAAAAAAATATTGATTGATTTTCATATGTATTTGAGTTATGTAATGAGTTGTTTTCAAATAAATGAGTTTGAGCTGAAGTTGAAATTTTACAAGAAAATTTAGAGTTGTGAAAAAGTTCAAATTTTAATTAAGTTAAAGAGTTTGAGCAAAAAGTTAGATGGAAATTAAAATGTTTAGAGTAAAAAATGTTACTATTTTAATTACTCTTGGACTGGGTTTAAAGAAGAAGTTTAAAGTACTTTATTAACTCAAATTTTTTGTGCTCTAATGGTTGACTGATATAACTTAAAGAATAAAAATATTTGAATTGTCGAGTATGCGTATGTGTGGATTGGAAAATATTCGTTTTTATGTAGTTCTAAATAAATAATGTATCACTTGGTTGTAAAAGTTTTTTTATGTGAAAAATATTTAATTTTGGAATTATGATGTGGTTGGATAAATTTTGGTGGTGAACAAATTGTTATGAATCTTTATGTCTATGTAGTTAGCTCATTGAGTCTCGAAAAGGAATCAAGACCGTTGACACCCAGTTAGCGGTGGAGAGAACTCTGAAATATTAATGTTATTGTGGTGATTAAAGAAAAATGATTTTTCTTAGTTTATTCCTTTCCAAAAATAGTTGTTATGATTGATGATCAAAAATGTACACATGTGGTTATCAAATCTTTGAAATTGTGTGTAAAGGAAAATTACTAAATTGTGATTTCAAGTTTTTATATGTATACATTCAATTTTTAGAAAACTTTGCATGATTTTAATTAAAGTTTCAAGTTTATTAAGTAAAGGTTAAAGTCTTGAGTTAGAATTTCATTTTTTTTAAAAAAAGATTTTATGTTTCATGAATTAAAATACAAACTTTGGTGAAAAAATATATATTTTGAAAGGAATGAAACTTTTTCAAATAGTTAGAACTTTGAAACTAGAAAAAAACATTAATTGATATATTTTTTTTTTGTGGTTATGTTGTTATGAGGTAAATACTTTGATTGAACACTTAGTCTTTAAAAATGTAGTAGATCAAACTTGTAGTTATTTGAAACAAAAAAATGAGTTATGGCAAATTTGAGAAAATTTGTGGTTATGTGAAAAAATTTGAGAAAAATAATTTAAGACGTTTTGAATAATTGTTAGTGAATTCTCTAAAAATATGTTTTTATATGTTGAAAGTGTGTATTGTGAATAATAATACTATTAGTCCTTACTCGTTTTAAATTCTTTTAGTAAATATACTCTAAGGGGATTAGGAGTAAGAAAAGGTTTTCAAGATAGTTAAAGTCTCAGGGAGTAATTTGACAAAGTCAAATTAGTTTGCAAATAGGGACCTTATATGTGTAATTGATGTGTGAATATGTGATGGTTAATATTGACGTAATTATGCATTTATGATTGATAATATGGGTTGCTACATGTTATGAATTTTATTGATGAGAATATGTCTTGAGTATGCTCTGTGAAAAGTATGAAAAATTGTCAGTGTTTAATGAGTATTAAAAGGGGAGTCTTTTAATAGATACATTTACATAATGATTGTTGTGAAAGAGTCAAAGTATGCTCATGTATTTCATAGTTAGTGGTGACCGTGATGGGCCACGGTGTTAATGGTGACCACGATGGGCCACGGGATGGTTCTATGAGTTGATAGGTCCATCTTATCCTTACGAGGATTTTTTTGTCGTGTAGGTATATGATAGACTGCATTATAGTAAATCGTGCTGATCTGTGATAGGTGGCACCTCGATAATTAGTACTGGTTTGTGATAGGCATTACATTAGGGTTTGGAAATTCCGGAGTCATGTGCATTGGCATATAAGCATTACATTAGGGTGCTTGGCACGCGAGTCATGTTTGTTATAATATGATATTTATATATACATACTTTGTTATTGTTTGTTATCGTGCCGTAATTGCTAAGTGTTATTGCTTGTCTTTATGACATAATTGTTAAATGTTATTTGTTAATTTTGGTTGGTGACCCTTTACATTATTGTGGAAATTGGGCTTTGCCGTCAGATGATACCCGAGTTCGTTCCACCGATTGTTACCTTGACGACGGAAACGTCGTTAGACTTCCCTGACCGACATTCGTCGACTGCTTGGGTATACGACCCCATCTTAAGCAAGGCTACATATACGGGGAGGGCGGTGAAGACAAGTAGGAGAGTTGGGGTAGTATATCTCGTGGATCTCACTCACGAGAGGATCGACTATCCGGTACCCTCAGGATTGGTGCTCGGGGTGAATGGAGCATGGGAGGATGCAGAGGATGCCTCAGTTAGAGTTGAGACGGAGGCCACCGTAGAAGCTGGGGATACAGTGGTTGGACTGGGGACTGGCGGGAAGGATAAAGGGCCGATGCCAGCGGGAGGAGATATTGTAGGACCGTCTAGACTAGTCGGGGACCAAGGTTTTGTTGATGGATTTCCTGTACCTTGGATGGTGCCACCCCAGGTCGAGTCAGAGCTTCCACTTCCGGGAAATGATCCTCTACCGATTGTCATTGAGGTGGTGAGCTGTTCTGAGATTCCAGCGTCGCCGAAGTCACCTATCTCGTGGGTGGACCTAACTTAAGAGGAGACTGATCCCTCTATGGCTGATGAGGAGGAGGAAGTTACTTCGAGGAGAGATATTGCGTCAGAAGGAATTTGTGCAGTGTGTGGAGGTCATCCTTGTTACTATAGTTGTTAGTGGATGATCATATTAGTTTTTGTTGTATAGGGCCTTAGTGTCTTTCTTTTGGTGGTTGTACTTATTTTGTTTTGGGATGACTGTATCTATGACATACCTTGACAGTTGACTTTTGTTTGGTGGGTCCATGTTCCATTTTTTGACGTGATCATGGTGGAGATAGCATTCTTGGAGTAGTACTTATATGCAGGTGTCTCCGAGAATACCCCAGGGGGTATGAGCGATGTCTGATAGGTCTCATAGCCCCGATGTATTTTCTATTTGTATACTTTGAATTATTGTCCCAAAAACTATTTTAGCTTGTTTGTATATATGACGTAATTATTTATTTTAGCTTGTTTGTATATATGACTTAATTATTTATGACTCTTGTTGTATATATTTTCTATTTGTATACTCGCGCTATTAAAAATCGAGGTGTTATAATGTGGTATCAGAGCTTTGGTCAGATTGTAGGTCAACCTGTAAGTTGGGAGTCGTTATCTGATCATGCATCGGGGTAGGTTGTTAGAGTTGTCAGGTCTTGTGTAGTTGTTATGTGCTGATGTAGTCGAAAGTTATCTTTTCAAATTCTTCTAAGTGGTGTTAAGATTTCTACTTGATGTTGGTTTTGTAGGAAACAATGCCTCCAAGAAGGAACAACATTGCAAGAGTCGACGTCAATTGGGGCGATCAAATGGCTGAAGAAATGAATAACATGGCTGCTTCTGTTGCTGCACAGATAGCTGCAAACACTCTACGGGACCTGGAGAAAAGGGAAAGAGAGATTTGTGCTGTTGAGTCAAGGGGATTGGAAGATTTCCGTCATTACAGTCCTCCAAAGTTCAAGGGTGATGAGAGTCCAGAAAAACCTGATCAGTGGATTCAAGAAGTGGAAAAGATATTCGAAATGATTAATTGTCAGACAGGGGTGAAGGTCAACTATGCTACGTATCTGCTACTAGGGGATGCTGAATATTGGTGGAGAAGTACAAGGCTTTTGATGGGATCAGCTCATGAGGAGATGAACTAGGAGTCGTCCAAAACGAAGTTTTTAGACAAATACTTCCCGATGAGTACCAGGACTAAGTTGGGCGATGATTTTCTTAAACTCTATCAGGGAAATATGACAGTGGGTGAGTATGCTGCTAAGTTTGAGTCATTGTCAAGGCATTTTAGGTTTTTTCGTGAAGAGATTGATGAACATTTTATGTGTCACCGTTTCGAAAATGGCTGAAGTATGAGATTCAAGACTCTATCCTGCCATTGGGAATTCAACGTTTCCAAGTCTTAGTGGAGAAATGTAGAGAGGTTGAAGACATGAAGAACAAAAGGGACAACTGAGGAGGGAACTTTAGTTTAGGGGGGCCTAATCGGGTGAACCATTAGAACAACAAGGGAAAGCAAGTTGTTAAACCCTATAACCGACCGCAGAACAACAACAGGGGTCAGAATCGCCCGGGGAACTAGAACTTTGGAAGACAATTGGGACAAGTGATTCGATGTTTCCGATGTGGGGAAGAGGGACATTATGCTAATGCTTGTACCTCTAAGAGTCTTCCTTGCTACACTTGTTAGAAGCCAAGGCACTTTGCAAGGGATTGCAAGGCTCTGAAGGTGGAACCAATAGTGAATGCAACTAGGGCTACTCGTCGTACTGCTAAAGGACGCGTTTATTGCATAGGTGCTGAAGTTGGAAATCAATCTAGCGACTGCGAGATTGCAGGTAACACTCTAACTGCACTTTTTAATTTGGGGGCAACCCATTCCTTCATTGCCATGGAATGTGCGAATTGTTTGAAGCTATCTATGTCTTCTCTGCCTTTTGATTTGGTTGTTTCCACACCTGCTTAGACTTTAACCGTAAATACTGCATGTTTACATTGTCAAGTAACTATTCATAATAGAGATTTCTTGATTAATTTGATTTGTTTGCCCCTACAATCCCTCGAGATCATTCTCGGTATGGATTGGATGTCATATGATTATGTAATCTTGGATTGTGCTTGCAAATTGGTTCTTTTCCCCGAGCCAGGAGTCGTTCGATATCTAGTTGCTAACAAACTCGGAGTGTCACTAAAAGAAGGAACTCAAGAGTTTGTGTCATTAGCTAACGTGGAGAGAAAGATAAATGTGAGCATAGAAGACGTGGTGCTTGTCAAAGAGTACCTAGATGTATTTCCAACAGAAATTCTAGGATTACCACTAGTAAGAGAGGTGGAGTTCTTCATTGATCTACACCCAAGAACCAGACCTATTTCGATTGCGCCTTATCGGATGTCACCATTGGAATTGAATGAGCTCAAAGGCCAAATTGAAGATTTGTTGGAGAAAGGATTTATTAAACCAAGTGTGTCACCATGGGGAGCCCCTGTATTGTTAGTAAAGAAGAAGGGCGGAAGCTCGCACTTATGTGTGGATTATAGGTAGCTTAATAAGGCAACTATTAAGAATCATTATCCTTTACCACTTATCGATGATTTGATGGATCAGGTGAGATGAGCCGTAGTATTTTCGAAGATTGATTTGAAGTTAGGTTACCATCAGATTCGAGTAAGAGAAAGAGATATTCAGAAACTACTTTCAGAATTCGTTACAGACATTATGAATATCTTGTTATGCTATTTGGAGTTACCAATGCACCAGCAACTTTTATGGATTACATGAATAGAATCTTTTGTCCATTTGTAGATAAGTTCGTTTTAGTGTTCATCGATGATATATTAATTTATTCAAGGACTGAGGAAGAACATGGAGAGCATTTGCGTCAAGTTCTTGAAGTTTTAAGCGAGAAGCAACTGTATGCCAATTTGTCGAAGTGCGAGTTTTGTCTAGAAAAAGTGAACTTCTTAGGACATGTGATAACCAACGAAGGAATCGTTGTGGATCCGGCAAAGATTGAGACAGTCCTCGCTTGGAAACAACCTCAAACTATCACTAACATACGAAGGTTCGTCGGACTAGCAGGATACTTCAAGAGGTTTATTGAAGGTTTTGCTAAGATTATAGCTCCATTGACACAACTCACTAGAAAGGATGAGCCGTTCGCATGGACAGAGAAATGTGAGGAAAATTTTTAGTTACTAAAGGAAAAGCTGACAACCTCACCAGTATTGGTCTTACCACAACCAGAAGAACCATACGAAGTTTATTGTGATGCGTCTCACAAGGGTTTGGGGTGTGTCCTGATGCAACACAAGAAGGCTGTAGCCTACGCCTCAAGACAATTGAAGACTCATGAAATAAACTATCCCACTTATTATTTGGAGCTTGCTGTTGTAGTCTTTGCATTAAAGATCTAGAGGCACTACTTATATGGATGCACGTTCACAGTGTTCAGTGACCATAAGAGTTTGAAATATTTGTTTGATCAAAAGGAATTGAACATGCATTAGAGAAGATGGATGTAGACTCTCAAGGATTTTGATTTCACATTGCAGTACCACCCTAGGAAGGATAATGTGGTGGCTGATACGTTGAGTAGAAGGAGTGTGTCAGTGTCTTCAGCAGTAATGGCTAGACAACAAGAGTTGTGGGAAGCATTTAGAGACCTACACTTGGACGTAGAGTTTGCACTAGGGATTTTGAAATTCCGAATGATTAAAATTTTGAGTGGTCTACTGGAAGACATTGCGAATTTTCAAGATGACACATTAATCGAAGAGAAGAGGGACCTAATAGTGCAAGGGAAGACAACTGAGTTTAAGATTGGACCAGATAATATTTTGAGATGTAATGGAAGGATTTTTGTACCAACAGTTGCAAACCTAAGGAAAACAATTTTAGAAGAGGCTCATAAGAGCAAATTGAGTATCCATCCCAGAGCAACAAAGATGTATCGGGACTTGAGGCAGAATTATTGGTGGCCAGGAATGAAGAGGCATGTAGCAGAGTATGTATCAACTTGTTTAACTTGTCAGAAAGCGAAAGTGGAACATCAGCGGCCTGCTGGAATGTTACAACCCTTAGATATACCTGAATGGAAGTGGGACAACATTTCCATGGACTTTATAACTTGATTGCCAAAAACAAGGAGAAAGAATGATTCTATTTGGGTGATAGTGGATCGATCAACTAAATCTGCACACTTTTTACCAATAAAGACCATCTATAAGGTACATAAGCTAACAAAGATCTACATTGCTGAGATTGTGAGATTACACGGAGTACTGTCGAGTATTGTATTAGACCGTGACCCGAAATTCACGTCGCACTTTTGGGGAGCGTTGCATGAAGCATTGGGAACAAAACTAAGATTGAGTTCAACATATCATCCACAAACGGACGGACATACTAAGAGAACGAATCAGTCCTTGGAAGATTTATTGAGAACATGTGTATTAGATGATAGAGGAAGCTGGGATAATGTACTGCCATTTATTAAGTTTACCTACAACAATAGTTTCCATACAAGTATTGGAACAGCACCATATGAGGCTCTGTATGGACGCAAGTGCCAGATGCCTTTTGTGCTGGTATAAGGACGATGAAAGTATGATTGTAGGACCTGAGATGGTGCAACAGACTACAGAGAAGGTCAAGAAGATAAAAGAGAAAATGAAGATCTCGCAAGACCGTCAAAGGAGTTATGCGGACAAGTGTCGCAGACCTTTAGAATTCGAGCAGGGTGACCATGTGTTTTTGAGAGTCACACCTACAACTGGAATTGGCAGAGCCATAAAATCAAGGAAATTAACCTTGAAATTTATTGAACCATACCAAATTACTACACGAATTGGACCTGTGGCCTATCGGATTGCGTTACCTCCAATACTGTCCAATATTCATGACGTTTTTCACGTGTCACAATTTAAGAAATACATTTTGGATCCGTCGCATGTGATCGAACCAGACACAATTCGACTAAAGGATAACTTGTCATTTGAAGTACTACATGTAAGAATTGAGGACAGGAAGATTAAGCGGTTAAGGAACAAGGAAGTTTCGTTGGTCAAAGTGATTTGGAACCCAACTACTGGAGATGCGACTTGGGAACTGGAGAGTAAGATGAGGGAATAACACTCTGATTTGTTTATCGACGCGTAGTTTTGAGGACGAAACTAATTTTAGGGGGTAGTTGTCGCGGCCTAAAATTTCAAGTGTTTCTCGAATTCAATGGAGTCGCCACCAAAGTTTATTTTAAAATAGGGAAAATGTTGGAAAACCCTTAAACATAAAAAAAAAAATAATAAAAATGGTCTTTGAAACCAAATTTTGAGTTCGGGAGTCAATTATGTGTTGGGAAGGTATTAGCACCCTACGACATCTGTTAAAAAAAACGGTTACCTATAATTAATTGTGCAAAATTAATATTAATTTAAATATACTTATTTCTCCTTATTATTAAATATGAATATCAATTGTTTTTTTGAAATAAACGTATGCTTAAAAAAAAAGAATAAAAAAAATAAAAAAAGATTTTTTATTAATGCGCTTGACAAGAGTGTGATCTTGCTCCTACGTATCTCCCGGTGCGATGGAGAAATCAAAGCTACGTAGTTCTTGGGTAAAAAATACGGATGTGTTGATTATTTTTAAAGAAGATTTGTTTTGTTGTTGATAAAAAAAAAGTTTTAAAAAAAGAATTGGTTTGATTTGAATAATATTTTAAAATGCGAGTTTTAAGACTATCTAGTCGTACAACTCGTGTTTCGAAAAATTTAAGGAGTAAAAAGATGTCACATCTAATTTAATCCTTTTAAGAATATTTTATAATTTTTCAATTTAAATATTAAGTTTTAAAATTGTCAAGTAGTACAACTTGTATATCAAAAATTTAAGGAGTAAATAGATGTCACATCTAATTTAACCCTTTTAAGAATATTTTATCATTTTTCGGTATTAAATATTAAGTTTTAAAATTGTCAAGTAGTACAACTTGTGTATTAATAACTCAAAGATTAAAAGATGTCACATCTAAAATATAATATATTTTAATAAGAATAAAATAAAATATATTTTAAAATGCATAAGGATTGATATTTATTAGCAATTGATTAAAATTAGTATATACTTTGTGAAAATAAAAGGATTGGATTAAGATAAAAAATAAAATAAAAAAAAGGTGGACCCAGGAAACAAAAAAACAAACAATTGGACTATATGAAGAAAATTAATGGGCTTAGGACCCAAACCCTTTTTAACACCAAACCCTAATTTGTAAATAGCCAAAAGGAAGAACCCAGAAAAAAGAACAAAACCCTAGAAAAAGAAGGGAGGCGCACGACAAAACAAAACCCTAGAAAATCAAAGAGGGGCGGCGCACGGTTAGGAAGCAAAACAAAACCCCGAGCAGCGCACGACTGGCTTGAGGAAAGCAGAACCCAGAAAATCAAAGAAAAGCGGCGCATAAGAGGGAGAACAAGGAACAAAACACAGAGAACCAAAGGAGGAAAAAAAAGGACCGAGAAGAAGATCAAGGGGGACAAACACGGCTAGGATAAAGGGTATGGTCGGGATTCTGGCGACTTGAAGGTTTGAACTTTTAATCTCCTTTCTAACCCTTTTTTATATACCTTAGGATCAAATGTATCAACAACAAAAAAATTTCATTTTTATTCCTAACTGGTATCAGACGTATACAACAAAATTTCATGTTTATTCATAACTCATTTTACATATTAATAATGATTACACAACAAAATGAAAGAAATACCTTATTCCTTTCTCTCTGTTTGTTTGGATAATGATTATAAAGTAAAATAAAATCCTTCCTCTGTTTTACCTCTGTTTGCTACTAAGTTGCTGCTAAGATAAACTTCTGTTTTAGTGTTTTTTGTAACAGATCCTTCACCCAAAAAAAAAAACCTCCCCCTTTTCTGATTTTCAAACTCAAAATTTATAAGCTAAAGCGGTAAATCTTTTTGTTCATTAGATAAAATTAAGTTCTGGACTTTTTATGGTTTTGTTGCAAATTTTACACAAAATCAGACTTTGAGTGCGCAACTGGTACAAGTAATAACCTTATTAGTCTTGAATAAAATAAAATGAAGCAACTCATTATTTTGTAACAGGTAAAGGAATGTTTGTAGCAGATAAAGAAATGTTTGTAGCAGTAACACAAACCAGATAAAGGTTATACAATGGAAACATCATCAAATACAATGGAAACAATGGAAACAGCAGCATACGGATCCATACACAATGGACAGATGCATACAAAATGGAAACATGAGGAGCAACTTTACAATTCTTCACAACTTTTCCTTTTTTGTTTTATTATTTTATTTTAGGAACATCTGTGTAAATTATGTGTGTAAATTATATACTCAAAATAGTCAAATTTGTAAAATGATTTTTTCCTTTAGAGTTTAGTAAATGTAAAATATTTAGTAAACACAAAATTGAGGTACTACAGGTAGGGTATTAATCTAATTATGCCAATATTTAAAATTCAAAAGAAAAAACGGTTTTGGTTTTAATTGGTCGGACAAAATTGGGGTACTACAGCTGTCCCTATTTAATTATATTTTAGTAGAAAATATGAATAACAATGCTTTCATATTATCGTTGTAAAAGATAAGTAAATATAAGGATCCAAATTTTGTCAGTCAAATTGTGAATGTGAAAGTTGTAAAATGAGAAGACAAATAAAATGTAGGCGCAAGAAAATTAAAAACTATGAGAATAATGCAATGGCGAGTATAATGTGAAAACTAATAAATTGCTAATGCGAAAGCAGATTGGCCACCGAATTATGAATGGAAATTATCGTCTTTAGATTTATCGTTGGTGTTTTGATCAATAGGAATGAAAATTATCGTTTTTGAGTTGGTTACTGATGTGTAGATCGATAAAAACGTAGATGATCGTCTTCGGATTGGCTATCGATGCGTTGATCGACAAAAATATAAATGATTCTCTCCAGATTGGTTACTGGTGTGTAGATCAACAAAAATGTAGATGATCGTCTTCGGATTGGTTACCGATGCGTAGATCGACGAAAAGGTAAATAATCGTCTTCGGATTGGTTACCGATGCGTAGATCAAAAAAATGTAAATGATCGTCTTCAGTTTGGTTACTGACGCGTAGATCGACGAGAAGGTAAATGATCGTCTTCGGTTTGGTTACCGATGCGTAGATCGACAAAAATGAAAATGATCGTCTTCAGTTTGGTTACTGATGCGTAGATCGAAGAGAAGGTAAATGATCGTCTTCGGTTTGATTACCGATGCGTAGATCGACAAAAATGAAAATGATCATCTTCAAATTGGTTACCGATGCGTAGATCGATAAACATGTAAATGATTGTTACCTAATAGGTAATGAGATTAGGATGCCAATAAATATTGGAATTTTTTGTTTGCTGGTGAATCCTGGATTTTTGTAATGCCGATGGACAGTGAAAATTAGGTTGTAGTGCCAATAAAAGTTTGACTTTGGATTGCCAATGGACATTGGGCTTTTGGATGCCAACAAATATTGGGCTTATGCGGTGTTTTGTAGATCCTTGGTGTTGGGTGTCCATGGATAATAAAAACTGAGATTTCGGTGTTAATGAATATTGGACTTTTGGTTGCCAATTGGTGTTGGGCTTTTGGTTGGGGTGCTAATGATTATTGGACTATTGGGATGTCAATGGACGTGAGCTTATATGTTGCCAATAAAGATTGATGGAACGTTGGGCCTTGGTTGAGGTGCCAATTATGATTGGAATTTTTATATGGAACGTTGAACCTTTCGAATGATGCTCTTTTCAAATGATGCTATTATCTCATTGTGTTGTAATACAATCATGCTAGAAATAGTTTCCCAAACACTACATATATCACACGTACTATCTTGTAATATCATTTTCAAACTCCAATGCGTCAACTCAACCCTTTGTGTTGTCGTGTTCACAAAGTACATAACTTTATTTGTTCACGTCTCAACAAATCTTTCCTTGTAAAGAATTAACCATTGCTTGTATACATAATCATAAAAAATAGAATTGTTACTGAAAAATTCATTCAAACAAAGCCAATTTCATGTAATACTAAGCCTCATCATAATCGTAAACAAGAGCCTCCCATGCCTCCATTATGTGCACCGACTTCTTTTTTGGAAACACAGTCATATTGCGCTTGGCTTTGACATTCTTGCATACATGAAACATGCACTATAAATTGACTGCTTTTGGAAAAACATATTGAACGACGGTCATCAAAGCAAGGTCTCTATTAGTAACGATGACTTGAACTTCACCACTTGTAATTTGTTCTTTCAACATTTGTAGTTCCCACACGAAGTTATCAACACACTCAGACTATAGATATGAAAATCCCACGCAAAATGTCATTTCAGAAGAAGTAACACCAATAACCTCAAGTAATGGCATTCGATACCTGGAAGTCTTGTATGTGCTATCCATAATCAATATTATGTGAACATTATTTACAAGAGCGATAGCATCTGGGTGGTCCCATAATATGTCCCTCAACTCATCTGAACCCTCTACCTTCCTATATCGATACATGTATTTGTCGCGTTCCATCAATGTCATTAGATGTTGCATTTCCGTTCTATTACCTCTATGTGATGAACGATATGCTTGACGTGCATTGTAAACTTGTTTGATTGTTGTTAAACTTTCAACATTATGATCCTTTAATGTCATCAATATGTTTCTTGGTTTAATCATATTCTTCGTCATATAACAAAGTACATTTTTCTCTTCATGAGACAATCGACCTAAGAAACAATGACCAGTCAAATTTTTTGACCAATTCGTGGTTATGGAGACCACATGCTACATGCAGATACCCTCCATCACCAACACTTGATGGTATTCTTCTCAATCTAAATGGACATTCACATTTTTTAGTTTAGGTACTCCTCATAGGTTTAGGATTCTTCCAAGAATTAATAAATCATTTGGCGTATCAAACATCATGCTGGTGGTAAACACATCAGTTAAATCCACTGTAACAAGTTCAACACCATCATTCATAGCGTAGTCAATTTCGGGTTCAACACCATCATTCATTGCGTCAAAATCAGGTTCCAAACCATCATACATTTCGTCAAAGTCACGTTCCAAACCATCATGCATTTTGTCAAAATCAAGGTTCAAACCATCATACATTTCGTCACTATTGTCTCCCACTTGGTCCATTTATCTGCATCCAATAAGAACATATCAAAATTTCAGAAATATGTGAATTGAACTGAGATCATGTACGTGTACGTGACCTGAATTCACGAACACCTATGTGAACTCAATTCACGAACGCCTACGTGAACTCAATTCACGAACGCCTACGTGAACTCAATTCACATACGTCTCACTTAACTTAGATCACTTATACGTGAATTGAATTCACGTACGTCTACATGATCTGAATTCACACAACCTACGTGAATTGAGTTCACATAGGTGTACGGGAACTGTATTCACGACGTGTCTGTGAATGATTAAACTCCATTGAATACGCAAACTTAAATCACGTATCCTTACGTGAACTGGATTCACGTACTGCCTGTGATTTCTTAAATTTAATAACGTACGTGAATTCATTTCACGTAAGGATACATGATTTAAGTTTGCGTACGATGAATTATTTACAACGTATGTGAACTGAGTTCACGTAAAATCCCCATAATTTGAAGAAAAAAAGGAACTCAAACGCAGATCAATAAAATTACCTTGTTGGTGACTTTAACCACAATATGAAGAGGATACTTATGGGGTGTAAGTTATGAGTGAGTGACGTGAGTTTTGAATGATTATGAGTTATGATGAGTGAGTTATGGATGAGTTGCGGGGTTAAGGATTGTGATTAAGAGACAAATGAAGTTTAAAGAATGGTATAAATAAGCAAATGTATTTTAGATATTTCGTTTTTATAAAAAAACTGAGGGGCGTGGGTAGCAAAATTTTTGTTTCTGGTCATATATTGGTTGTAATGTTGCATTTCTTATTAATAGACTTGCTTCTCCTATTATTCGAAATAAAGCTCTTTTTGAATTTTTGTACAAACAATCTCCTACTTTCAATGATTTGAAAGTCTTTGGTTATTCATCATTTGCTTCAACCTTTATTAAGACACATAAGTAAGTTAGACCCTCGAGCCACCAAATGCATTTTTCTTGGATATAAGACTGGCACAAAGGCATTCATTTTGTTTGATTTACACACTAGAGGTACCTTTATTTCTTGCAATGCTGTATTTTATAAGCAAGTATTTCCTTATATCCATACCGCAAATGTTTCTAATGATGTTAACATTTTTCATGTTGATGATTTACCTTATATCCATTCCACAATTTTATTGCTTGATTTTCTTTTGCATCATGAAAATTTTGATTTACCTCATAGTGATGTATGCCATCGTCAATCTTCTAATAATTATGCTCATGATAACATTGCCACTAATAATTTTGTTTCACCTACTGAACAACAAATTAGAAAATCAACTAGGCCTACTCACAGACCTGCATACTTAAATGATTATGTATGCAATGCATATCATGTTCATAATTCTCCTCCATATTTCATTTCCAATTTTTTTCATATAAATATATTTCTCCTGCACATTTTGGTTTTATTTCTACAATTGCTTCCACTTTCGAACCATCTACATACAAATAGGCAATTCAACATCAACATTGGGAGGCATAAGGCTGAATTCGTTGCTAAGAGCTACACTCAAATTGAAGGTATAGATTTTTTTAACACATTTTCTGCTGTTGCAAAGTTGACCACTGTAAGATTACTTCTTGCCTTAACTTCCTCCTTAAAATTACATTTGCATCAATTAGACGTAAACAATGCTTTTTCTACCCGGTGATTTAGATGAAGAAGTATTTATGGAATTACCCTCTGGGATTACCTCTTCTCATCCTAATCAAGTTTGCAAGCTTTTAAAATCAATTTATGGTTTAAAACAATCTAGTCCGCATTAATGGTTTTCTAAACTAACTAATATTCTCTTATCAAAAGATTTTAGACAATCTCATTTAGATCATTCTTTGTTTTTTAAGCACAATTCATCAATTCTTTGTTTTACAACTGCCATTGAACTCAACTCTATATAAGCTGCAAGTTTGTCACTTTCAATTCATTAAATCATTTCACATAATAAAACTTCAACTACATTCACTATAAAATTACATTTGCTTAATTCTAATGACATTGGCAGAGCTCGAATCTGTAATATACAAATCCGAGATCTATCTTTTTATCACGGAACCAAACAATTGCAGTTAAATAACATGTTTTTTTATACATCAAAGCAAACTCAATATATATAGCAAATTATGAGTAGAAGAAATACTTCAATCGAATTATATTAGAATAATTCATTATACAAGCAATTATAGCCAACACCCCAAATCTACATTCTAAGGATACAAACAGATGATTAACAAAAAGGACTTATAAACAGAGCACTCAAAAGAAGTAAGATATATTAATGCAATTATCGTCCTCGGAGATAGCTCCAAGGTCCTGTTCCTGTTCCCATCCTGCATGTGCATTTATAATACATATAACTCAACTTCAAAATATAAAATTTATAAAATTAATTAAAACATTCAAAATTAATTACACCAATCAATTATGCTTAATTTGTTTTTTATTTTTTATTTATTTAAATAATGAAAATTAGGTAGGTATCTAAACTTAAAATTTTATTTATTCTTACGATCAATAATAACTGTTAGGTTATTAATAGTATTTGACTTTTGTCATAATAACTGATAAAATTATTATATAATTGGTCATGATTTATCGACTGTGTAAATTTTTTTACACCGCTAGTACATGAAAATTAAACTCTAAAACTTATAGACAATGTTTTTTCTTTTTGGTTATTACATATTAAAGTTGTTTTTGTATTTGGTGTCATGCATTTCCTCGCTCGTTTTAAATGCTACTATGTAAATTAAGGTTCTAATACTAAAAAGGGAATGAAGGAGAAAAATTATCTAATATTAAAACGTGCTTTTCTTTATTGATTGATCCCTATCACGAAACTATACAATCTTTATATAAGTTGAAGCATACACACAATAATGTAACTGTTAACACAATAATAGTGTTACCAAATAAAATATACATAAAAGATTCCCTTTTAAAATAAACTAGAAAAGTAATTATCATCTTAGCCTCGAGGATCCTATCGTGTGTGCACATGTTTGGATTCATGGTAGACTCATCATACTCATATTCCAGAAGGGGAATGATGATGAAGAAGAATGATTGAAGGAGGAAAAATGAGGTTATAGCGATTTAATAAAGCAAAATTAATGCACAATTATTTCAAAAAAAATTTGGTCTTAGTCCCTATGCAATAGTGAGGACTACACATAGATTTGTTACATATGCATTTTACGCCCACGTCATATCCTCTAACATAATATCTTAATGGTATGACATCATACAATTCTACGATGTTTTTTTTGTCTATTCGCAAATTGTAACAATTAATATAATCAACTGTTCGCTTTAGTATTTATTTTTTACATATAAAAAAAGAAAACAAATATGGAGGGTTTGAATTTTGAAGTAAATGTGACTGAGTCTTGATTTTTAATATTTACATACTCATGTTTATCCCTAAATCTCTAAGATGAATGTAATATATAGAAAAAGGAAAAAAAATTACCTCCATACACCAGCCAACATGCGAAGAGTCATATAAATGGATAATGCAATCCATATCCCAATGAAATGTTTGGTCCTATAGAAAAAGAACTCTACAGCAACACTTACCAATGACACCGTTACCTGAATAAAAGTACAGAAGACAAAAATTACTAAATATTAATCAATTTCCTTAATTAAATATGACATTTATATTCTATATGAATTAGAAAACAGTGGCATCCAAATTCAATTACCAAGGAATATGAGGCATATGCAAAATCAGAAGCTCCATAGTTCACACCATCAAATACAAATGCTAATGTATTGATCGGTTGAGTAACAGCTACAAACTGGTGAGTAATTTTAATAAATTAGATCATAGTGACACATAAAACATTACATTTTTTTATAGCAAAGTAATTATAAGTTATAACTATAAGGGATCCTCCAACTCATAAAATATTGTGGTATTAATTGTTGATTTATAGTTGATGGTGAATTCTTGTGTACCACTTTTATAAGTTGTCTATCGTAGATCAATATTTAAAAATTATTAAAAGTTCTAACGACGATTGACAATATTTTTCAAAAGTAATAGCCCGTGACTCTTCTTATGTGTATGAACAAAACTGTGACACAATTTATGTCGATTCAATACAACGAGACATATTTTTTATTTTATTTTTATTTAATGAACTTGTATCATTTACTATTGCAATCATAAAAATAAAAATGACCATTAGCACTTAATTCTAATAAACGACGTCTGTGATCGTTAGAGTTTTAAAATTTTTTAAAATTGATCCATGATCCATATTAAAATTTATCTAGAAAGGACATACCGGGACTCCGATTCGGATGAATCGTATAACATGAGCGTTTTGGGAAAAAATCCCAGCTCCAAAGTATAAACCAAATCCAACAGCCAAAGAGAGCAGCACCCCTAAAACAAAACCCATTTGTAGTGTCCTTGTTGCAACTGCTGTTGTCTTGTTATAATCTTTCTCAGCAAACGAACCAGCTAGGATTGCCTGTGTCAAAAACAGATTTGTATTATTATTATGGACTTAGTTTGTTATTATATCTTTATTTTGATATTGTGGTACTATTTTGGACTTATTTTGGTACTTAGATGCTTCTATTTATTTATGAAACAATGCTTATAGATTTTATTTATGAAAATACGATGAATACAATTTATACAAATAGAAACGTTAATAAAGACGTGAAAACTAACAAAAGATGTGACTGTTTAACAAAATTATAAGTTCCTTCATTGACTCATTAACTTATAAATTTAACACTATAGAATTTGTAAAGTAAGTAAAAACAAACGTCTACAATCCTCAATAATAACACTAAATTACTTAGTATTACTCTTAGTACTATGGAAGAAATTGTCAACCCTTTTGAAATCGAGTTCAAATCTAATTGAAGATCATGTTATCAATCCAAAGCGAGGAGGAGACCGATAGTTTCTCCAATGTCAATGGAACAAATAATAGTTAGATACTACTTCCATTCCTATATATAGAATCCAGTTGATAATAGTATTAAATTGGTTAATAATTAATATTGTTTTTACATGTTTATTTTTCAAAAAAGAAAGTTACACTTAATGCTTTCATTATAATATTTATTGTTCATTAAATTTTTCATAACTATAATCTATGAAGCATGGATATTGACACGAGATATGAAATTAATAATAACACATGACACTGATAATAATAATAATAAAAAAAATAAATAAATTAAATGAATGTAATCAATTGTATCATGTCGATGTTGAATATCAAAACACGTGTTGGATCAAAAATATCGATACCACAGAAGTACAATAGAAACCATAACGCTAAAAAACAAAATATATTTTCAAAACAAAACTAATCTTAAATCTATGTTAAATTTTCCCAAAAATTAAGAAGAAAAAAAAAAAGTGTACCTGTACAGCTATAGCTAAACCATCTGCAAGAAGGGATGATGCCAACCAAACTTGTAGGAGAGTTTGAAATGCAGCCATTGGAATTGGACCTAACCTTGCAGCTAATGATGCTGCTAAAGTCACACAGAATGTCACTGCAATCACCTTTGTCATCAATAGACCTCCTGTAGTTTAACCAAACATAAATAATTCAAATTTTATTTCACATAATTCACAAAACATTTGATTTATGTTAAAGCAACTTACCATTTCTAAGAAAGCGAAAAATCTGCAAATCCTTAATTCGTGGAGGTAGGAGATACACCCTTTTCATTAATATGAAGAAGAGGGTGAATGCCATCGTGTACCTATAAATAAAAGGATCAACATTTTGTAAGATACACTTACTTGTTTACACGATCTTCTTTATTATTTTTACATAAAACAAAATTAAGACTTACTGGGAGAGAACATGTGCAATGGCTGCTCCTCTTATCCCCATTTTTAATTTAAAAATAAATATTGGCCCCAATATCACATTCAATGAATATCCAGCAACTACATAAAATCAAATCAAAACAAATTAACAATATCACTTTTTATTCCTCATTCATTCTTCATCTCTGAAATAAAATTAAAATAGCAATAAACATTAGGAACAATAAAATATAAAATATTTCTCTCAATGTATTATTCTTTTCCTCCTACAATTTGTGATTCATTTGTAAAAATTTAATTTAAATTACACGAAAATAATAGATTAATCATTTAATTTTTTTATATATCAAATTAGTATTTTATCTTTTTTTTGTATCAAATTAATCATTTATATTTGTAAATGTTTACACTATTGATCATAATTTCAAGTTAGCTAACTTGAAATCCTAATTTGAAGAGTGTAACTTTTACGAACATAATATAAAAAATTTAAAAAAACTAATATAATATTTTTGCGTAATTTAAAGAATTATTAGATATATTTATTATACATTTTTAAATCAAAGTATCCTTTCCGCAATTATAAATATTAATTACTTTAAGTATTTGAAATACAGTTAAGAGTTTGACCTTATATATATATTAACCAACAATCCAACATGACTAAATAATTAAAAGACACAATCATTTATCACTTATGTTATACTATATTAACCAACAATCCAATGTGACTAAATAATTAAGAGACACAACCTTTTATCACTGTGTTATACTATATTAGTATTCATATACTGTTTTAAAAATGATATTATTCATGTAATCTATAACAAGGGATATAAAATCATACGGATGACATATAAAGGAGTTGTTGTATCCTTGAATCCTCGAAAGATTCCTTGCATTGCCAAAGAGATAAGAACCGCAGGGGCACCAAATGATCTATATATCAAATATTTTATTGCGTGATTTTGCATTGGAGAACCCTACACAAAGTAGAGAAATATCAACTAAAATTTGAGATATAATTTCTCCAATCCAACACTTTAAAAAATTATTAAATGAATCTCACTAATAATTCTATATTACTATATTTTAACAATATTTATTTATTTTAATATAATATATTATCTAAGTCTACAAAAATGAAGAGAGATAATACTTCGTTAATCACTATTTCCTATTAACATTCAAAAAATTTACTCTTCAATGAAAGTGTCTTTTTAACTCATGGTAAATAGGTGAAACATTTACTACTGTATATGCTCTTAGACATGCAGTTATAAACTCTACCATCTTAAATAAAATTAAAAAAACTAATTCACATTTTTTAAGAAATTTAGTTAAATATATTTAATCTTTTTAATCGCATAAAAGTTAAAAAAGTAATATAAAAAAAGTGTCATTCATAAGAAAATGTTCCACGAGAATAAAAAATGATATGAATTAAAATGTATTATAGATGATGGAGAGAGACATGATCTGAAACATAGTTAATTAATAAACTCACATTTTTAACACCCATGACACGTAATAGAGGTTTGGCAGCAAATATAAGAATTGAAGCTTGAAGGAAGCCAAGAATTGAGCCAAAAAGTAGTGCTGTTGATGCTGAAGCAATGTGTCGCTTCTTCTTCTTCTTCTTCACAACTATGTCCTTACTCTTATTATTAGCATCTGAAAAGTAATAAATGCATAATTTTTCATCGAGTTTTAATTTAAAATCCCACGTCTTAAATTGAAGAGAATTAAAAGGTCTATGTACTGGCCCGGCCCAAAGAGGAACGTCTAGAGCATGAGCTTTGGGCATCTTCTAAAAAAAGTCTAATTTTTTTTTTTACAATGTTTTTAAATATGTATCTGAGTTAATTAATTGAGACATGTAAAATATACTTTTGAATGAATTAATCAATGTAGATAATTTTTTTGGGGTTTTTGAAAAAAAACACAAAGGGAGAAAATAAATTCACTTTTTTTACTTTATATTGATGTTATGTAATTAATTTTAAAAAGGTTCCATGAGGGAGTGCGATGAGGATGAACTGTTAACATTTCTTTTTTCACAATAGGATGAACTGTTAACTTGTTGACTTTAACTTGGGTCAGTGTGTATGGACATGTGAATGATCATTTGTCTCTTGATTTTATTCGATTCTAGTTTTCGGTGATGTATTTCACACTACTAAAAATTAAAATTCAATAAAAAATCAAAAAATTGAAAAGTTGAATGAACATTTATCTTTTTTCTTAACTATTTAAAAAAAAAGTCAAGAAACATATATTTTATTAGGTTAATAACGAGCCATTTGTTGCACGTAAAAGATAAAGAAAAATATGTGTTTTGACAAAAAAATAAATAGAAGAATAGAAATGTGTGATGTAAAATAATTTCAATTTATTTTTTATTTTTTAACTTTATTTTTAAATTAGATCTGGTTTAACTTTTTTCAGCCAATTAAAGGTTTTTTTAAAACAAAATAAATGTAAATCTGCTATTAATTTTTCCTAATAAAATGTATTAGATATTTTTTAATCTAAACATTTGAGGATTTAGATTTATTATGATTTTGGGATATGGGTAATTTTAAAAGTTTAAAAATCATAAATTCATAAAAATTTGATGAAGTTTAATAGGTTTTATAAGATGTTGTAAGTCTGAAAGAGAAGTTATAAATAGAAAATAATAATTTTAATAAAATGTTGATGGATACTCATTCACCCCTTACAAAATAAAATTTGTTACTTGAAGTTAGCTTTTGGAAAGAGTGAATAGGTAGATTGGCTATTCAAATTGTAGGCTTAATCCTTAAATTTTCCAAATTGTAAGTTTAATCCTTAAATTTTCCAAATATATTTTTATAGTAATTAAAATGGTTCATATTGAAACTTTTATCGTCAGATATTATAATGTGTAATATTTGACCCCTCCACTCTAATCTCATATTAATATCATCACAACGTGGACCAATTTTTCTATAAATTGAAATCTTTCAATGACTAATTTATCTATAATTAGTTAATACACAATTGCAAGTAGTCACAAATTTATCTCTAAGATGATTAAATTTAATTACCAAATTTATCTTTGAAAAGACGACATTGATGTGAGATCAACATGAATAAACCATATATTCAATTACAGTGCTACATCAAAATATCTAACTACAAAAATTTATGCATCGACTATTTTAATTGATATTTTACAACGTCATAGATGTATTTGTCAATTCTTAAAATCCATAGACTAATTAGTACGACGCTTATAATTTCAGAGACTAATTTACAAATTAAATCAAAAGCACAATTTTTTTTTTGGTAAAAAAAAGTGCTATCTTGTTTATCAATCAGACTCAGGTCTCCTTTCTTGGGTCCAGTTTGCGAAATCTAATAAACAGGCCGGCCAATTAAAAAACAGTTTTTTGGTACAGGGACAACTAAAAAAATAGTTTGAGTGTGAATAAGCAGCCTAGAAAAAACAAACAAAAGTTAAAAAATGGTTTCCAACTTTAATTTTAAATTAGAATGTGCAAATTACATTAAATCAACTTTAAATAATATGCTTTTTATATAAACAAATGTCAGTGGTTAGTTATTAGTTAGGAAGAGGGAAAAATTGTTAGTGTCAAACATTATATCTTAGTTCTCGTACATAAAATTCTTCAATGTCACAACTCTTGCCATTTGACTACACCTTTATGGATTAGATGATAAATAATGCAATTACTACCTTTATTTTTTGTTTGTTGGTATGTAGACAGACTAGTAAACAACACTTAAAATTCATTAACACAATTGTTAAATTTCAAATTCAACTTAAAAAATGATGTTAAATATAATAATATTATCATTTATCAATTAAGTTAGGTCTTACTTACTACTCTATCAAATTTAATTTTATAAGACAATGCATATAAATGTGTATATTATAAAAAAATAAAAGAGAATGTAGAGAGAGAGAGTATACCAACTCCGTTAGTCTTATCATTGTTCCCAACATCATATTTTTTCTCATCATATTCTTTTGGAGCCTCATTAGTATTCTCTTTGAGTGTCGCTTTCTCAATGTCTTGATGAACATGATCCTCAGGTGTTACTTCACTATTCAACTTAGTCTTATTATTATTACTATCATTTTCAGCTGCTTTGATATTCATCCTTTCAATAGTTTCTTCTTCAGCTACAAAAGAAGTTGTAACACTAACAAGGGGAAATACAGAAATTTTTGAAGCTTGGTTGAATAATGCAATTGAAACTCCTGCAGCAGCAAGTTCCACCGGTCCTAAACAAATTAACATAACAAAGTTATGTTATGATATATAAAATTGGTAAAGGAGTTGAGGGATAAAGGTGGTTTTGAGTTTGATTTCCACCTCTAACATATCCTAACAAATTAATAATTTACATAAAGTTAGTTCCAAATAAAGCTATTAATTTTTTCATTCTAGAGACATTTCAAGCCTGGCTAATGGGTGACACTCCTAAAGCCCTTGTTTGTTTAGGCCTCACTCAAATAAAAGTTTCACCCAACAACAGTGTTTAGAATAATTAATTTTAATAGTGTTTTTTTCACTTATAAATAAATATTGAAAGATAGATAAACAATTCGTGCTGTAACTACTTTCTCTTTCTTTTACGCCTTGCAATCTTAGTAAGGAAACTAAGTCAATTTTACAGTTCGACAAGTTTAAAAAAATTTAAAAATAATAATTTAATTTGAAATCATTTAAAATATAAAATAGTTTATATTTGTATTAAAAAATATTTAACAATTTAGATATTTGTATATATATTTTAGAAAATAATATTATGATATATGTAGATGGTGAGATTTGATTGTACATACAAATTAAATTGAAAATAAAAAGAATATTACATACAAATTAAATTGAAAATAAAAAGAATATAAAATATTGATTTAAAAGACATGGATTATTGATATAAACATGTTTTAAATTGACATTCAATAAAAATATATTATTATATTAATTAAATATCAACATAAATCTAATTTACATCCACATTGTATACTCAATATAAAATATTATAAATAGATTAATAATGCCTCCTTTCATAAGTTTTGACGATGGTTGGACCACAACTCTATATATACTACTTTTTTGATTAGTAATGCCTCCTCTCATAATTTACTTTAAGTTTTGACGATGGTTGGACCACAATCCTATATATACTATTTTTTTTTTACTAACAGTCAATGTTAATAATTAATAATATTAATATTATTATTAATATTTGGTTTAAGATCGAAAATTGAATTTGTAAGCTCGTTGTCGCTCATTATTGTTAAACATAACTATTAAACTGTGCTTGGGATAAAGACACTTTTTATCGCTCTATAATAAACAATGTTGTTTATTATTTCTACGAATCAAAATTCATGTCATTATTGTGGCTCCCAATAATGTTTGTCGGGCCATACTGCCATAGTACATGTGATTTCCCTAAAAAAATTCTTGGACTAAATCGATGGCAGGAATCATAAGATGATTTTATATTTTAGATGGGTAAAAAATAAATAGAAATTTTTTTTTTATAGATTAAATGATATAATTATTATCAAAAACTTAAACACAATTGTAAAATTTCAAATTTAAATTCAGAATAAGATATTCGACTTAACAATATTATCATTTAGCAAATTAAACTAGGATTCAAAGAGAAATTAAAGAGAAAAATTTTATAATGACTAAAAAAAATTTTCAAAGAGAATACGATAATTTCTTTTTAGATTTTAAAGTCATAAAAAAATTACTAGGTTGCTCGAAACCAAAATCTTATTTTAGTTATCAATTATGAATTGAATAAACCATTAATTTAGTTTCTAAATTAATACTCTCCTACCAATTTAGTTTCTAAATTATTAAATTCAATTAAAAGATTCTTAAATTATTTTTTCTTTCATCAAGTTAGTCCTCCGTTAATTGTATTAAGTGACCACTAGTAGTCTATAAACAATGAAAAACTTCAAATAATCTTTAACATATCATAAAAAACAATAATTCAGTCTTTAAATATTCAATTTTTTTGATGTTATCAAACATCTCAAGGTTTAATGAAATCCTGAAATTCTAATTTTTTTTTTATGAACTTTGTATGGATTTCTGGATTTTTTTTTAATCTAGTTTGCGATGAATTATAATTTAATATAATGAATTTATGCATTTTGGTTTATCTTA
>JBBPBQ010000002.1:44845221-44859004 GCA_037974755.1 Cicer yamashitae
ATTATATTTTATATTAAAATTTATATATTATTTAAAAAAAAAAAAAGGATATACAAAAGAAAATGTTACGGTAGATATATGAAGGAGATGCAAATACAATATTCTTTGATGCTAGTCTAAAATTTAGAAGACAAAAGAATTAGACTTGTTTGATTGGATTTTGTTTTTTAATTTTTGAAAATAATTTTAAAAATCAATTTTAAGAAAATGAATTTAAGAGAAAAGTTATAAAAAATCTGTTTGGTGATTCGCTTTTTAAAAATTATTTTAGAAATGAAAAAATAAAAAAATATTGTTTGGTAAATTTATTTTTAAAATATATTTTGAAAACTAAAAATTTAAAAACTTGTTTGATAAATATTTTTAAAATAAGTGTAATTATAAGTGGATGTTTATGTGTTGGTTTCTTATATATTATTCTTTTCTTATTTCGTTGTGAGTGAAATTGGTGATTTTTTTATATAACTCATTCCGTCTTAAATTATAGGTTTAAATATATTTTTGGTTCCTATAAATATAACAGTTTTTAGTTTTAGTCCCTCTAAAATTTTTTGTTTGGATTTCATCCCTTTAATATCAAAAAATTTTATTTTTGATCCTTAACGTCAAGTGAACGTTACAAAAAACGTCAATTGACAAAGGGAAACATGGACCAAACATTTAAATATGTTTTTGGTAGCTAAAATATAACAGTTTTTAGTTTTAGTCCCTGAAAAATATTTGTTTGAATTTCATATCTGCAATATCAAAAAACTTTATTTTTGGTCCTTAACGTCAAATGGACGTTACAAAAACGTGAGCCAACAAAATAGAGGAAAACGTGGACTAATCGTATAGCACTCCAATGGGAATATTAATTTAAATATTAGAATAATTTGTATACTTATTTTTATTTGTTATTTAAATATTGTTTCGATTAAATTTGTTGAAAATAATTATTTAAATTTGTATTCTCATTGGAGTTTGTATACCTATTTTATTAGAAATAAGTATACAAATTATTTTTATTTGTTATTTAAATATTGTTTCCGTTAAATTTGTTTAGAATAATTATTTAAAATTGTATTCCACGTTTTTCTCTATTTGTCGGCTCACGTTTTTGTAACGTCCATTTGATGTTAAGGACCAAAAATAAAGTTTTTGGATATTGTAGGGATAAAATCCAAACAAATATTTTTTAGGGACTAAAAACATATTTAAACGTTTGGTCCACGTTTTCCTTTGTCAATTAACGTTTTTTGTAACGTCCACTTGACGTTAATGACTGAAAATAAATTTTTCTGATATTACAGGGATGAAATCCAAACAAAATATTTTACAGGGACTAAAACTAAAAACTATTATATTTACAGGGACAAAAAACATATTTAAACCTAAATTATATGTCATTCTAGTAAAATATATTTGTCTTAAAATTATATGTCGTTTTACAATACCAATGAACTATTAATATTTATTTTTTTTATTATGCCTTTTACTATTTATTACTCTATTTTTTTTCCAATTCTTTTAATTTATGTTTCTCATACCATTAATGAATGATATTTTTATAAATTAACTTGTAATTTATCTTTTTTATATAACATTAACTACATTTCTTAATTTGTGTGAAAATGTCAAAATGACATATAACTTAGGACATAAGGAGTAATATATATTATGAGTAATGTCAAATTTTGTGTACCAATAATATTATTATGATATTATTTGAATATTTGAGTTTGTTGTTGTAATAGAACACAATTTTTGAATTTTTATTGTAATTTTGTATTGTGAATTAGACAATGAAACTCTCTTAATTAATTTATATAACAAAATTCATGTTTTTCATTCACATACCCATATATTTTGATTTTTAAATGTACGGGAGGCTATCACAATTAGGGGTGGGAATATGTTAGACGTCTGTCAAGGGTCTATGGCCTGATTTACTTAACGTCTGGTTTGGCCTGATCTGTTTAATAAAAAAGTTATACGCATGCTTTTTTAAAGCCTATTAATTTAAATAGGTCAAACTCAGACTTATTAAAAAGCCTATTAGGTTGGCCTACATTTATTAATATTGTTATTTATTACTAACTTAGTATTTATTGAGTACAAAAATATATAATTTTATTAGTTTACCTTATGTTTATTATTTTATTAGCTTTCCATATATATAAAGGTATACTTTAGCCTATTTAAAAAAAATGTAAAATATACTATTTAAATGGTTTCATGTGAAATATGTTTTTAAATACGCCTTTAGGCCAGACCAAACTTTTAAAAATGGTCAGGTCAGATTGAAAAAGAAAGCATATAATAGGCGTCAGTCTCAAGCCTAAAAAATTAATCGTATGGAAGACTTAGACTTTTTAAAGTCTACCTGACCTATTCCTATCCATAATCACAATAATATTTGAATATATCAAAATTATAAAATTATACTTAAATATATTTTTTTGTTAGTGATTCTGAAATATTTGCAGTTAATCACTTTAATTGCGAATATGTTATTTATTGATCAATTTAGTTCACAAAATTTCAAGAGAAAATAAAAGTTTAATAATATATTTATAATTTTAATATATTTCAGAGATTATAGTAATAACATTATTGCACATTTAGGGACTTTTTTAATTGATTATAATGATAATAACTATTTTACAACTATTCTCAAATAGATATAAACTCAATACATTGAAACAATATTTAAAGACTAAACAAGATGTTTGCACCCAAAAAAAAAAGAATTATGAAGAAAAAATTTAGCTTGCAAAACTTACGCCAACCGCATAAACCCATATGATTTTAAAATTTGATGTGCTTTTTAGAAAAATCAAATTGCACGGTTCCAAAAAAAAAAGTTGCTGAATATTACTAATTTGCCATTAATAAAAAGTGAGACGTTCCAATATGTTTTTTTGTTTAGTTTCTGATTTGGAAAGGAAAATGTAAAAAGCAAAACATCAATTCACTTGTTTTGGTTTTTTGCTTTTGAAAATAGTAAAACTGAAAATTGTTTTAAAAAACAATATATTCAAACAAGTTTCAATATTTTTAGTTTTTAAAAAGACAAAAATAATTTTTAAAAACTCAATCAAACAAACCCGAAGAGCCTTTACGTTTTAGACCACTTGTTGACAATATATCATTCAAAATGCTTTCAAACTTAGAGAGAATTATAAGAAGTTTCATTCTAAGAAGATAATTTTAAAGAGGTTATTTGGAATAGTGATGGGAGTAAGAGCCCAGAATCTGATGGTTTGAATTTTAAATTTTTGAAGAAGTGTTGGGATGTTATTAAGGAAGATGTGATTGCCTTTGATAATGAATTCCATGCTAATGCTATTCTCCATAAAGCTATAACATATGCTTTTCTTGCACTTATTCCTAAATAAGATCATCTACAAGAGGTAAATGATTTTTGACCGATTTGCTTGATTGGTTGCCTCTATAAAATTATTGCAAAATTATTGGCTATAAGATTAAAATCAACACCATCCTTTAATATCAAGCTACCAAAGTCCTTTTCTTCCCAATCGTCAAATGTTTGATGGTGTAGTTATTGTGAATGAAGTTATTAATCTAGCTATAAGACGAAAAGATCAATGGTTTTTTTTTAATTAAAAATTGACTTTGAAAAAACTTACAATTGTGTTAGTTGAGGTTATTTGGATTATATGATGATCTGAATGGGTTTTGGCAATAACTAGATTATGTGGATTAAGACTTCTATTTTTTCAAGTAGCATGTCAATTTTTGTTAATAATAGCATGATAAATTAATGTCGTCTTTATGTGTAAATTCATTTGCCACAAGAAGAGCTTCTTATCTCTCCACATCGACTTTAAAATCCTTTTTAGTTAATTTTAGATATCCATTTACAATCAATAAGTTTCGCACCTTATGACAATGATAATGGGACAAGATCCCAAACATCATTGTCCTTCATGGACTTTATCTCTTCATTCATGGAATCAATCCACTTTTTAGAGGTAGAAATTTCCGTTGCTCAACATAAATTTATTGGATCATCTTTCGTCACTTCAATGTAAAGTTTATGGTATTGCACTTCTCTTTTACATCGTGGATCTTCTTTATGGTATAGGTTCTTAAGGCGGTAGAGTTTGTTCTTCAAGAATAATTTCTTGCATGAGAGGTTACCATTGTCTTGATTTGCATGAGAGTCGAACTTGGCACAGTGCATTGTGCGACGATACCACATTCCTTTAGGAATATACAAATATCATAATCTGTAAAATCCAAGGGGTCTAGAATTTCATTTAGCACAAGTCTCTCTATTCTCCATATAGATTAGAGATGTCACCCAATCTCTTCTGCCATAATGAACCAAAACTTTCACTAGTTAATTTTCTCTGTACACCTTGTGTACCTAATTGCAAACTTTCATTGAATGAAGCACTTGTGCCAATCGAATAAAGATCATTGTAACTTGAAAGAGAACCGGGACCAACTAATTTTGAATTATGAAACAAAATGTACGGCCAATTTGTCCCCAAAAATAAAAGAGACACCACTAATTTTATTTTATTAAAGGGAAAATTAGGTAAACCCCTAAAATTGGATTCATGAGCCAATTACAAATAATCAAAACTCAATAACTAATTGTATAAAATCATAACTTTTTATTTATATCTATTTTTACCCTAAAAAAAGATAAACCTTTTGAATAAAATAAAGGACAAAAACATTTTGTTTATTAATTGGTTTGATAATGAGAAGATTTTGCTCTTACATATTTATAGGTGCAATAGAAAAATTAAAACTCACATTTTTTGGAAAGAAAATATTTGTTGATTGATTGATTTTATTATTTATAAATTTTATTTATTTATTATGAAAAAGGATAACAATAATAATGATAGATATGATTAATAACTAAATAAAATAAAAAAGGAAACTATATTATATATTTTTTGTACAAGGGTCAGAAAATTTGTATTATTTGAAGAATTTTTTTGATAATTTTTTTCTGGAATCGGTTTATGTCTCCGTAATTTTTATTTTTAATAACTTTTTAGCTTGAAAAATTAAAATAAAAAAAGTAAAGAAATTGCAAGATTAATTGCAGGCAGCTTATATCTATTGATTCAAATGGCAGCCACTAAAATATTTGTTATAAAGAGTTAAAAAAATTTACATCAAGATATAGACTGTTTCAAAAAACATATATTTATAACAAAATAACAATATAAATTAAATGAAAAAGACTAATATAAAAGAAGAAAGTTGGTTTTAATTGAACATAAAAGAATGAACAATTTGCAAAAAGATCAAACATAATTAGGTGTCTACGGAAACTAAATTTGTCATTCCCAAATGATCAAGAAAAACCAAACTTGTCCAATGCAGAAATATAAATCAAATTCCGTCTAAAAGATCAAACAATAAAAGTTTCATCAAGATCCAAATAAAATGCAGTCTTAAATAATAATCTATTTTTTTCAATTGCTTCATAGATGTATCTTTCACCATCACTTGGTTTTCGGCAATTTAGGCAACTCTACATAGACACATCGATGTGACGGCTCCTAAACCTATTCACCATGTTTGTCTAGCTACTGAAGTTAAATTAACCTTAGAACAAGCCAAATTAAGAAGCATGCGTTCATTTTGAGACATTGTATCTACAAATTTCTTATCCTTATAATTTATTGAAATAAGATCTATAGTTTCAACATATTCTTTCCTTGACTTAAAGTTTGAACCATTCAACAAATGAATGAGTTAATGTTGGCATTAATATTTACAAGATCATTTGTAACTGAATAGAGCACAACAAACAAAACATGCTCGAATAAACCTCAAAATAAAAGTAATACTCAATTCAAATAAAGGTAAAACCCATTTCAAGATATTGGAAATCCATAAACATTCTATCTTTGGACACAATATTAACTTTTCATTGTTACCTTGGCGCATTAATCAAACAATGATATTAAGAACATGCCAAACAATAAAAAATTTCCTTTGAGCAAACTCATCATTCACATGTAAAATTGCAAACTTATCACATGTTTATTACCACATCTATACATTCAATTATGTAAAATAGCTACGTTCCTTAAGTTACAAGCACCAACCTTTTATATTTCAAAATAAATTAGTATCCACAAGGGACTTGCATGTCGCTTTGTGGTAGAACTTTCTTTAAGAATTGATGATTAAGTAGTTTTGGCGAGGGTGCAAGGCAGAGCAACTAAAAAAAATTCATTGGATTAATTGGAACTCTTGTTGTCTATCAAAAAACATAGGAGGAACGAGTTTTAGTAGTTTTGAAGCCTTCAACCTTGCTCTCCTCGCCCAATAGGGTTGGCGCTTCTTATCTAGCCATGATGCTTTGATAAGCAAGTGCTTGAAAGCTCGGTACTTTTCTAGAAGTAATCTCTTTAAAGCTCAACATGATGATCAATCGAATTACACTTAGCGAAGTATCCACTCGTCCATTCAGATTCTTAAAAGAGGATGCATGTGGAAGATTAATACGGGTCACTATGTTGATATATGGAAAGATAATTTGGTCACCACTGCAAAATGGGTACAAAGTTTGGACTTCTAAACCTCCCCTTACTGAGCTCTCTCATGTGCAACCGTTGATTCACCAGGACCTTGGAACTTGGAATAGACAATTAGTGATGTCTACTTTTCTGCTATTTGAAGCTACTCAAATTCTCCAACTACCACTCTCTACCTCTAGCCAGATAGATCACTCGTTTGTGGCCCTCACAAAAATGGCTGATGCACCATTTGAAGTACCTATCATACTATTAAATACAGGAAAGCTTCGGATTCGTCCTCTTCTTCTGACCCTTTGCCTCCTTGTTAAATGAAAAACCTTATCCAAAGAGGTGTCCTGATTGATTATTTATGCTTTAGCTATAATGAGGAACATGAAGACATCAACCACATTTTCTGTAGATGCCATTGTTAGAATAAAGTTGGTTTAAAGAACAATGACTTTTAATTGTTTTGATGATAACATAACTTATGTTGTGGGTACAATTTATTGTGCTAATATTTTATTTAAGTGTGCAGACTCTTGTCACGAGAATTAAATATTTTTACGATGCATCCTCTGATAAATAGATAAGTTAACCAAAACAGTTACAACAATACTCTATTACATTTTTTGAAGTATAATTGATTCTGAAAAGCTCATTCTCAACCCACCTCTACTGAATCTTTTGATACATGTTAACTCTAATGATTATGGGTCTGATAATCTCGGCATCTAGTTTGACCGCTGATAAAGTCAACACCTTGATTAAAGTCAACACTCTATAAAGTCAACATTATGATAAAAGTCAACACTTTGATAAGTAGTCTACGCTCATTCAAGCTCTACTCATTATAGAACACTTATCATCTAACAAAATAAGCATGTAACATCCTCTAACAGTGTCATCCTCTGGTCATCATGTCTTTTCTGTCAAGATACACTGAATCAATCATAAACATAAATTTGGACAAGCGTTTAATGTTGATTGATAATATGGGAAAATTTGATACGAGCTATTAATTCAAATGATGATTTCATGTAATCACAACAATAGTTAGAAACCCTAATGAATTTTTTGATACTCTATAAAAGGATTCATGATTGTCACTGACAAGTAGAACAACAACGATCAACAAAAGAAACACTTATGTCATTACAAACACTTGAAGATCTCTTGTATTAGCTCTAAGTGTTGAGAAATCTAAGAAATCTTCTAATAGAAAAAAACTATGTAAATACTCTTGTGTGAGAATTTGTTCCAAACCCAATCTAAAAAATTTGAACTTGGCTCAGTAGCAGGTGCTGTCTTCAATAGCTTGACCGTACTAAACTAGAAGGTTGAGAAAACTTGAACACATTCACTTGACTAGAAGGTGTTCAGTGGTCGTGTGATTCTATTGGTGAATAATGGATTATATCCTTTTATGTGAAGGGACTAGACCATAGCTATCGTGTTGGTGGTGAACTCGAATAAATCGACTTGTGCTTCTTTCGTTATCTATTTACTTATTATTTTACTCATTCACAGGTTTGGTCAGTTATCTTCTAATTTCTCCACTTGGCATGAAAATATTGTTTCCACATCCTCTTCGGATGTTATAACGTTTATTTTATCTATTTGGTATAAATATATGGTACACTCAAAATAATTTTTTTTTGAAGGGCAATTGTTCGACATTGAAGGATTTGTCCATAAAGCATGGCATATAGTTGAAGATCATAAGGTGATGTTGAATACTCTCCATAGAGATGTCGTCAATTTGCTATTCTGCCAAATGAAATCCATTGTCGGATAAAGTCTATAAAATCAATGTTGATGCCTTGGGCCCAAAGGAAGATGTCTGGGGAATTAGGACCTTTATCAGAGATAGTGTAGGTGTGTTGTTAGCTGCTACTACATGGAAATTTACTACTCAACATGACTCGGATGTAGTTGAAGCAACGAGGTTTAGATTGGGACTCCAATTCATTCTTGATTTGGAGTTCTGTTGCATCATGATTGAGGGAGACACCCTCAATATTTTCAGAGCTATTAATACCCCTTCCTCAAACAACACTTATTTGAGATCCATAGTTAGTGATTGTCGCAATTTCCTTTATTTATTTCTTTTGTATGTTGTGGCTCATATAACGAGATATGCTAATAACTTTTTCCACAACCTAGTTAATTTGCGTTAACATTAGATGATAATATTTAAATTTAGGAATGTATGTCGGGCACTCATCCCTCTATTTTAGCTAATTTAGTTAACTAGTGATATTTCTTTCCTTTTAAAAAAAAATGTTAATTTAAAGATTTAAAGGATATGCAATATCTATGTACAAAACAATTTTACGCTAAAGTCTAATAAAAATGTATTAATGTATCGCGTTAGTTTACAATTGTAATTATATTTTAAATTAATGGTATGACATTGAAGAATAATGGTCTCTCATTGAATATTTATTACTAAATATAATGGCAAATTGGCAATAGCATATTTTGGTATGACTTTTTTTCCACATCCGTAAACTTCAAAAGTAACAATTGATTTCCAACATCTTCTAAGTAATATCTAACTAACTACATGAGGTTTTCCATTAAAAAAAAAAAAAAAACTACATGAGGTTTTTTCCTAACATTTCAAATGCGTTTGATTTACTGAAAAATGTGCGACATGATATAACAACTTCAATTGTATCGTGTTTGATGTAAAAAAAATTTGTATGGTTAGATAATTTAAGGGATAAGAGATTGGACAAAAACTGTAATTTTTGTCTCTCGTTCATCTATGAGACAATTTTTTGTCTGTTGAACAGACTATCTAAAATACCAAAATACTATTTTATTTTCTATTAAAAAATATTTTCTCTCCTTCTTCTATTCTTTGTTTGTCTTTCTATCTCTTCCACCTACTCATTCTTTCTGCTATCTCTCGCTTTCTCTCTCCCATTTCTCTTTGTCTCTCTCTAGCTCTTCTCTATCTCTCTCCCATTTATTAATATTTATCGTTATAAACATCTAAACATATTATAAAGAACACTGTAGTAAATATCACATTATTTTGTTTTTGTTGTCTATTATCCATCAAATATCATACATTACAAAAAGTTGTCATGTACAATGTTTACTATTTTGCAAATCAAACAGACCCCTTAGAAATAACCAATGGGCATAAAATATTACTTCATCATGAGAATTTTGCAGTGATGAAAAGAACCAATTTAGATTTACATATTTATTTATTTTATGAAATGGAAATATTAAATTTTATAAAAAAGTGTTTGAAATATTTATGTCACCGGATTTATATATTAACGACGTCAAAATCATTGATTGAATCTGTAAGTGATCAAAGTTAATTTGTTAATTTAAATCAAACAAACACCACAATAAGACTAAAAATAAAATAAAAAATATCGCACAAAAATGACAGACAATATAATGTCACACTCAGACGACGAAATCACAAACAATACGCAAAAGAAAAACTATATATATATGTGTGTGTGTGAAATCACTTATTTAAACAAAATAAAAAGAAGAAAAAAAATATGTTAAAAATATAATTTTCAAGACTAAAACGACTTTTTCACTATGTAATTATATTCTTTTGAATGTGTAGTAATCTTAATGAAAAAGTTAAAATTAAACGAGAACAAGCAGTAGGAACTAGCAAGTAGCTGAATGCAGCCTCGTTAACATTTCAGATATTATTATGTGCAATATAATTTCAGATATTATTATGTGCAATATAATAGTTTATATTAACAAAGTAGGGAAAACTTACGACATCGTCGCTTTGGCCGAGTGGTTAAGGCGTGTGCCTGCAAAGTACATGTGGTTTCCCCGCGAGAGTTCGAATCTCTCAGGCGACCGTTGATTAATAATTTTTGTTTTTACTTTGAGTGCTTCAGATTTTTTTTTATTTTTTTACAAGAGAAAGCTTTAGTTTTTAAAAAGGTGATATTATATTAATTTTTTTATGAAATTGATAGCATCGGTTTAATTAATTAACATTGAACACTACATGTTTGAAGCAATCTAATTCCCTAATAACTTAATTAGTTACCCCAGGATTTAATTTTTTTCATGCAATCAAAATAACAATTACATTCCCTAAAAAAAACCTTATTGTTCATTTAATTTTATATAGCAACTTGTTATGTTATGACTTAAAGGATATATTGATAATAATAGCATCAACATGTTAAAATTAGTTATAATTTACTTAAATTTTGGTCCATCATTTGTGACTATACTTATTTTTTTATATCTAAGTCTAAGGTGAGTAATCAACTTCTTAATTTTTTTTGTCTTCTTCATTTCATCTTACATTTTTCCATTCTTCTAAGCCACTCTTTAAGTTTAGTAGGTTGTTGAGCATAACTTGCATAACTTTAGATAAAGATGTCATGGTGGAATCAATTGTGAGGAATGGAATCGAGGTTGGGCAAGGACGGAGCCAAGAAAAGACGGTTGGAGAAGTTCACTATATAAATTAAGTAAAATGTTAACAATATATCTACAAATTTCTAAGAGAATATTCATACTTAAATGTTCTAAATATTAATTACATTAGTCATCGATCAAAATATTAAATGTCTTTTATGTATATCATAAAAATTACTATAATTGAATTTATACTAAATGCTTTAACAATTTTTCTTAATGTATATATTAAGTTAACAAACAATGAGTTAAAAATTCATCTTCCATATCATTACCGAAAATAATGCGAAAAAAAATATCTTCACTATTTTTTACTATGAGAAAATGAAATGTGCACTGATAGTGTAAAATTGACATCTAATAAAATTCACGTATTTTATCATATTGAACCACTTCACTTCACTTCAATGGTAAGTCAGGATAAAATAAAAATCTCTCATTGGATTTCAATGTAAAATTATTTTACACTAACAGCGCACATTTATTAAACACTTAATGTTATGTATATTCATTATGTAAAAATACGTTATATGTATATTCAAATTCAAACAAATCAAATCACTCGGCGGAACGATGATTCTATCCATTTTTATTTTATTTTCTTAACTTTCCAATTATACTAGCGGCATATCTCTCCAAGTCATCTAACTTGAGAAATATATCCCTCCAATTATATAAGGCATTCAAGACATAAGTAAATATTAGGTGTAATATTTTTTTAAGAAAAATTAAGAGGGGTTCAAACCCTTTCTATTGACTACCTACATCTGCCCTTAGGGTTCGGGGAAGAGGGTGGTTGTGGAGGTGTGTTTTGTTTCGGTGGAAAGAGAAGTTGTTAAGGTAGTTTTTTGCGTTGTTGGGTAACATTGTTTTATTAAAAAATGTTGCAAATCGTAAAGTTTGGCGTAATGATCAAAATACTTAGTACACGGCCAAATGAGCTTATAGATTGCTTGCAATAAACCATAATGTTAACTTGTATCCATTTATTCATATTACGTGGAACAAGATAGTCATTTTGAAGGTGTCGCTTTTTGTATGGAAGTTGTTAGAGGAACGGTTATTGTCAATGACTAGTTTGGTGAGATGTGGTGCTATTCCTCTGCAAAAGGGTGTTTGCTCTGTAGGGTACGGATGTGAGGATTCATATTTGCACTTGTTTCTAGTGTGTCAGCTTTTCAGTGAGATGCGGAAGCTTATTATTAATTGGGTTTCTTGTGGCGTGTCCAATGCAAATTCATCAACACGTATAACTCTTCTCTTGTTAAGTTCTGGGAGATAAGGTGATTCAAGACATGCTTATTGTCATTTGGATTGTTTGGTCTATATGGTGAGCTCAAAATAAGGTTATCTTTTTAATCAAATAGATTTTAATTTGAATGCGGTGGTTGAACGTATTAAAATTTTATTTTAGTGGTAGATGAAAATAAAAAAAAAGAATTTTAATGTGAAATCATATCATTGATGGTGTAATCCACTAGTTTATTTGAGATCTAAAGTGTAAGAGGTTTGTGGATGTTTCACCTTTTAGTGGAAGCTTTTGTTTTTTTTAGTGAAGTCTTTTATTGGAAGTTTTATTTGGTTGTAAGGAGCTTATGACTCTTTTGTATTTTCTATCCCTTTCTTGACTCTTTTGGCTTTTTTTTTTATAAAAAAAAATCCAAACAATCACTAAAATATATCTAAGTTTTAAGTTAAAAGAAAGATAACAATTTCTTTCCTTTAATTTGAAGGCAATTATCAATGTGACGTGTCAATCTATTGAGGCTTAAGCCACAAATTTGATGTCAAGTTCTTCTTCTTATTATAAAGGCAAAAAGGATAATGCTTAATATTACGAAGGTTGTCTCGCACGAAAAAAAGAATGACGTGGAACTTGAAACTTTGAAAAAAATCGTAAGCCACCTAAAAGCTTTTTCCTCCTATCACATAGCTTGTTATCTATATATAAAGAGCCTTAAATGTGGTAGGTGCCACAACCAAGGAAGTATGTTTGGTACTGGAAACTTTTCCTTTTCTTTGGAACACGAGAGATCCAGTTATGTGGGAAATCTTAATTGTGGATTGCAGACTTGCAAGTTGCAACACTAACGATATATTTTTTTTTTCAAAAAAATTAAAACCCATAAATCACGTGATCATTAAGTGCATTTTTGACATATGACCACACGTTCTTGCGTTTCTTGTTGAAACTATCAGTACTAAATAGCAGCGCTGATTATTATGATACGAAGATAAAATGATTATTTTTTTCCTAAAGGTTAAACTTACCAAAAAAAGAATACCGTTATTACTTATGTATGGTAAATATTAATTTAAAATAATATTAGTACGTGACACATTTTTTAAGACACATTTTGTAACACATATTTTTTTATTTGTTAAAATTAATATGAATGTTAATAAATTTAAATAAAACTTAAATAATTTATTGAAATCTATGTATATGTAAATTTTAATCAATAAAAAGTAGTATATTCAATATGGGCTAAAGAGCACATGTGGTCCCTTAATTTAATTTCAGTTAATGTTTTAGTCTTTTATATTTTATTTTCTCAATTTGGTAATTTATTTTAATTTTAATTGACAATTTGATCTTTTATGCTTTAAAATGTCAACAATGTTATCCTTTTTTTTTTGCAAAAATTCAAAAAATTCATCAAAAATTTCAAACAAAACCCATAAAATTAATTATCATCCTCAAGATAATGCTAATTTTATCAAATTCATAACTTAAATCTTTAAATAAACTCATATTTTCATCTCTAACAACATCAAATAAAGAATGAAAATATGAGTTTATTTGAATATTTGAGTTACGAATTTGATGAAATTTGTATTATATTGAA
>JBBPBQ010000002.1:44859122-44911185 GCA_037974755.1 Cicer yamashitae
AAAAAAAAAAAAAAAAAAACAAAAAAAAAGAAAGAGATAAAAGATAAAAGACTAAAACGTTAACTTAAATTAAGTTAAGTAATCACATGTGCTATTTAGCCCATATGTGTATTAGAGAATATGTTATTAGCATCGATTACTTTATGGTCTCTGAATTTTGTTTGGTACAATATGCTTTGTGCATTTTAACACTTACCATATTCATTTATCAATTGTGATGTCTTTTTCCGTTGCTATTGACAAAAATCCAACATTATCATCGTTCTTTTATAATGGTTTTTGTGGCTAGTTTCTCTCAAAACCCATTCCCATTTTTTAAAGGAGAATCTAAATGGATTTTGCAATTTGTTTATCTCAAAACCTTCTTTTCTTGAAGCCATATTCATCCAATGTTCATGGCACTTTACAAATCAAGTGTTGCTCACAATCAGAAAGCAAATCAATCACATCTAATATTGAAACAAAGAAAAGGTGTTTGAGATGCAACACCCTTTACTCAGATCAACATAATTCTCCAGTTTCTTGCTCTTTCCACGGTCATACAAATGGTATGTTGGTGTTTGCTTATTTTACTTTTTCTATTGCCACACATAGCGACAGATATAGAATTTTTTTATGGGGTAATAAAATAGTATATATATTTTGACTAGAGAAAAATATGATTATCTTTTACAAAATATACAATTATAATGACTAAACTAACTTAAAATACATAAAAGTTTCTACAAATTACGATTATAATGACTATCTCGTATGTTGTTATTGAGTTATACTTAGAGTTTTGATTATAACAAAAATATTTTATGAGAACAATATATTTGACTTTAAAGAGTATGAAATAAAATTTATGTTTTTGAAGAAAATCTAAAATAAGATTTTATTCATATTTATAATTGAAGAAAATTTACAATAAGATTTGATTCAAATTTATAATTGATGAAAATCTAAAATAAGATTCGATTCATATGAGAAAGAGAATTATTTTCATTATCAATAGAATCACATTACCAGCCTTTTATATGCTTTACATAATGCTTTTCAAAGAGGTTACATTCACTTATAAGGAAATAACATAATAACTACCCCAACTAACCTCCTAACTTCTCAACAACCATAAAGTCCTAATACACTATAACAATTTCTCCACCTTGGATGAACTTTATTCTACACAACTCCTAAGATCTTTAAGCAATGCTTGAACTACAAATTTGACAGGGCCGTTGTTGGCATGTCAACTGGATTATCATCAGTCTTGATCTTCTCCAAAGATACCTCCCCTTTTGTAATAAATTCCCTCACAAAATAGAGTTTAACATCTATATGTTTAGTTTTCTCATGATACACTTAGTTTCTAGCTAAGAGAATACCATATATACTATCATAAAACACTTTTGGGACCTTCTGTTCTTCTGTTATACTTGTTGTCATTCCTTTCATCCAAATTGCCTCTTTTATTGCCTCAGTAACAGCAATAAACTCATCTCCTGTAGTTGATAGGGATACATAATGATGAAGATTGCACTTCCAACTCATAGTGTTACCACATAACTTGTAAACATAACATGTCAATGACCTTCTAGTGTCAAGACATCCTGCACAATATGAATCTACAAAACCAATGACTTTATTAATGTTAACCTGAACGTATCTAAACACCCACTTCATAGCTTCCCATTTTTTCTTTCTTGAATTTCCCATATACTTGCTGACTAAACTCGTGGCATAAGCCAAATCAGGTCGTGTGCAAATCATTGCATACATGAGGCTTTAAATTCCGTTTGCATATGGAACTTTCTTCATTAGATTTAGGTGAATCCTATTTAGAAAGCTTAAAATGTTGAGCTATAGGTGTTAAGATTGCCTTTGATTTATCAATGTTAAATCTCCTCAACACTTTAACTATGTATTCTTTTTGTGTTATCAAAAGAGTACCTCCATGACCTATCCTTGATAATCTACATCCCCAAGATTTTACTAGCAGTTATAATATCTTTCATTTCAAATTCTCTTTCAAGCATCATCTTCACCTTTTTAACCTCCTCATTGCTACTGCAAGCAATCAGCATGTCATCTACATAGAGCAGTAGATAAACAACAACGTTATGTATGGTTTCCCTCAAGTAAACACAACCATCTTATTCAAACCTTTAAAAGCCATTCTCCAAAATAAAGGTGTCAAACCTTTTGTACCATTGCATAGGGGGATGTTTTACGTTATAAAGAGATATTTTAAGCAAGCAAACATCGTCTTTTTCACATTCTTTAATAAACCCCTCTGGTTGAGTCATATGATTTTGCTCAAGTTCACCATGTAAGAAGGCAATTTTCACATCAGGTTGTTCCAGATTCATATTTTCTTAAGCAACTAAGCCCAGAACCATCCTTATTGAAGTGTATTTTACAATAGGTGAAAACACATCATTGTAATTGATTCTCTCACATTGAGTGGATCCTCTTGCCACCAATCTTTCTTTGAATCTGGCTTTCTCAACCCTTATAATCCCTTTGTGATTCTTAGAACTCCACCTTCAACTTTGTAAGCAAAACCCTGCTCATATAGAATACCAAGGGAAATTAAATTTCTCTTCAAATCAGGTACATGCCATACCCTTTGTAAGATCCTTATTCCTCCATCTACAAGTTTAAGCTTTATGGAGCAAATTCCAATCACCTTTTTGGCTTTGTTATTTCCTAAAAAAACCTGCCCTCCATGATTTTCACTATACGAAACAAACCATTCCTTGTTTGGAAACATATGAAAAGTGCATCCAAAGTCAAGGAACCATTCTTTATGAACTTTGCCTTTTGAAAGACACATTACCTCATTACTCTTATATCCTTTTGAAACAACATAAGCATCGCCACATTGATTTCTTTATTCCTCGTGCTTTTTCTTCCTCTTCTATTCTGGACACTACTTTTTGAGATGCTCATCACTTGTCATGCCCTCTTTTGACTTTGATTTTGATCGTTTCTTGTTATTGGATTCTTACCTTTTTGATCTACCCCTCATATACAATTCTTCACTAGCTTGATCTCCGTTTTGCTGAAACCTTCTTTTCAACTCCTTTGAAAAAAAGCAGACTGCACCTCCTCTAATGATAGTGTATCTCTTCTATAAATGAGTGTGTCTGATAGAGTATCAAATTCACTTGACAGTGATATGAGTAATAACAATGCTCGGTCTTCATCATATATCTTGATTTCAATGTTCTTCAAATTAAAAATGATTTTGTTGAAATCATCCAAATGATCCTCTAAAGTATTTCCTACTAACATCTTGAAGGTGTATAATTTTTGTTTGAAGTATAACTTGTTGGCCAAAGATTTGGTCATATACAAGTTTTCTAGTTTGAGCCGAATGGTAGCAGCAAATTCTCCTTTGAAACCTCCCTAAGAACCATGTCACAAAGGCATATAATCAATGCATTGTGTGCTTTATCTAGCATGTCCTTCTTCTCCTTATCAGAGAGTGTGTTGGGTAGTTAGCTTCCCCAGCCAATGCATCTTCAGTTCCTTGTTGAACCAAGAACGCCCTCATCTTCAACCTACATAGATTGGAATCGTTTTTTCTCTTGAACTTCTCGATATTAAACTTCACAAAACCCAACCCCATCTTCATTTCTAAAGAACTCCCTAGATCCTCCAACCAGTGTTGTTGATACCAATCTATTATGAACAAATTCTTCAAAGTTCTTCTATGATTATTGACTTAGAGAGCTATATTAGAATAGAGAACAATTTAGAAAGAATAAAAGATTGTCATATGAGACAAAAGATTATTTTCATTGTCAATTGAATCACATTACAAGTCTTTTATATGTTTTACATAATGACTTTCAAAAAGGTTACATTCAACTATAAGAAAATAACATAATAACTATCCTAACTAACCTCCTAATTTCTCAACAACCATATAGTCCTAATCCACTATTAATAATAGAAATGTGAAAAGATGGAAAATAGAATTTTAACTTGTGTGAGTGTATTCAGCAGATAAAAAATATATGTGAGTGAGTAATGGTGAGTGAATCTTAGTAGACCTAGAACTAAATAGTTTTATGAAAATTTAAGATAATAATATTATAAAAAAAATTATTATTTTCTTGTAAAGGCAAGAGTCCCCGTTGCTAAGGTATTGACAATAATGACCTTTTTCCTAAATTCATATTAAGAAAGCCTGCGGTAAAATGAAGTTCAAGCATAAGTCTTTTTGGTAACTTTTGCTAGCCAGTCACCCCAATACATTTTCCAATGCAAGGTCGCATGACATTCTCACAACTACTATGTGAATCTATATTCCACGTGCAGGAGATCACATTGTCTTTCTAATTCATTGCTATACTAAAGAACAATAAAAATTAAGAGAGACGGTGATTTTTGGGTTTTTATTAATATATCTTAAATCTAAAAATAATTTAGTAGAGTGGCCATTGGTGCTCATATGGCGATGTAGCTTAGTCAGAAAGTTGGTGTGGCGGTGGTTTCCCAAGATAAGAAAAATGTGAGTTGTCTGCAAGTTGAGAGACAAAAGAGTAAGGAGAAAAAAAATAATAAAGAAAACCTAAAGAGGAGGCGCTACTCTAAAAAGTGTTTATTTTTTAATTATTTTTTATATATATATTCTATTTTTATATTTTTTTTAAACTCTTCATTATATTTACATTAAAATTTATATAATTGAATATTATATTTTTTTTCACTTTCGAGAGAGATAGAGATGCCACCAATATTTTTTCTCTTATAAGATACCTCAAGTACATTTAATAGAAAAAATACATCAAAGTTAATGATAAATGTGTCCAAACAAATAATGTGCTATATTATTTTAATAATTCCTTCTAATTTTGAAGCATATTGCAAATAAATTAACAACCGCATTTTATTTTATCAAGAATGATCTCTTTTTTTTTCTCTAGATCTAATAAATAAATAAATAAAAGGAGAGAGTTGTTAATTTATCTGCAATATACTAAAATATGAGAAAATTGTTAATTTATCTGCAATAAACTCTCTCTTATTTGTTTTGGCACATTTACTCAATTGTAATGTATTTTTTCATTAAATGTATTTTTTTTATTAATATAATTTGGTTTTTTAATTATTTTTTATTTATTAAATTAATAATTAATTATTTATTATAAAATAAAAAATATAAAAATGACAATAGATAGTCACATATGTGGATGTAATCTCCTAATGGAGAAAAAGAATATCTTTTCATGTGGTCGCATCCTACCTTGCGACATCTCGAATGTAAAAAACAAACACATTTAGATATATATAATAAAGAATTTTGAACAAAAAGAGGTTAATAATAATAATAATAATAAAGTTATTTCTAGAATGGGTTTAATAAGAATAAAAAAATTATTAATAATAAATATAATAAGCAAGAACCCAAGTCTCGCCCAGTAAACCTTCGAAATTGAAAATTTTTCCAAATTAAAAATTCATAAACTTAAAATGTATTCTTGGCACTAAAAATGTGTTTGTGTTCTCCATTTGTCTTTCTCTTCACATGGGAGTGATGTCTTTCTCCATGTGTTTGTGTTCTTCACATGTGTTTGTGTTCTCCATAAAATCAACTTATGGATTTCGATTTTGATGTTATTTTAGGGATAAAAATTGGTATATTTTTAGGATCAACTCAACATTTGGATGTGTGTTGTTGTTGAGGTTTTAATGCATTTGCTTGTGGTTTTTTGAGTTCACCATGTTGAAGATGATATTGTTAAATATAATGGAGAACAAAACATTCTCAAAAGTGGTAAAGAAAAGGACAAAAAATTCGATTTTAAAAATAAAAAGACTAAAAGTTACTTTTGAAAAAATAGATAGATAAAAATATATTTGGGCTAATATTTTTATACTAAGAGTGAGTGTGCATAGTAATTAAGTTCCCATGATAATATGTTTACAGCTAAGGGACTTTGCTCTGTTTGATAATCATACACAATTATCCTCTGTCATGTTTTTATGATAGGGCTATACAGGATTTTTAATTGCATTTTTTGTTTTTTTATGAATTATATAACATGATCATATTTAAAGCAAAGCAATTAAACACTTTCAACTTTGTAGGAGAGAGGGGTCTATTTTCATTTGCTCCACCTCACCAAGGAATTGATGGATATTGGAGTGATAAATCAGGAGTAACTGTATACAAATGGAATGAGAAGAATAATAGACCAAATACTGGCCGTGCAAATTGGAAGAAAAGATGGAGTTGTTGTGCTGAGTATGATGAGAATTCCCCTCCATGTAGAAAGGGTTGGCATGTTTCTTATGATGATGATTTTACTATGTATTAACTTTTTTTTAATCTTTTGATTTCTAAGAGAAAGGGATTGATAATCTAGAATTTAGTTGAGAAATAAGTAAAGTCTAACTATTAATTGTTTTAGTTAACATTCAAATTTAAATTCTCCTGAAAATTTATCTTTAACTAAAATTTATTAGTATCTACTTATTTCTTGTTATGAATAATACATCTTTTTGTTTCATTGGATACTTTTATTATATCTATGTTTTGCTTAGAAAATTTGTCAATCAATTAGATGTGAAATTGAATATACAAAAGTTTTTTTGGGATAACTAATGATGAGTGTTACTTCAAAAGTACTTCATTCTTTTGTTTTGTTTTCGTCTCAAAATAATTTTGCATTCAGTACCCAACTGCTATCTTGATCGGAGATTAGAAGCTTTAAGTTTAAACTGTTTGCATCATTTTTCATTTCAGCCAACTAAAAAATTCATTTGTTGAGCCATATGTTTTTCATTTCTTGTATTTCAAATGCTTAAAAAAAAATTTTAGACTTAAACAAATTGAAGAAAGAAAAAACTTTAGACTAATCCAATAACATAAGAATAATGAATTTAAGATAATCACATTTAACAGAAGGGAATATGCTGCGACGGTGAATAACAACAACACACCTAGATTTTTGCTTTTCCCTCAACCATGCAACACCCTACATTATTTATCTAGAATATAATGTAAAATACCAAAGTTTGATATTTCAAGCAATCATGACATGTCATAAATTTTTAATATGATATCACATGAATTCCAAGGACAACAATAAAATAAAGTCCTTGGAGCTAATTGCATTATCCTGCAACTTACTTCTTATTTGCGAAAAGCATGAAATAAGAGGGGGTGAGACATAAAATTTAATGAGTCCAAAAATAGGAAGAGGAAGTTTAAAATGTTTTTCATAGGTTTATAAAACAATGCAAATCAAGAATATTTTTCTTAACCGTGAAACTTGGCATATTCAAAATCAACATGAAGAATCTTATCATGATTCTAAAATGGAAAGATCCTTCTAATCGAATCATATCATTCCATTATATTGACAATTTCAAAAAAACTGTTCATATTATGAACATAGTAGAATGGCAGTTGGGCAAGCATGCCCCCATCGTCTAGTGGTTTAGGACATCTCTCTTTTAAGGAGGCAATGAGGATTCGACTTCCCATTGGGGTAGGGTACTACGAAAGGAAATGGATTAGGGATTATCAATAAAGATTTAAATAGATTTTTCTTGAGTCGATTCCCGAGGAGTTAACGGGGACGAATTGTCAATTCGTTGGCAATATATCTACGCTGGTTCAAATCTAGCTTGGCCCAAAAAAATTCTGATCCACCATGAAATGATATAACCCATTTGAAAAAAAAAAGTTAAGTTGTTTGTTATGATCATCCTTAATATCCTAAGGAATGTTCCCTCACTTAGTGTTTCAATTCGAAACACATTTGGGTAACAACAATATTCAAAGTAATATTGAAGAATAATACTAACTAAGCACACATAAGTAACATCAGTTGTGAAAGAAATGGAAACACAAAATTGCATCCAATTCACTACTACTAGTCAAATACTATCAAAGTCGCTTAGCGAAACCAAGTCAAAAGTAAACAAGTTAGTCCATGGCAAGATTTGCTCAGCAAAATAATTTTCATTTAGCAAATTTATGCGAAATCGAGTATTTTCCGTTTGTTTTTATAGTTCAGCTCCCAAACATTCATCAACAACAATATCAACTCAGAATCATCAAGTATCAGACAATATAACACACATGGATTTACCACACATATTTAGCTCAAACAAAAGAGAAATTAGAATAACAACATCAAACACACAGACCATCTTGGAACCAAGTTTGTTTTATACTAAGAGTTTTGATGTTAACAAAAGTATTTTATAAGAACAATATATTTGACTTCACAAAGTATGAAAGAAGATTCATGTTTTGAAGACAATCTAAAATAAGATTTGATTCAGATTTATAATTGATGAAAATCTTTGACTAAGTTGAAAAAAAGATATGGTCAAGATTTGAAGAAGATATGATCAACATCTTATCTACAAGAAGATATGAATTATTTACAAGAAGATTTGATCAAGATTTATCACAAGAAGATGTGAATAGAAGATTTGATCAAGATTTATCACAAGAAGATGTGAATTATTTACAAGAAGATTTGATCAAGATTTATCACAAGAAGATTTAATCAAGCTTTATCTACAAGACGATATGAATTATTTACACGAAGATATAATCAAGAATTGTTTACAAGAAGAAACACTCACTAGAAGATACATTTATTATTTGCAAATATAGGATTTAGATTTTGACAAAGGATAAAATACTGAATTGGACGTAGTCACATTCCTACTGGTCAAAATGTTCAAGAACCAGTCCAACACTATGTTCCCGCTCATATCAAAGCAAGCAATAGGAAGGAAGTTTCATCTGAAGAATTTACAAAGCAATCTTAACAAAATATAAACAGTATCAATCTGAAGAATTTACAAGCTCAATCTTAAAAAAATACGAACAGTATCAATCTGAAAAATTTACAAACTCAATATGAACATAATCAATCTAGAAGAACAACTCAAATTGGAATCAGAAATAAAGAATTGGTTAAGAACATATTATCAAAAAGCATATTGTTCAGAATTATTTTTGAATAAGATCATTGTTGACCAAACTAAAAATGAAGATATAATTCAGAATTAAACAAGGACTAAATTGAAGCCCTAATTTTATCTATAAATAGATACGTAATGCTGAAGAAGAAGATCATTGAAAAATCAGAAAAGAGTACAAGAACTCAAGCTCAAAGTTCCAAATTCATCTTAGAGTTCAAAGAGAGAAACAGTTGTTCGAATGAGAAATATTTTCAAAGTGTTTTTCTTAGAGTGTGATAGTCATTGTTATAATCAGCTTGTTAGAAACAACTAATCAAGTTCCAAAGCTTTGTATTCAAACCCGATAGTGGCTGGTAGAGTCAAGGTGTGTGTGTTCCTCAAAAGTTTGGGGTTGTCAGACTATTTAAGAAGACTGACTTGGAGGGTCAGGTGCTTTGTAATAAATGTTGTTAAATTAGTGGATCAAATCATTTCAGAGTGAAGGGACTGGATGTAGCCAAGTTAGTGGTCAAACAGGATAAATCACTTGTGTCACTTTATTTATGCACTCCTTACTTTTGTTATTGCTTCTACTTCAAGTAAAGCATCAAGTTTGAATCAATTTAATCAAATAATGAAAAAGTTATCAACTTAGTCAAACACAATTCAACCCCTTCTTCTCGTGTTTGCACCGTCGATTGGCATCAGATCTCAATCTCAAGGCAGAGCAACTTTACATTTTTGAGGAAAGATACAAGGGTTCAACATGTCTAGATTCAGTGAAGAAGCTGCTTGAGGAAACATCAACAGGTCACCTTTGTTTAATGGAGAACGTTTTGAGTAATAAAAGGATAGGCTGAGAAGTTTTTTTATTTTACAAGATCCCAAACTTTGGGACTTGGTGGAAGATTGTTATAATGCTCCAAAGAATACTAATGGTATTGAAATTCCAAGGAAAGAGATGGATGTTGATCAGAAGAAGATATACAAGATGCATCAGAAGTCTAGAACATTCATAATAAATGCCATCACTTTCAAGAAGTTTGACAAGTGCACCAACAAGGAGACAACAAAGAGTATTTATGTCTGAATCAAAGGCCAACCTCCTAGTCAAAAAGTATGAGTTGTTCAAGATGGAAGAATATGAAGATATTGAAACAAAGTTTTCTAGATTCCAAGCTCTGGTCTCAAAACTAAATATACTTGAGAAGAGTTATACTATTGTTGACCATGTGAAAAAGGTACTAAGAAGTCTGCCAAGAAAATGTAGACCTAAGATTACTGTCATTCAGGAAGCAAATGATCTTAATACTCTTAAGCTGGAATAATTAATTAGCTATCTCAGATCACATAAAATTGAACTTGCAAAGGATGAGCCCAAGAAGAAGCAACCAACCATGGCTTTGAAATCAAAGCAGAAGAAATTTCTGAAGGCAACAGCAGAATCAGAGGATGATGATTCAGAGGATCAGAACGGAAACTCAGACGAATAGGAACTGACTTTCGTATCCAAAAAAATTCAGATGATGTGGCACAACAGAAAGAAGAAATTTTCCCAAAGATATTCCAAGCAATCCAATAGAGGAAAAGATGATAAATTTGACAAGAAAGCATCATTTGGTATGAATGCAATGAACCTGAACATATCAAGTCAAAATGTCCAAATCTGTAGAAAGGGAACAGCAAAGGAAAGATTTCAGACCCAATAAGAAGGGTCAGATGGCTACATGGGATGATAATGATGAATCCTCTGATGATGGAAAGCAAGAAGATTTGGACCTAATGACTCATACCAACTCTGCCTCTAGATCCAACACAGGTTCTAACTTTAGAAGTGAATCAGCAGATAAAGAAATTGAGGTATTTTCTGAATTAACTCGATTTGATTTAATTACTGTTATAAATGACTTATTGAACAAGAATCACAAATTCTCTTTAAAACTGAAAACACTTAAGAAAGAAAATGCAAACTTAATAAGAAATTAATGTTTTAAAAAATCAAAGTGCTCAAGTTAAAACAGAAAATCCAAATCTGAAAACTGATATTGTTGAACTTAAGGCTGAAAATCTAACTCTAAAATGTAACTCTGATAAGCATGAAGAAGTATTTCAAGATTTTCTTGCTAATGGTATGGAAAGAAGCAAGTATGCTTCTATGATTTATGGAGTTAGTAGAAATGCTAAAAGAGGTCTAGGATTTGAATAAACTATAACTGAACCTAAACTCATTCCCTCTAATATCTTGTGTTGTTTTTTCTAAGAAAGCTCACTCTATATTATCTTGTCTCAAGTTAAATACAAGGAAAACTAAGAAATATTTCAAGACTAACAAACCAGGACCCAACCAAATTTGGGTACCTAAGAACAAAATTGTCTATGTTGTAGATGTCATCAGCAATGAAGTTAAAACACCAATCATGGTACCTGGATAGTGGATACTCGCGACGCATGACGGGTGAAAAGTTTATGTTCCAAGAATTAACATTGAGCAAATGAGGCACAGTGACTTTTGGAGGAAAACAAAAAGGCTAGATCATTGGTCAAGGTACAATTGGTAATGGTACTTCCCCTTCTATTAAAGATGTCTTATTTGTTAAAGATCTTAAACAGAATTTATTAAGTATTAGTGAATTAAGTGATAATAATTATGATATTATAATTACTCAAAAAGCATGCAAGGCAATTAGTCAAAATGATGGATGTGTACTCTTTACAGGTCATACGCAAAACAACATTTATAAGATAAATCTGTTTAGTCTAGAGAAATAAGAGGTTAACTGTCTTATGTTAGTAAACGAAGAGAAATTAAATTGGCACAAAAGATTCATGTTTTGGAAGACAATCTAAAATAAGATTTGATTCATATTTATTATTACAGAAAATCTTTGACCAAATTGAAAAGAAGATATGGTCAAGATTTGAAGAAGATATGATCAACCTCTTATCTACAAGAATATTTGGTCAAGATTTACCACAAGAAGATATGAATTATTTACAAGAAAATTGGATCAAGATTTATAACAAGAAGATATGAATTATTTACAAGAAGATTTGATCAAGATTTATCACAAGAAGATATGAATTATTTACAAGAAGTTTTGATCAAGATTTATCTACAAGAAGATATGAATTATTTACAAGAAGATGTGATCAAGAATTGTTTACAAGAAGAAACACTCAAAAGAAGATACATTTATTATTTGCAAATATATGATTCAGATGATTCAGATTTTGAAAAAGGACAAAATACTGAATTTGACTTAATCATATTCCTACTTGTGACAGTTCAAGAACCGATCCAACACTATGTTCTCGCCCAGATCAAGCAAGAAATAGGAAGGAAGTTTCATCTGAAGAATTTGCGAAAGCTATCTTAACAAAATACAAACAGTATCAATCTAAAAAATTTACAAACTCAATGTGAACAAAATTCTTATATAATAAATCTAGAATTGCACAGATTGGATTCAAAAATAAAGAATTGGCTAAAGAACATATTATCAAAAAATATCTTGTTCAGAATTATTTTTGAATAAGATCATTGTTGACCAAGCTAGGAATGATGATACAATTTAGAATTAAACAATTACTAAATTGAAGCGCTAATTTTAGTCATTGTTATAATTAGCTTGTTAGAAGCAACTACTCAAGTTCCAAACCTTTGTATTTAAACACAATAGTGGTGTTAGTGTGCCTTCAACAATCTGGGGTTGTCAGATTGTGTGGAGAAGACTTGGCTAATAAAGTCAAGGTGTGTGTGTTCCTCAAAAGTTTGGGGTTGTCAGACTGTTTCAAAAGACTAGCTTGGAATGTCAGGTGCTTTGTAATTCAAGTTGTTGAATTAGTAGATTAAATCATTCTAAGTGAAGGGATTGGATGTAGTCAAGTTATTGGTTAACCAGGATAAATTACTTGTATCACTTTATTTTTGCACTTCTTAGTTTTTTTATTGCTTCTACTCAAAGTAAATCATCAAGTTTGAATCAGTTTAATAAAATAATGAAAAAGTTATCAACTTAGTCAAATACAATTCAACTCTCTCTTCTCGTGTTTGCACCTTTATTTCATTCTTATTTTATACATGCAAAATAAGTTTCTCAACTTTCATATTTTTTAAAAACCAATTTACAGAATTTAGTCCCTACCTCTAACCCAAATTTCCCCAACACTCATACCTACAAAGAATTTTGAAAGGAATGGAACTTACTCTCAAAATAGAAATTTCTTCTAGCTTCTCTTGAGTTTGTTGACGGACCATAGCTCTATTTTTCCAAATAAGATTGATGAATGAAGAAGATATTGTTGCATGCAGGGAATTTCTGGACTTGGATGAGGGGTTTTAGGGTGATGTCTGGTTTTGCTTCATATTTTCTTTGATTGTAAGAATGATAATGGTGAGGAGTTGATAGTAAAGAGGGAATGGAGTTGTTGTATGATAAAGATGTTTGGGTTGGGTGAGTGTTGTGAGTGTAAGTGAAATGAAGAAAAGGAGAAGAAAAAGCAGAGTTTGTTTAAGCTTATGTGTGCGCGCGTTAATGTAATGTGTTAGTGTGTGTGTGTTTGCCTTTCTGATTTGGGTGGGTGAGTTAGGTAATGTTGGAGCCAATTGGAAAAATGTTTAAATTTCTTATTGTACCATTTATTTAAGTATAATATAACTACTTCTAAAACAATTTGAGCATGTACTTATTAGATATAGAGTGAATTGACATTTTGGCCCCTCACAAAAAACACGTGAGACTTATTAGTCCCTAACAAAAAAATATCACTTTATTCCCCGACAAAAATAAACCGGGATAGATTAGTTCTTTTGTTTTTTTTTTTCCTATCGATTTTTTATTCGTTTGAACTATGACTAATTTATATGATTCTCTACATGTCATATGATAGTCCACGAAAAGGAAACGAAATCATCGCAGAATAGAAAGAAACTGTGACTTGGAAACAAAAACACGAAAAGAAACTGTAATTTCTCGTTTCAAGGGTTTTTGTTATTGCAACTTTCGTTTTCACTTGTAGTCATAAGTCTGCATTGTTTTTATTTTTTATTTTTTTATATGGTTTTCAAATGAGGGACTAAACTATCCTTTTATGTTTTTGTTAAAGACCACATAAGAAGTTTACAAATGTTAATTACTTAATGATACATGTCATCGGTTTTTCATACGGTTCAATGATATATTGTAATTCAAGCACCAAATTCTCCTGATTTATTTTCATCAGAGACTAAAATGAATCGTTTGTTTTAAGTACTAATTTTTCCCACATGTTTTTTTGTGAGACCAAAATATCCCTTTACTCTTAAGTATATCATCCAAATAATTTAACAAATGTTACTTCTAAAAATTAAGGAGTGGGATTGGGATTGTTACAAGTCTTGGGCATTGGACTGATGGATAAGAGGACTAAGCATGCGCTTGGTCGCTCTATGTACATTGTAGACTTCAATAGGTACATATTGATATGTCTTTGATGGATCAAGAATAATTGTCTTATCAACAGATAGAAATAGGGGATTTCCCATTCCTCAATTCCATAAAAATAAAGGATTTTAATATATTCTTTCAAATTCAACTTGTCGAGTTAATAATAGTCAAATCACTATCTTGGTCGTAATTATGAGGAGAACCATATGTTGGAACGAAGTTGGTTTTATATTTAGAGATTTGATTATAACAAAAGTATTTTATGAGAACCCTATATTTGACTTCACAGAGTATGAAAGAAGATTTATCTTAGAGTTCAAATAGAGAAACATTTGTTCAAGTTAGAAATATTTTCAATCTTTTGTATTAGAAGCAAACACTTAAAGTTCCAATCTTTTATATTCAATCCGATAGTGGTTTAGTTCATTTTTCAATTTGGAGTTGGCAGGTTGTTAAGAGAAGCATTGGCTTGTATGGTCAAGGTGGTTAGTTCTTCAAAAGTATGGGGTTGTCAGGCTGTTTGGGAAAACTAGCTTAGAGGGTCAGGTGCTTTTAATTTAAGATATTTGAATTAGTAGATTAAAGCCTTCTGAATGAGGGGACTAGATATAGTCAAGTTAGTGGTGAACCAGGATAAATCTATGTGTCCAATTATGTATGTTTTCATTGTTTGCTGCATCTGAACCCGATTGCTTTTACTCCAAGTAAGTCACCAAAACCGAACCAGATTTTTAATAAATTATCAAAAAAGTTATCAACTTTGTCAAACACAATTCAACTCTCTTTCTCGTGTTTGCACCTTCACCATCAACTTATATTTTTTAGAACTGTTAGAGGTAGCTAAAGATACTTATGGTTAGGTGGAATTTGTTAGGGTAGTCGCATTAAGATTACTGTATAAAAGTACATCATACTTTAATTGTATAACAATTCTTCATATAATCATTTCAAGTTTTATTTTTCTCTTTAATTATTTCTCTATTTCTTAGATTCAACCATGATTCTCAACAAGAAATATTGTTGATTGACATTAGAGATTCAACTAACTTTTAAGCATTTATCCATGATGGACTATGTATTCACTCCGTCTTCTAATAATTATCACATTTATAAGAAAATGTTGTTTCAAAGCAATTGTCAATTTTAGTTTTCAATATAACTTTGATCATTTTTTACCGTTTAATTAATATTATGTGAATCATTCTCAAATTATTATTTTTCATTTTATAAATATAATTATATTCACTTTCATTTTATATTCACTTTTTCTTCGCTATCTTTTAATATAAGACCATTCATAAAATTCAAACTACATGATAATCTCTATACAAAAAATTTTCTAATAAATTTATCATTGGAAAATTTAACATTTTTCTCTATCTCTTACGATATCAATAATTATAAATATAATTATGTAAAAGTAACATATTTTTTTTTTGACAAATTTACTACCACAATTACTTTTTTTATACTCTTAAAATTAATTGAAAATTTTATATTTTCTCCATTCCAAACTTTGGTATTTTTAACTTTAAACATACATATTAAGAAATAATAAATTTAGATTGGTTTATTTTTTTTTACTCTTTATTTATTAAATAAAAACACAATTTATTTAATACAAATTTTTAAATTTTTAAAGATACAATAAAAAATAATATATTTAAAGGATAAAAATTAAAAGAGGAAGGAGTAATTAAAAACAAAGGAAATAATTTAATAAAATTATATTTCATTTAATTTTATTTATCATATAGTGCCAAATTTTAATATGTTTCTTTGCATTTTTGGATATGTATAAATGGATTCCTTCTTTGAGTTTCTAGAACTTGCTACTTGCTAAGTTTCTTTATCTCTCTCTCTACCAATCTGCCACCTCTGTTCCTTTCTTAATTGCCCTTATATCATTCCAAACAAACTCTTTCTTTCTCTTTCCACAACTTTCTACTTTTCTTTCATTTCCTTGACTCTTCTCTCACATCCACAAATTAAAATCCAAACACAAACACAAACACCCTTTATCATAAAGAATTCAACTTTGTTTCTACTTCTTTCATACAAGGTGAAAAAATATGCTGCAATTGTTCTTCACAGTGGCTTTTTCTGTAGTTCCTTTAACCCTTTATATTCCACCAATAAGAAGCTTGAGTCTTTTTGTAGAAACCTTTGAATCTATGGTTAGGGAATCAACAATACACAGCAATAGAATTTACCCTCGTTTAAGGGTAGCTTGGTCTAGGATTTTGAATTGCTTACTCTGCAACAACACAAGGTAGATTTCAGATTTTCAATGTTTATTTTGAACCATGTATTATTGTAAATTAAATATTTTACCTTTTCTTTTTCCAATCTTGGAGTTAGATTTATACCCCTTTAATTTTATTTTATTTTTTTTTTTTTTGAGTCCTTTTTTCTTTTTGATTTACTTACAATTGTCCAATCCATCATGTATGATGCTAATGATGAGGTTGTTGTAATTTTCTGAAATTATTGACTTTTTGAGTTGATTTGATTAAGTGATTCCTCGATCGATTGTCCTATGTAACTTTGAATATAATAAATGAAATTTTATGTGGTTCATCGGATTGTTGACATTTTTTTTTTTTTGGGTTTCGTTCTTAATTATCAAATTGTTTATGATTTGGTAATTTGATCCTACGTTGAATACAAGATTTGGAGCACAAGAAATAGAGGCTCTTGTTCTCAACATCATATGTCGGTTTTTGGGTTGTTCATTGAAATTGCGATTTAATAATTTTATTGCAATATGTTTTTTGTTTTTTCTCTTTAAGATTAACTCTTGTAAAGCCATAGCAACACCTAGAGTCAGAAGAGCTTCTCCACGTGAAGTTCTTAAAGTACACGTCACACCTTGTCATCGTGATTTTACAAAAGTCTTACAAATTTTTTGTGAATTGTTGTTATTTTATAAACGCAACGCACTACTAAAGATGGCATTAAACAAGCGCATCATTAATAAGTTTTACCAATGGTGAAAATTGATGTGATAGAATTGCAAGATGATTATTTGCTAGAACATTATGTCTTTAATGAGTTAAATTTTTTACTCCGTTGGAATAAAAAATAAAATTAAATAGATCAAATTGTAAATATATTAATCTAAAAAAAATTGTATATATCTTTCAGATGTCTCCTTACATGATATTTATCTCTCATGTATTTACTAAAAAATTATACAAAATATATTTTTTTTTACACATACAATTCTTTCTGTCATTTATAAAAAAATATTAGAATATACACTTCAGTTGTATTATTGAGAACATAATCTTATCTTTCAAAATTATAAATACCATGTATGGTTGTATTTTTATAAATTAAAGCAAAAATTATAATTGTGTCATATACAAATAATATGAATAGATCTAAATGTGGCAAAAAAATATATATTTAATGTTGTTTTTTATTGTGTATTGAGGATGTGAGTATATTTTCAAAACTAGAGAGTTATAAGGGTCATTTAAATCGATACAATTTTCCTTTTAATATATACAATTCTAATAAAAAAAATTAATTTTTAATGTCTAAGTTATGATAATAGACTAATAAATTTTATCATTAAAAATACAAAAATATTAATTTTACTTTTATTCTATTTTAAAGGGAGTATATCTTAAAAGAAATTATGTAGATCCTCTCTGTTTCCTATTTAATATTAGGTGAGATAGACATACAAATAATTATTTATTTACTTTTTATATATATATAATCATCAAAATAAATTTGTGTTTAATCTCTCTTCTAACACGAGGAAGAAAATGAGAGATGAAAAGGAGATGATTTAAATCTTAAAAAAAAATATAAAACTCAATTTTAGAAAGAGAAAGACATAAACGAAAAAGATTTTTTATCTTAGAAAATATGATAAATGTCACTGTAATTAATTCACACAACTGTGAGGTCACATATTCGAATTCAAAACAATACCTTCAATCTAACAGTATCTACATTTGTCAATTAAGCTAGAACTTAAGAACCAAATGAGATATTTTTAAATAATGCATCCACCAATATACTATTTAGATGAATGCTAACATACACTTTTTAACACATTCTTTTTAATTGATTAAAATACACATGAGATCCACTAAATTTATTCTATCTCATATGTCTTTCTCTCTCAAAATAAAATCCTCTTAATTTTTTAACTTAAATAAGTTTAGTCTCTATAATTAGGGGTGTGCAAATGACAGGTTAGATCGGGTTTGATGTTTCCTTACCTGGTCTCAATATTTGATTGGGTCAAATTTTAAACCCTAACTCGTCCCTTAACCAAATCAAACACAATGAATTGCAGGTTCATTAAGGACGAGACGAAATAAAGACGAGACGTCAAATAGTAACCCTTAAACTTTTTTGTAGAAAAAACAATTAAACATAAAGAAACTCATAATAAGTCACATATGGTTACTATTTGTCAATTCATTCAAGAGTAGTAACTCATAATATTGTTTTACAAACTATAAATTACTAAGTTAGTGATTAATTTTTTTAGAGAGGATGAATCAATAGTAACCTAAAATAATAACAAAAAATAATCGTTTGTGCTTAAATTAATTTAAAACGGGACAGGTAATTTGAGGGGTAACCCGAACCCAGTCATTTTTCTACCTTGTCTTTGTCTTATTTTTATTTTTGTTAGGCCGGGTCAAACCGTCTCATTGCTTACGAGACAAGAAGAATTCCCATTAGAGAGCGGGTCTTTACACTCCTATCTATAATCCATTAAAAATTCAATAAAAAAATCTAGTTTATGTATAACTCATTTAATAAAAATCATCTAATGCATTCACTAATTTTTAACAAAAAAATGTCAAATCCATCTATAAAATTATAATAACATCATTTTTAACAAATATGTTTAATTTATTTTATTTGATTGGTTAAAATTTATATTTATCGGATCAAAAATATGAATCACATATAACTTTGATGAAATTTCTTACATATTTTAATCAAAGGATGTATATTAAAAAATATATATGTTAAAATGTGTCGATAGAATAGAATTATTCTGATCATTTATATAATAGGCGCTTTCATTGCTGGCAGGCGGTGAAGTCACTTGTGGCGATGGTAGCTGATGATTGTGATTGGGTGGTTGGCAACCAATTGTAGTTGCTGTTGCTGATGGTCGACGGTGGCAGCTAAAGCTGGTGAATGGTGGCTTGTAGTCAAACGGTCCTTGGTAGTTGTTAGGGTTGAAAGTAGGTTGAGCTATTTTCGTATATTCTTAAAGGTCTATTTTGGCTATATTTATTAAGGATATAAAAATAATTTTGTATTCAAAAAATAAATTTAAATTTTTAAAATTTGAATGTATAATTTGTAATGTATTTTAAATATTAATATTTTTATTTTTAAATATTTAATAAGTGTCTTAGAGATTTTTGCTAGCATCTTTTTTTTTTTTTTGCTATTTTAAAAGGTTATATAATTTGTTTTTTAAAAATTTACACCATACATTTAAAGTGCAAACTTTCATAAATACATTTTTAAGATAATAGTTTAACAAAATTAAATTCTATTTTAATATCAAAACTTTTTAGAGAAATTAACTTTATATACAATATTATATCTAAATTTTAGACCTTATATACAATGAAAGATTGAATCTAATTCACTAATTACTATTTTTATAGAGTGGGTGTATTGTTGAGTATGTGTTTGGATGAAGGTATATAAATAAAGATGGATATATTAATAGAAAACTTCAATTGAATAATTAAGTAATTGACAATTTGATTGTGATTATTATAAATTAAGTGGACCCGATTCAATTTGGTGGCAACCGACTTCATTCCGCGAGTTTGATCGTTACAATGTTTTGTATTAGGCTTTTTCTAGTTTTATGGTCCATAAATGAAGTATTTGTGTTTTGTAAAAAAAAAGGAAATATGTGTTATATTATCGAGAAAATTATTTTTACTACTAGGTTAACAAATATCACTGTTGAATCAAGTAAATATGGTTGGACCTATCGATTCAATGCTGGAAAAAATATTTGAGGACGGTGCAACACTATTTTTGTTGTGCATCACAGAAGAAGAACGGATAATATGTTTGTACTTTTCTATCTTAATTAGGGGTGTATTTGAGAGATGAGTTTTGAAGAAAAAGAAAGAAAAAAATAATTATATTTTATTTTTAAATTATAAAAATTTTAAAATCGACGAAAATAATAATTAAAATATTATATGATCATCACTATATAAATATCAAAATTTGTCAAAGATATAGAGTTAGTCTTCTAAAATATTTCTTTCAAAATCTTCCAAAAATAATTGACTAACCTATGAATGAGACGGAATCTATTAACGCTTGAGTTGGGCTCATTTTGATAATTCTTTTTATATATATATAAAAAAAAAAAAAGTTTAGGTGAGTTGGGTCTCAAAAGCTCACTAAGATTAGAACATCTCAAGATTCAGGAATGCTGATAGAAATACATAATTATGTTGGGGGAGGCTAAGAGTGCAAGAGCAACAATAGACCGCCTAATATTCTAAAACCACAAGAAATTTTGAAACTACATCTCTGAACGCAAGAGCAACAATGGACCACCAAATATTCTATGACCACAAGAGACTTTGAAACCACATCTCTAGGCGCAAGAGCAACAATGGACCACTGAATGCTTCAGGACATCAAAAGACTTTGTGGTCGGTGTTGAGTATCTTTGTTATATATCCAACATATGGGACTTAACCACTTGAGACCACATCTCCACCAAAATTCTTAAGGCATTTAGTATTTTTGTTATATATTCAATTATACCGTGAGGAAGACTTTCGATACAAAGATCTAACAATAGGATCTACTCCCGCTCCCCCACCAAGTCAAACTAGTCTCTAATACTACTTATTGTAGAGTCCAAGAGCACGGAAGCAACAAAAACCACCACCACCAAATTCTTCAGGATCACAAAAGACTTTTGATATTATATCTCCACTCAAAACCTTAAAATATTATATATATATATATATATGAGTCATATATCTAATATATTTAATATTTAATTTATTCATAATTAATGTGAGAATTAACTTCAAATTTAACCCAGCAAATTAAACTCACACCTTGTAGAGTATGAAACAACTCTATACCAACTAAATGAACTGTTATTGGCATATTTTGACAACTCTATAGAGAAGTTGGTATTGCATTGGAATGACCGGCTAAGGCTTGTGAAATGTGTCTGAATATATATAACAAGATAATTATGGAGAATGTGGGCCTGTATGAAAGGTAAATAAAAATTAGAGCAATGACCAACACAAAACATGAGTCGCATATTTTGTGTGAACGTGGTGGACTGGTATATACACATTCAGAGTATAGACTAAAATCATAGTTCTACCTAAAATATTGATTCTTGTCCTTAGTATTCATAGAAACTTTCACACGACGAGTAGTTTACCGTAACAAGGTGCATATACCAACGCAACTCCACTGGTCCATGGTTTGTTCTGGTAAACAATATGGTATTTGACCAAAATGTGTGGTTTTGATCTCATTTAGTATTATTTAAATAAGACAAATATAAAATATAAATATTTTTATAAATATTCAATTAATCTTAAAATCTTTGTTAACTTGAATTAGGGCGTCAAACTCTCATTCTAAAAAATTTTAATAAAAAAAAATAAAAAATAAAAACAAGATGCATATATTTGTGTGGGTTTAATTTATGAATTGGTGGGAGTTCTATAAAGCATTATGGAAGGTGGATAATTTTTTTTTGGGCCAAATTACATTTTTAGTCATTAATCTTATTTATTTGTAACAATTTAATTTTTTATCACTTTTTTCTCCAAATAGATATTTTATGTCTTGAAAAGTTTACAGCATAATCATTCAATTATTCTCCGTTAAAAAATTGATATGTAAAAAAAAATGTCTGATTTGACAGAAAAACTTAGTTTCCAATGTAGAATTAGTCATTCACCTAGACTTTATTTTCTCCTCTTTAAAACCTTGTTTTTAGTTTTCACCAAATCATAAATCCTAAAAGTGAAATCAATCAAACTTTTGCTGCAATGTTTTCAATCCGAGGAAGTTTTTCGAATTCAAGAAGTAATAACAAGTCTAAATTTATTTCGAGTGGGATGGTTGAAGAATTTGCACCAAATTCTATTGTACAATAAAAGATGTCGTAAGAAATTACCAAAGATGAGTTTTGAGCATTCTTGTTTTTGGATTTGGTGGATTTTTGTATGTTTATGGTTTTTGAGCATTTCTGGGTTCTGTGGGTGTTGTTGGGTTGAAGAACCAAACTCTTACAATGGATTCAATTTGATGGACCAATCTTGATACAAATAAGTTAAGTTTGAGGGACCACATGAGTTGATCATTAACTATGTTAGTAATACATCTCTCACATAATTGACCTATCACCTTTTTTAAATTGAAATTGCAAAAAAAAAGTTAAATTGGAAGTTTTTCAAGACATAAATGATCTATTTAAAAAAAAACGTAAAAAATCAAATTACTATAAATAAATAAGATAAATAATCAAAAATATAATTTTTTTGATTTAGAATAATTTTTTTCTACTATGATGTTGGATCCAGTCTTTATAAATTAATTTGAAATATTCTGTATGCTTCTTTTAATAATATTTTTTTGTTTATTTAAAGAAATAGACATAAAGAAATAGAATGGGATCTATTAAAATAAAAAACAACCGCTAAAAAAAAGACTTTTGTAACTGTTTAACTATTTCAAAATCATCTTTTTGTTCTTGAATAATATTAATCATTAATAATTCTGATTTTTGTTATCAAGTATGATTTTGGGTTAAATCTATATAAATTTGAGATCTTTGAGGTTAGTCTCTATTAAATATATTTTAATAGGTATTTTAGTCCTTTATGAAGACAACTTGTAAAATTTGTTCCTGCCATCAATATGATGCTATTATATAACGAAAATATGAATGGAATACACCACATGAATTTTTTTAAATAATGTGTTGAACACATGGAAAATTGCCTCACTTAATTAATTTTTTAATTAAAATTACATATACATAATTTATTATAATATTTTCATAAATTAAATTAAAATTAAAAACTTAGTAAGAGATTATATATAGATAATTTATTAAAACATATTTTCATAAATAAAATACAACTATAAAATACAATATCTCTCTCCCTCCCTCCCTTCCTCTTTCGCTCATAGTAAAAATTATATCATTTTGTCTAGTGCATAGACATATCAAACAAAGTACAATGCACATTTTTTTTGTCTTGTGCATCGATTATCAAACACAATGGAATATAAAAAGTTGTCATGTATAGTTATGTATTGTCTTGCACTGTTTTTTTTTTTCAGTACTTATTATTTTACAAACCATACGTACTTTATTAGTTAATAAACTCAATTGAGAAACCCTTAGATGAGGTTCTTGGTCTTGTAAAGTGTAAATCTCAATTTGCGTAGAAAACACTAATTCTATGCAAATTAGATAACCCAATTAGTCAATCACCTAAATATTCTTATTTTGAAAACTCTCATATTCCAATTTCTAATATGATTATTGATTAGATTGTAATAGCTAACCGATTAGGTTCATAAATTTGTTGAACTAATCGATTATGTATTTTAATCTTATCAATTAGTGACCTTTGACTAGTTGCTTATCGTGTTGTGCAGAGTTATCCGACTAGTTTCTAAATCACAATATATCGCATATCGACTAGAGTTTAACATTTGGATAAAATACAAGCAAAAAAATACGTGAAGACGAAAAGAGGAAAAATTTACAATCTCAACATAAATGCATGACTGCTTGAAGATTATCATTACATCACAAAACTGATTGTCACAACACAAATACATTAAAATAAAATAGCAGAAAAACTTCAAGCATCCTTTTGAGAAGGTTGGGGCTTCAACTTTATTTGTTTTTCCATCTTCGACAACAAGTAGCTAGCTTATACCCTTAAAGTTCAACTGCATGTCGGGGTTGAGAGCCTGGATTTGCAACACTGCATTGTTGAAAAACTCAACACTAACCTTCAAAATGTCGTCTTCAAAAAGATCAATTACAACTTTATCGATCACTTCAGACTTCTTCAACTTCTCGAGCTCCTATATAATAGTCGACAACTCATGTTTTTTCGCTTTGAGCTCTTTTGTGAGTTCTCCATTTTTCTTCAAAAGATGCTTATGAATGATGGCTAACACCTTTTTGTCTTTGGTGAGCTCACCAACCTCATTCACCAATAGTTAAAGTCGAGTATTGGCCATCCTCAAACATAACTATTTCATCCTTGTTATCTTGAGAAGGAATTGTATTCATTATGGATACCACCACCGGAACATTAGTCGATGTAGGAGCCATCTTAGAAGATGACAAAAAGTAGAGGAAGAAATACTTGCAAACAAAACAAAGCAACATAAGAAAACCATAGAAGCAAATATCCAAAGGATAATTTATAGAAAAGCCTATTGAGAATACTATTTGCTTGATCTTGTGATTGAAGACCGAGAAAATGTTGCCATCTTTATCGATCATGGGGGATCTTGTCCAAATTGTTTACGAATCATTGTACAGCCTTTCAATTAGGGGCCTCCGGAATAGAGAGTTCATAGACCTTAGAGGTCGTCTCCTTTTTGTTCCTCTAGAAATTTTGATCCGACTAGAAGAATAGGAAGTGAAGGAAAGTGTTCGTGATGATATATATGTTTTCATCAATTATTGGGTCTCATTCGTCTCATGCAGCTCATGCCTTATAGTGACATTCACCTTTGACAATTTCTTCAAAGGCCTAACAATTTAGTATCTATATTTGAATCCTCGTACGAATCTGTATACGCATGCTAAAAGTATTTTGGACTACTTGAAGGACACAAAGTTTTGGCTAGTTGTGTCCTTGTTCCAAATTCGAGCCCGAAAATCGAAAAGAATAAGGGGACGGTTGGAGTAGCCTCCAAATTCAAGCATACTAACTGAAAAGCTATTACATATGCTAGTGAATTCGGATGAATTTGGGAAGGACACGAGTTGAGATGCTGAAATATATATTTCTCGAAACCGGTGAATAGCATAAGATATTCGAAACTCCTAAACAATACTTCATATACCAAGATAGATATCATAGGGTACTCTGAATGGACTCTGCTGTCATCCCCAAGTGCCTTAATTTCCCAATCCATGGGTTATCGCTGATGTTGAAGTGTCAATTTGTCTCCCTTTCATGTAAATGAAACTACTCCAAATGGCTCCTCAGCGACCCACTAAAAATTGGCTTCATCTATCAGGAAAACTAGTTTGTGAAGAGTAGATACCTATTTTACCATGATGCAAGAATGCACGAACATTGAAATATCATAGAAGCAAGGAATAAGTAAAGTGTGATAGAAGAAAGGGATCCGAAAAAATCCCTCCAAATGCAGAAGAACATTATTTATACCAATCTCATGTAACATTGGGAATATGAAGGATGAATTCCAATTGCTCTAATCATGCCTCGAAACAACGAGAAACTAGAAACGAAGGGACAAAATGGTTTAGTGCCTATGATCATAGGTTACACGTGTCAGTTGGAAAACCATAGACTTCACCTCACGTCATTTTGTAAGACGTCAAAAAACCCTTCAACTGGCATGTAACAACACGCAAATCCAAGAAAAGACTTCAGTAATAGCATACAATTTTAAACTATGGCATAACTTGCGCCAGTAATAAAGCCATGAGAAACTTATACCTTACGTTGACGTGATGCAACCCAAACACCACACGTCAATATTATTGAAGACAAAACTCTAGATTGACGTGCCAATAACTCCATATCCGAGAAAGACAGAACGAGGGCAACAATCAACTTCACACAAATACATTAGCATATAATCGTTGACTACGACGGCAACCTCAAAGGCGATAATCCTTCCAAAATTGGACATTGTTCTTGACCATCACAAGACTTCTATGACAAGGCCTTTTGTGACCTTATTAGTCATTGCCCTCCTCACTCGAGACAATAACTAGGGGGAATTTGTTTCGGATTATCCCAAGGCTCAATCTATCTTAACTAACATGCATAGGCCCTAGGTGGCACAATCCACAACTACACTCAAAGATAACCTGAGAGCAACAGCCAACCCTAATTCCAACAGTTATGAGCTAACAAAGGCGAGAATCACATCAGGATATTTGTTAACAAAAACGTTTTCATTCTCAACAAACTCTTTTCTCACATTATATCCGATACGACAAATGGTACACAATTTCTCTTAACTACACCTACCACTCTCCTCAACTAGTTACTTATTTAAGTGTCAGAGTGTTTACAATTACTATTTCATTGCGGGGAACGAAGAATCACTCAAATATCAAATCTAATTATCTCCATCAGTCCAGTTTGAATCACTTGCATTTTAGATATATCAAAATATTATTTATCAAATATTTAAATATGATTTTTGTCCATTCAAATATAAGTCGTTTTGATTTTAGTCTCTGTAAAATATTTTATTTATTTATACCCAATAATTTCAAAATAATTTTAAAAAAGTTCTTATTATATTTTTTTAATTAAAAAAGCTGACGTAGTCAATTTCTACAGATGTGTCACTATATTAAGTTGTTGACAAGATATTTTTTTATTAAAAACAAAATAAAAATTTATTTAATTTAATAAAATTGAACTCTAAACCCATAAATTCTTGATCTTCTTCAATATCAAAACCTAAAAATTGTCATCAAACCCATAACTTTAAAACTCAAACTCAAATCACAAAGAAAAAAAAATACATCTTGAGCTATTTTCAATATAATCATCCAAGGAAGAACCGATGAAAGAACACGAACCAAAATATGAACTTCCAAACTCTTGTTCTGCATAAACTCGTACGCTAAAAGCCTTTGAATCCATTTTTCATCGTCTTCAGCACAACAACCAACTAACTTCACCTGATTTAGATGCTTAATTACTCCAAATAAATAATTAACTTCATTTATACACTCATGTCCCTTGAAAACTAGAAATTCAATATAAACACAAACCCACCATAAAATTTCCCCCCTTTATAGTAAAAAAGAGTGAATTATCATGTTAAACACATATACACATTACAAATAACAATGAATACAATTTTTTTATAAAAAAAAAAAAAGCAGCGCACCTGCTAGTACTTCCCCTGAAATCGCATACTCCTCATCAAATATGAAGTCTTTAAAATGGTAAAAAGACGGCTTCAACCAATTCAGGGTGCATATTAGAGCCTCCGCCAGTTCTGGGTTTAGGGAGCTTCTATATAGCTCTAAAACCCTACCCTCGGTGCTGAAAGCACTCTCAGAAGCCACAATAGAAACTGGTGTAGGCATAATGTCTCTTACCATTCTATGCAAAATTGGATACCAGCAAGCATTGTGTTTCCACCACATTAGAATCTCAAACTTTTCTACAAACTCTATACACTTCTCATTAGTATACCTCTCAAGTTCATTTTCAACATCAATTGAATCATTTTTCTTTAGATGTTTTTGAAACGCATTTTCCCGTTGTAAGTGTGCGCTTGTGTGACCAACAGTGGTTGTTTCACAAAGGGAAACAAATGCACCAGCACTTGAAGATGAAGCCTTAGATGTTGTATCATAAGCATGCTTATACCATTTGTACACTTTAGAAAGATTATCATTTAGGCTTGTCAACAAATCTTTTTTAATTGATTTATCACCATACATATCATTGAAGCACCACTCCACATACCTTAACTTGTATCAAGGATCTAAAATAACATCAAAGTAAATGAGTTGATTTATGTTAGATTCATTGACCCAATACTTGGTGTACTTCGCCAACATTTGCTTGTCCATTGATGCTAAACAAGTGTTGAAGTCCATGGATGAACGCTTAAGTTTAATAAAGATGGAAGCTAATTGGGGAAAAGTTTCATGCAAACTTGTTTGTTGTGAGGTTGAAAACACTTTTGTTGCATCATAAAAATACTTCAAAAACTAAACAAAGCACTTGCCATTTTCCCAATCATTATTAGTGGGTGGAGAAGCTTCTACAAAGTATTGCTTATAGCTTGCATCTTCATCTTCAAGCTTATCAAAGGTTGGTTTAAATTTTACAGCCGCTTCCATCATCAAATATGATGAGTTCCACCTAGTTTGAACATCAAGACACAACAACTTATTGCTTGCAATTCCAGCAAATTCTATATATTCCTTAAACTTTGCAATCCTCTATGGTGAAGATCTTAAAAACCTCACAGCATTTCGAATGGAAGAAATTGAAGAGTCGAAGTCTTTCAATCCTTTAGTCACCACCAAGTTGAGTATGTGAGCACAACACCTCATATGAAAGAAAAAAAAAAAACCCATCCAACAATAGCTCATTCATGTTTTTTATATTTTTCTTCAATAATCCTACTGTGACATCATTTGATGATGCATTATCAACTGTGACGGTAGACACATTTCTAAGTCCTCATTCCCTCAATACCTCCCCAAGCTTCATAGCCACTGTCTCACCTCTATGAATTGGAACCACACAAAAGCTAATGATTTTATTTTTTTGGTAATTCCACTCATTATCAATAAAGTGAGTTGTGAGGGTCAAATAATTAAGATTTTGAATAGAAGTCCAACAATCTGTAGTAACAGTCACCCTACTACAATCGGACTTGAAGAACCCTTTTAACCTAATTTTTTCATCTAAATACAACTGAAAACAATCTCTTGCTACAATACGTCTTGATGGTAGGGTAAATTGGGGATGCAATGGATTACATAAGTACTTTAACCCCTCCCCTTCAACTACTTTAAAGAGTTAGTCATCCAAAATGATAAAAACAACCAAAGCTTTTCTACATACTTGAGCATTAAATCTAGAGCTTGCTACAACAAAACTAGATCCCTCACTTGTTGGAAATTGTAAAATAGTTTAATGAGGGTCAACTGCTACATTTAAAGGATATTTTGTGCATCTTGTTATGTGATGCTTCATATTGGAAGTGTCATGTCTCTTAGCTTCACAAAAATACTTTTGATGGCAGTATATGCAAGCAGTAGTTCTAATTTCACAATCAGGAATTTCATTAAAGTGGTCCCAAACCTCAGAAGTTTTTCTAGAACCACCTGCATTGCCTTTTCTCTTCTTCCCAATTGGAGGAAGAGTAGTTGCAGGTGCAGATTGTTCGATAGGTTGATTATTAGCTTCAACAGGTTTGTTAAGAGAAGGATTAGGCGAAGGCTGCTCCATCACTAAAACATATATGATTGTTATGCTTAAGTCTAGTTAAATTTTAAAATATTCAGTCTTTAATCAAAGGTTTAATTTGATGAAGTTTTCTTAATTAATTGTTAAAGTTTTCCAATATAATTAATTATCATCCAACTCTAAATATTTTGTGTGATCTATTAGTGAATTTTGTATATGAAACAACTCAGAAGTTTTGGGCCTTTAGCAACTCACAATTTGTTTTTTAATCAACGATTTTATTTGATTAAGCCTTTTTTATATAAAACAACTCCTACTATAGGACAGTAGGAGTTGCTTCAGCGGGAAAGTAACAACTAATTGACTAGTCAGTTAGTTTAGTAATTGAGTCACTTGTTATCATATAAAATTCATAGAAACTCAAACAAGTTCAGCCCATAATCATATTTTTTTAGCATAGCATAAAATTGTATAACCATATAAGTTCATAATCAAATTCATACAAACTGAAACTCATAATTAGACATGTTCACGATTTGGTTTTAAATGAAAACTGAACTGAACCAAACCAAACTGAACCAATTTATTAACCTATTAAAAAGTTACGCTTCTTATTCAAGAGTCAAAAAGTATTGCATGAGTTTGTGAATTTTCTCTGAAATCAGCATGTGAATTTTCTTAAATTCATTCAAACAAAATCAGCATGTGAATTTTCCAAAGGAAACAACTTTTTCAATGAGTGGTTGATAGAATTAAATTCAATTTAGTTCTTAAGTTAAAAAAGTAGGTCAATTTTTTTAATGGCAGTTTGGTTTTAAATAGTTATTTGAACACCTCTATTCATAATCATAACACATAATCTAAAAAACCATGTAGTCTAAAAAAGTAGATTATTAGCATAGGCTTAATTACCAACTGTAACCATATTTAAGCAATAGACTTAATTACTATATCACATGAATCAGATTATTAGCATGCACTAGACAATAGACAAGTTAAATTATTCTAAAAACCCCATGTAGTCTAAAAATAACATACACAATCTCTTTTCAACAAGTTGATTAACAAAATATTTACAATATGTTTAACTTACAATTTTCTGGCCTAGCTCCTTGCATGCTCCTGCCTCCTTGGCCTTGCTTCATTATTCCAAACCAGAAAAGTTCAAAAAACACTAAGTAAGTATTGAGCAGAATATACATTCTAGCAATATTTAATTATAATGAGACAAACATGAATCTAAAACTAAACATAATAAACCAATCAAACATAAATATAAAAATAAAAAGTATAAACAAATCAAACATGAATGTTAAACTAAAAAAAATAAATAAATCAAACATGAATGTAAAACTACAAAGAATAAACAGGTCAAACATGAAAGTAACAAGTAAAACTAAAAAGAATAAACAAAGCAAACATGCTTAATCCCCAGAAAGGCAGAAACTTACTTAAAAAGAATAAACATATCAAACATGAACATCAAACTAGAAACCAAAACTCAGAAATTACAAGAACATAACAAACCTTAAAATAGAAAATACAAGATTATAAAACAGCAGCATGCAAAAATAGCAAGTAAAAAAATTGTAAATAACTACAAATGTAAAACTCATAAACTAACCCTAATAAACTAACCTTCTCTAAAGGTTCAACAGAAAAAGGAGATATAGACAAACTCTATATTATCAGTACCTAAACATAATGGAAACATCATAAAACAAATGTTAGTGAAAAAAAAATCAAACCCTAACACAAAATAGTAACTTCAATGAGAAGAACAAATCAAATCAAAACACAAGCATATAATACCTTTCAAGATTAACATTGAATAAAGAAAGAACAATTTTTAAGATAAACATTGAATAAATTTTCTGAGATTGGAGAGCTAGGGTTTGATAAAAATTTCAAATGAAAATTACCAGATAGATTTCGTTGCATGTTTGTAGGCAAAGGTGAGTCGGCGGCGAGGGTGACGGCAAAAATGGTTACGGCAGCTATGGTGACCGTGACAGTGAGCAACAGAGACTCAGATAGGACTGTTTGAGTCTTGAGAGAGACGAGAGAGAGTGAGGCAGGAGTGAGTGAGTATGTTGAAATCTGATTTGAAGTGAGTGTTAATTGGGTTGGGGGATTGTGTGTTAATTGGGCTTTTTTTTATTAAAAAATTGCCTTTGACCAGGTCGTGGCTGTGTGAGTGTGTGAGTACTGAGTAGTACTATGTGCAATTTACATATTAATATATAATATAAAAATAATAATATAATTAAAAGAATGGATTCGGTCGGGTTCGGGTACCGACAGATCCAAATTATCCATCTGAATCCGACCATGTAGACCCATATAACCCTTTATTTTTCACCCGCCCAACCCGAAGAAACTCGACCGCAAACTTAAATATTTTAATCGGTCGGACCCAAATATGTTGTCCACTCCTAGTAAAAACCAAACAATCTAAAAAAAAAACTGTAAGGAAAAGGTGGGTATTCGAATTCCTTTCTCTTCTATCTTTCGTTAATTCAATTTTATTCTAGAATTTTTCTATTTGAGTTGTGGATGAATTTGAGTTTTTTTTATTGGTATAAGTGGATGAATTTGATTTAATTTTGTTCATATTTGACTATCTTATCGTTCATTATTTTTATTTATAAATGAATCGTTGTTGACATTTTCACATCAGCATAAATAGTTCTGTCACACAATGACATATCAACAATAATTAGTCAAATCAACGATTTTTAATTAAAAATATATATTAAAGACATTTTTGAAATTGCATAAATATAAATAAATAAATAATATTTTACAAAGATTAAATTATTAAAATCAAAACGACTTATATTTATAGAAATTAAAAACATATTTAAATCTATATTAATATATATATATATATATAAATAAATAGATATGATTAAACTATTTTACTCTATAATACATAGTACAAATTAATTTCTAAAATCAATATATTTATGTACCAGAAGAAAAAAAAATTAATAGAGTAAAATTTAGATTTCGGTTTATATCTTGTTCTTTAAGGACCGCATGCATAATCCGGATTTGGCGAGAGGTGTTGGACTCGGCCGTATCTTTGGAAGTATTATCCTTGAAGCTTGCAAATTGCGGGTCCAGAACACAGATTTTGATTTTACAAGCCACAAATTGACCCATAGATTCACCCTAATACATATCATTGGTTAACACACTGAAAAGACTCAACATCAACACCAACTCACCTTTTTTATTTTTCTGTTATTTATTATTACAATTACAAAGTTGGCTATAATAGTATTTTATACAAAAAAAAACTAATAACCTAATATAGAGGCAATTAAGAACATATATATATATATATATATATATATAATATTAAAATAAAAGTTATATTGCTATGCACTTTATAAACAGTTTTACATAATTATGTTATGTTTTGTTCACAGTATAAAAATTATTTATACTGAAATATATTTTAATTAAATCATTAAAACAGCCCTTATACTATGTTATTATAAATAAAGCATTCTTTGTCTTTTTATAAAAATAAAAACAAAATAAATGGTCTATATCTAAGAGTATATCATAAAATAAGCTAAAGTAAAGGTAACTTTTATTTAAAAATATAAAATGGTAACTCTTGATCTAAATAAAGCAACCTTTATCTTAAGCAAATCATTTTTCTTTTTGACTCAATCTTATTCTTAGAGGATAATCACTTAGAAGTTCTGATAGTCTGAAAATAATAATTGTTTTGTCCCTTTTTTTCGTAAAATCTTGTTTTGGCCCTGTTATATTTGATAAAAGCTACGTTATACTCTGAGTTATCGCAACGTTAGTTCTCATTCAACAGTTATTATGGGATGTATAATTTAACTAACAAATGACAAATGCTAATATTGTTAGCAGGTTCGAACATAAAAATTTGAAGTTGTATGCGATTTTTTTTTATCATTTCATTAAAAAACAAAGAAGGCATCCAACATAGGAGAATATTATGAACAGTATCAAACTCTAAAATCACCCCTCTTCCATACATATTTCATTTTTCAATCCATCATATCCATCTTTAAAAAGCAATATGTATGAAGCAGATTTGTCAATACCAAATACCAAAGGGGAGTGAATAGACACAAAGCTAAGAGAATATCACACATTAACCATTGTTATGTTGTTGAAATGTTTCTATCAAACAAAACATGTATCATGTGAAAAGTGCTACAGTTTTTCATACTACACCTACCTACGTGTAAGAAACTAAAACTTAAAGAAGAGGGAGAGAGAGATGGATGTGAAGCAAAAATTAAAAGAGCACAAGAGAGCTCCTTTTCGCCATGCCGATACTACTGCGTTGATTCCTCGCCAAAAACCTCGGTGTTGCAAACCGGACATTTCTAAAAGGAAAAAGATAAAATAAATGAGGTGACGAATAGTGGATTGCAAAGGCGCAAATTGTATAGAAACATGATTCAATGTGGAATTGAGAATAACGCGTTTCATTACCTTGTTAATGCTAAGCCATTTGGTAATGCATTCACCATGATAAACATGACTGCATGGCAATTTCATTTGCTGGTCACCTCTTCTATATGTCATCTGGCAAATTACACACCTGTTCACAATGCAAATTTGATTATGAGTATTTGGGAAGAAACAAATTTATCATTCTATTTCAAGGGCATTTGGGAAGAAGAAAAGAGGAAACAAATTATAAGAAATTAAAATGGAAAAATCCGAATGAAAATACGATAAATTACATGTGGATGAATCTATAATTTATAAATATAACACGATATATTAACTTTCCCTACATATATCCGCTAATTTCCATTAGATTAATTTTGATGAAATCAAGATTAAGTTTTGTTGAGATTAAGTTTTCATTTCTCTTGTACACTAACCTCATTATCAAATATAACGTAAGATGCTTTTGGCCTTCATTCACTAAATATTTATTATCCACATCATCATGTAAAAGAAAAGTGTTGAGAACAAGGATATTACCTTTTCCCAGAATTTTTTCTTTTGAATAAGCTACCAAATTTGTACTTCGAGGTCGGAAGCATATCGATAAGTTCTTGTGAAAGACCTCGGCTTTGAGTTCCAACTGCCTCCCCTAGGTCCAATAGTTCCTGTAACTTATAAAACATATCAATGGTTATTGATCTTTTAATTTCTAATTTTGCTTCTTATTTTAAATTCTGAAAGGTGAAAAATATCATAATAATAAATTAGCAACTTTCTCAACAAAGCACTTCTTTGTAAAAGCAAACATTCGAAATCCAATTTGATGTCATAATAAGCACTGATTCTGTGTTATTCTTGTGATGCTTTTGAAACTATTGGATTTAAAACTATTCATGAGCCTTCACCAAACAACTTAAACCTTTGGAAAAGGTGGTCCTTGACAGAAAAAATATTGAATATTTGCAAGATACTATAAAAATGCACAAACCTGCAAAACAATCTTTAATCTCTCTAAACATTGAATCTGGCAACATGTTAACTTGCCTACTAACCATCTTAATAGTTAATATCTTAAATTAATAAATCTTACATGCTCTCAAGTCTCAACATGAATTAACTGCGTCTGATGTTTATTAAATTATAACTAATATAATAATAAGTGATTTAAAAACTAAAATTACGCATGCATATTACACTTGAGCACACCTCATAAGTCATATTGTCAGGATCAATGTTGTCTTGCCATATAACCTGCAGCAATGCAACGCGGATTAGAAAATTCAGAGGATACACTTTTTACTGCTTCTGATCACCAAGTTACATGTTGGAAACAGCATATAGAAGCTAAGGGTCAACTTGTTGAAATTAAGCAAATAAACAGTGTATTCACAAGTCCCAACACTGTTTTTTAAGTATTCATTTTAAATAAGATGATTCCCAGTATAAGAGTTTATAAGGGAAAAAAAAAACAGTAATTTGATATAAGCATATATGAAAACAAATTCGAGTATTAAAATAATATCTTTGTGACTTATATTTTGACTTAATATAATGAGATATAGAGGAACAAAAAAACAATATGTGGAGCCACAAGAAGGACAGGGGTTCAGCTTAGTGTAAATAGGAGACGGGTGGAACTGTTGCTGCAGATGTCGAACATGAACAGAAAAACTGAGGCAGAGTCGAGGAATGTCGTAAAGATAGCAACTTAGTCCGCAACTCAGCCTCAATTTTTTAGTTCATGTTCGACGTCTGAGCAACAAGAACCACAAAAAGGAGTGGCATGGACATTTATTAGCATTAATAAAACAGTGCAGTGGCCGCTCAAGTGTTAGGGAAAACCCTTCGAGTTGGAGGAAGATGAGACAGGGACCACAAGCAAAGGACGACGGGAAATGATATCATTAAATAATTGATGTCTATCTTCAAAACTTCTTTTTGTTTCATTGCAATCAGGCATAAAACTCTAAGTTGCAAGGAACAATAAATGAAAATAAGTCATTTTGTCGGTTTTATAGATGACACGAGTCAAGGATGTTACTGAAAAGACAGAAATTGCAATACAAGGAGATAATCCTGATGTTCCATAGTAATTGGAATTATACCCTACAACAAAACCAAGCCTACAAGCTGAAAAGATGTAGTTCTATATAAAATCCTTTATTCAGTGAACATTGAATGACATGGTTATTTTAAGGACCATAAGTTAGGGAATGAACAATTATGGTCAAATTGCATGTTAAATTATGATCTTTGTTTAGCAAAAGAAAAATTATGACCTTTAAGAAAACAGCAATTTGTGTTTTCAAAGGGGCTGTTTGCCTCAAATTGAAACCATAAGCAGTGTCTATTTGGGATCTAGCTTCTGTGCAGGCAGAGATTCTCCGCATTCACACACTCAAGACGTCAGTGGCTGTTCCATCAAGATCAGACATTAGTGGCCATTTGATCAAGATCGTACAGTCCAGATCGAAGTTCAATATTTTGAATTATAAAAAATATATGCATTTTTTGGACTGTCTAATCTTAATTGAATGGCTATCAATGTCTTGATTGCGTGAATGCGGTATCCCTTACTGCAGGGAACACAAATTTGTCAATTTTCCAAATCAATAACTACAGAGGTTACTTGTCACATATTGAAAGAACAAGCAAGTTAATTTCCAAAATTGAAAGTAGGGGACTATTAGCCAAGTACTACTAAACTACTCATTTTAATTAACATTTAAGCATAAAAGGTTATTGTATCCAAAAATGTGTAGGGTGACTAGATTAAAATTTCAAGTGAAAGTATGCTATTTTCAGCCAACTATAGTTGAAATAATGTCCCCCCCAATTTCAAGCATAGGGGACCCAGTGTTCCTAAAAAGGAACAAATGACTGATTTTTAAGCCAAAATTGATTTAGTTAAAGGACTAAAATTTAGACCCTGTTAGTAACAAGGCTTCCTACCTGGCTACTACTGGACTCGTGATGATTCGGACTACCTGCAGAAGAAATTAAAAAAAAAAATTATTACAACATATTTTGATTCTCATAGCTTTGCTAAATGATTAACATCTAAAAAAGCATCACTTATAAGGTTAGCATGATTTGGACTGTCTACAAAAGAAATCTAAAAGATAAAGATGCTGTCTTATCATTTTCATGTTCTCTGAATAGTTGTAGTTTAAAACCTCAATTTCGCTTCAACCCCAACAACAAAACAGCAATAACAACGAGAAAGAGCTTAATCCAACAAGACAAAAAGACCCGCCCTATCTTCATAGACATTAAAGCACTGTTTGGATAAACAGCTTAATTAACCGCTTACAACATAAACGTTCATCGTATAAGAGCTTATGTAGATTTAATTTTTTTTCTTCATATAAGCTATAAGTTGTTTTCGTATGCTCTCTCCAACAATCTTACAAGTGTTTATGCCAACAAATAAATTCAAATAAACCACTCCAAACAGGTCTTAATTTGCAGCTAGCATGATAATGTTGATTAAGAAACAAAAACTAAATAGTAAAAAACAATGATGTGATTATAGACTTAAGCTTACAGTAAATGAAAATAAAATTTCTACTAACATTCTTCGGGGATAGTCTGCATGCTAACTCCATCTCTTCTAAGTGGAGAATCTGATGTAGCCGGTTCCTCCGAGATCATTTCAGAAGGGTATTCCCACTCGGCCCGATTGTTCTCCATTCTCGGCAAATGATCGTTTACCTCATAAGAACTATAATAAGATGTACTTCCAGGGCCAGACATTCCAAACTTATAGGGATTCATGTTCATTGACCAGTAGACACCGTCCTGGAAAGAACATGCCAGATTATACAATATCAGATTATACAAACCATAGAGCAAATAGGAAACTATTGGTTAATAAAACAAAACTATGAGAGTTTTTTTATGATGACTTTGAATAAGATGGGTGGGTGGGAGACATGTGGTGGCATATAGTTGCTTCTTCACGAAATTACCCATCCACTGTTGCTATTCAACTCAAAGAAAAGTAATTAACAATTCATCATTGTCGTCAATGTCACATTAGTAACTAGATTTAACCACCATTAGTAACACTCTAGTTCTATTAGAAAACTGTTGGGAAGTGGTAGCAACAACAATAAAGGGGTGCCAATTTCTGCTTTTGTTCCCATATTCTGGGATATTATTCAAATTTTTTATGATAAAAACATAACAAATTCCTGCAGCAACACACATTTTCAGATTCAAATTCATGGATAGTTCAACATTGCAGTCCACAACCACAACTGCAGCCACAATATAAACTTTTAAAGGTTTCTGCAATGACATCACAACTACCATTACAGTCGCATTTGCCTGCATTTTGCCGTACTATCAAAATTGCAGTCCACAACTGCAATTGCATACACAGTATAAAGGTTTCAAAAGGTTTCTACAATGACATTGCAACCACAATTACAGTCGCACATTTGTCTGCATTTTGCCGCAATATCAACGTTCACAGCGTAATCACAACCGCAATTTACAACTAGATGAATCAACTAAACCTTGTAGCCAAAACTATTAACATCCACAAATTCAAAAATTGAAACAAAAATACTAAAAATGTTATAAAAAAATGACAAAAAATGACAATAAAAAATAAAATAAAAACCTGATCAGGCATTGAGCCAGGAAAGGCATAATTGACAGGAACATGATTGATGCCTTGAAAGAAATCCACAAAGCTTTCATTAACACCATAAGGAAATCCACCACCATCCATGTAATGCACCCCCATTTGTCTACCATCATTCATCTTTGCAATTTCTCAGATAAAATTTCACTATACCCTTTCAAAAGTAACACCTACACAAAAAATTATAAATATAAAAAGAAAACACATTAAGTAACAAATTCATAGCAAAATAGAATGCAACAAACAAAAAAACAAAACACAAAAACCAAATCTTAACAAAAAAATAAATTTAATTAAATAAAGCCCAAAAAGAAGCAATGTAAGACCCAACAAATGTTTGGTTTGAAATATGAACAGTTAGTTAGTTTAATTTTTGTGAAATAACAAAAAGTTTGTTATTTTGAAAAACCTTTGATGTTGGTTGGTGTGAGTGAAGAGAAAATGGTGAATTTAGCAGGAATGTAGAGGTATGAGATTTTCTCGGGAAACAGAAAGAAAATAGAAGAAACTAAAGGAAAGTCATTTCACCTTGTTGCTGTTCTCATTCAGAAAATGGTTGGAGTAGCAGAAACCAACCACACCACCACAGATTTGGTTCTCTCTTTTACTTTTTCTTTGCACTGTGCTCAACAATACACACTTTTAAAACAACAATAAAGTTTCACATTAATTATTTAATTGTTTTATCTTTTTATAAATTTATAGTTATTTTTTTACTTGTTAATATTACTAAATAAATTTGAGCTTGCTTTTTTGTTTATAAAATTAGCTTGTAATTTTTTTTGGACAAATTTAGCTTGTAAATTTTACTTGTCATGATATAAAATATTAAAAAAGTAGCTTTGATAATAACAAAGATAATTTAATAATATTACTATTTTTTAATATATATAAAATAATTAAGTGTGACAATTATTTTACCACCAATAGATCAAGTGGCACCAAAATTTAGGCGAAGTTCCTTATTTTAAAGAAAAGAAAACTATGATAATTTGAAAATTCGTATAACAACAAAAGTTATAAACAAAATATAAAAAGAGTATAAAAGAACTATTACATGATTGACTTTATTATTATTTGAAAAATAATTATCACATAAAAACTATTTCATTAAATATTTTTGGTTAAACTATTACCTCAATTCAATAAACGATTTTGTATTCTGTAAAAAATAAATCTTGAACATAAACTTAGTAATTTTACCATAATTCTAATTTTCCTATAACTCAAAATTTAATAATTTTAATAATATATTATTAAAAATACCTTCTTTAAATTTATCTTAGACTTCAATATGTGATGGATTGACCGTAAATATAAACAATCAAAATTTTAAGTTGGTGATTTATAATATAATCAAAACTCAATTAATTTGATTCTATTCAATTACATGATTTTCAAATTTTTTTAAGGGTATGTGAAAAATAATTTTTATCATACCAACAAAATTACCTATTATGATCAATAACTTAAATTTTAGTTAAATTATTATCAATAATTTAGAATTATTGTTATTTTGTTTATAATTAGAGAGATTATGGCGTATCTAACATCTTTGAGTTGTTTTACAGTCTGTATGCAATGCAGCATAATAAATAAATGCATCCCTTCAACACATAAAAATCCAGTGACTTAAAATAGTTGCTTTAAGTTTCCTTGAACCTGATAACAAATAAATGCACTAACATTAGAAAGGAAAAGGGAAAGCATTAACAAGAAACCAGAAAGAACAAATATACCGAGACATTAAAGATGTGCATATAGTGGTAACAATAAATAGTGTACAAATGAATTGAATGATGCATTTATGAGAGGGAAATCTGTGCTGCATGTGACACCACTACAATATGTAACCGTACAGCTGCGTGTTTCAGCTTTCAAAGTCTTTATGAATGAATTTTTTTAGTACTATCTAATATCTATCTACAATCCCAATTGTTGACCTAAAATCTGCAAACTGGAATTAGGTCCCCCAACTAACGTAAACTAATATTAAATCATAAATAGGGGTAATTTCGTCACTTCATAGTTTGAAAATAAATCAAATTTGTTGCAAATTCACACACTCAAATAATTATCATTCGATCAAAATTAGACTTTACTAAAATATATAAATTTTATTTTTATTATTTAAAATATTATATTTAAATATAATACGTTCAATCATGATCGTACAATCACATATTTTTAATTGTAAAAATATAAGGATCTCTTATCGTAGAAAATTTCAATCTTATTGAAAGTGTCAACAAAGTTATGAACACATGAGATAACGAGAAAATTTTAATTTTTATATATTGTCGATGTTTATAAATTAAACTTAAACAAAAATAGTCATTTGAAATTTTCAAAGTGATATTTTATTATTAGTAGTATTTTTAGGTTAAGTGTTTTTTTAGAGGAGGTTAAATATATTTTCGATGTTATCAAATTCACAACTTTTCCTTTTTCTTAGCAAATGCTAATAAATCAATTGTTATTGTAACTTTTTGAATTTGAACTCAAAAATTCCTTCTTAAAATTTATTTGATGTTCTTAGTTCATCAACCGAGCAATCTACAGAGACGTAATAAATTTTAGTCCTTTATATCGATTTTTAGTCTCTGTTATATTTTTCGTCTCATAGAAACCAAAAATATAATTAACTCTTATTTTTTTCTTCAACACATTTAAACTCAAAATTGTATAAATAAATTTATCGATCAATTGATAATTTTCTAATTCTAAGTGTCTGTTTCCTACTATTTTTTTACAAACAAACTAATTTAAAGTAACTAAATATAACAATACACCAAGTTATTTAATAAAACAGGGTAGCCAACCCCATACTACCGCTACCCTTTGCCCCTTCTTGTAACTATTCTTGCATGGGTAACAATCTTAATTAATACATGCATCTGTTAAACGTACTTGAAACTAAAATAAACTAATAAATCACAAAATATAATATTATTTTAACACAATTAAAAAATATATTCAATGTTTTTTAATTGTGAATGATGAAAATATTAGACTAAAGTATTTAATTCACCGAAAGCTATAAACATTTACAACATTTTAAATGAGATAATATTATAAAAGTTAAAATATACTTTTTAATTCTTTAATTTTAGTTCATATCCCGCTTAAGTTATTTAAGTTTTTTTTTTCTATTTGATTCTTTAGGTGAGATCTTGTTTGCAATGTTAGATTTTATTGTATTATTCATTTGCAAAAATAGCCATTGTTTAGTAATTGCATTAAAAAAAAAAAAAAGAAACTACATGTGTCTGTTACGAGGTTGACATGATAAATTATAAAAATAAACAATTTTTATATTGATTTTTTCAGTTTAAAAAATATATATTTATGGTCTTCTAAGTTTAAATCAGTTTTCGCTTAGATCAAATCATTATCTTCTTCGTCTTCATCATCTTCCTCTTCAACTCTTCTTTAAAAAATCTAAAATGCAAAATTTGTAATTCTAATATAAAAACCCAAAACATCGACCATGTTTTGGAGAAAAGTCAAAACATGAAATCCACGATTCCGACAAAAATTAAAAATGAGTTGTTGCAAATAAAGAAAAATCTACTATAAATTCACTGTAAATAAATGAGTGTTTAGCCCATTTTTAATATTTTTCAATAATATTTTTCAAGGTGTTTTTTTTACTTCACAAATTAGTTGTAGTTTGTTTTTGTTTGTATGGGTTTGAGGGATGATTTTTTTTGGTTGTAAATGCCATTGGGATTTCAAGAAGGATTTTTATTTTTTATTTCAAGAAGAATTTTTATGGGTTGCACAAATTAGTTGTTGATTTTGTTTTAATGAGTTTGAAGAAGAATTTCTTCTTCCATCTTCATCGATATCCAATCACAATTGAAAGGGATTTAGGGTTCCAAGCTACATGTTTTTCTTTCTTCCAACAACACAAATTAAAATCTTCATCATAAACTTAAAAATAGCCCCAAAAATCCCAATTCAAAAAACAAAGCAAACTTGAAGCTAAAACCTAAAATATCTAGAAATCTGAATATGAATCCCAGCTTAGAACAATAGGTTTACAATGGAAGATGATGAAGAGAAAGAAGGGCTAACCATTCAAACAACATGTAACTTAAAAGATCAATTTGAGAAAACTAAAAAACATAAAGAAACAATATGGGAAATATGTAAAACTCAAATGATTGCAATGAATTTCATTTATGTAAACTGGTTATAACTTAAAGGTTAAAGATGCAAACAAGATGTAACTTAAAAGACTAAATCGAAAAAAAATGTATTTTAGCCTATTATAAAAATCCAAATAATATACTCACTAACTTGCAAGTTCAGTATCCTTCAAAATTTATATAAAAATGATACATCATATTAATTAATTATAGTTTTTTTTGTGCTGGTATTAAAGTTTAAATGAGTTAGGTTTCGAGACTCGTCAAAGTCAAGACAGACTTCAAGACTTAAAAAACACTAACAGAGATACTTACATATCACTTATCAAATACTTACATATCACTTATCAAAAAAATTTAGTACCATGTAGATTTGAACGAAATCCATATCAACTGAACTCACCTGCATTGTATAGTTTCTTGTTTTACAACATTAGTAAGTTGTAGTTAAAATATCACAATTTATAACACAAATTATCATTTTACTTTATTTCATCGTCATAATGATCAAAGAATTGAAAATAATGCAAACATTTGTACTTAAGTGATTGTTAGATTAAAAACAAATTTATTTGAATAAAACAATAAAATAAAATTTATAAAATAATTTACCTAGTTTAGAAAATTAATTATTAATTTTACATATTTCTTAGTTATAAACTATTTTCTCAAACCCCAAAAAAGTAAAAGGAGTTTTTGATCTGCTCATGTTATGATATTGTTTGAATATTTAGATCGATAATCTAAATATTATTAATTACGATAAAATTCATATTTTTGTTAATATTATTGTGTTGTATTTGCATTGTAAATATGTACATATATTTTAATATATTAATTTAAATAAAAATCATATATTAATATAAATAAAAATCACATATATTATTATGTTGTGTAGAGTAGATACCAAAGTACGCTAATTCATTCATTTTTGTGAGTCATTATCTACGTATATGTATCATATTTGAAATGTGGATTTTGTCCTATCCAATGTGAATATTTTTTACGAACATCCACAATATAAAGCCAATCATCATCTTAACATGGTTAGATATATTATAACAATTCTAGAGTGCACGTGAAATAGTCATGTCATAATTTCTCGGTGAAGAAATTAATAGATAAATCATATTGACTAGTGCTTTAAACTTTAGAGATACATTTGTCAATATTAAATTTAAGCGTGTTATAATCTTTAACGAGAATAGTTTAATATCCTCTCTTCAAACTTGGGTGATTGAATTCTTCAAATTGTTGTGGACAAAGGCGTGCAAACGGACGGGTCAAATCAAGCCTTTAAGCGGGTTCACACTTATTCAAAGTTCAATCTTTGCTACTAATAAACTTTCAACCCTAATAAATTAATCACTAACCGCTTGCCTGTAAAAATAGTGTAGCACAAACTATGTACCCAAATAACAATGATCAATTAGGTAGCAAGATATTTTGCATATGCATTTTTAGTAAGAGTAACTACTAAACAATAAATAGAGTATCTCACAAATTCAAATCAAACAAAATGGAATTCAATATGACAGATGCTTTGCCTGCCACTCAAGAAATCATCCTACAAATAGAAATATCAAATCTTCTGATCCAAAGAAAAGGGCATGGGATCATTGAGTACTAATTATTCGACAAAATTTTCCGCAATACTTGGTTAATTCTCAAAACTAAAAGTTCTTTTCATCACCATCTAAAACAAAAATGCGAATAAAATTAGGCGCCACCGGATCCGTACTTCTTTCCGAGCATGATCACCTGCAACTTGTCGTAACCAGCGAGCACACCAGCACCGGCAACAGCACGGAGGATGTTAGCACCAGCTCCCTTAAACAAGGACTTGGCACCCTCGTTCTTGAGGATTTGTGAGAATGCATCCAAGGAGCTCTTGTACTTGACTGCTTCGCCAGATGTCATCATCATTCTTCTTCTAACAGTGTCGATCGGGTAAGATGCTAGACCTGCACCATTGGTGATGAGCCATCCAAGTCCAAAGCTAGCAAAGAAACTATCCTGCAATGATCAGAGTCCGAAACAAATGGAAATAGCTATCAGCAAATGATTGAACACAAAGCCTTGATTGAAAAATCAGAAGCAACTTCTCTTCGCCTAATTTCGGTTAAAATAATAAGATCAATATCAGTATTGTCAAATAGCTGCTATAGCATAGCAGAATTTGAACAAAGTGTTATGCGATGAGCTATTTAATACAAAGTGTTGTCGAATAGCAGCTATAGTGGTGCTATAGCTCTGTAGCATAGCAGAATTTGAACAAACCACTATTTTCTGTAATCCACGATTGACAACAATGACCAATATTAATGTGAACAATAATACATATTAACACACTTAAGTTAGTCTAGTCACCTAAAAGAATTTAGTCCAAAAAACATAATACGAGATAAAGATAAGGATGCAAACCTGCAAAGATCCGGTTAGGAGAACTGGCTTCAAGGAATCGTACATTCCAAAGTAGAGACCGCGATACACAATGATTCCAACACAAGAAATGTTGAAACCACGGTAAAGGCCAGCAATACCATCAGATGCCAATGTCTTCTTGTAGACATCAATGAGACCATTGAATTGTCTTCCTCCTGCACCTTTCTTGGCAGCCTTTGCATCATTTGCCAGACGGGTACGAGCATAGTCAAGAGAGTAGACAAAGAAAAGGGATGATGCACCGGCAGCACCTCCTGAGGCCAAGTTACCAGCAAACCATTTCCAGTAACCATCCTTGTCCTTCTTGAAATTGAAGAGCCTCTTGAAGTAGTCCTTGAATGCAAAGTTCAAAGCCTAGTAGAATTCAAAATTGCAAATTTAGCATCACATAAAACAGTTGTAAAGGCCAAATGGACAGTATAAAAAAAAATGAAGAAACAATAGAACTAACCTGAGTCGGGAAATAACGGATGACATTTGCGGTGTTACCTCTCCATAGGGAAACAACACCTTCATCAGCCATTGTTCGCTTAAAACAGTCACCGATTCCCTTATAGGGCTCAGAAAGTCTACCGGCTTTAATCATCTCATCTTGGTTCTGGATCAAAAGCTTAATTCGTTCAATTGGAGCAGCAGCAGTTTTAGACACAGCAGCTGAAACTCCACCCATGAGAAAGTCGACAAGAAAGTTTCCTTTCTCGGCGGGTGCTGCAACAAAGATAGGGGAAGCTGTTGTAGCTCTACATGCTGGCATCATAGGATACTGGAATGCAGGGTTGGAGTAATTTCCAAATGACCTCCTATGGTACATTGAAAGACCAGTCTGGCGAGCAACATTCTCGATGATTTTAGGGCGCTGAACCTGATCAACCATGGTGACTTTCCTGAACAAATTCAAGTTACACAATGTTAAATAAGGTTCATATAAATTAAGGAATGTGATCCTAACAGAACTGACAGAAAAACATGGTTAATATCTGAACAAGCAAGATAAGTGGATGTTTACTGATTTATATATTCGGCAAAACAATCAGTGTTGTCAATTGCAGATCTCATAAAATAACAATCCATTCAGATTCCGCTAAGCTACAATGTTATAGCATTGTTATAGCCTCTATTTGAGAACAATTTTTACAAAATCATGTATCACAAAACAATAGTAGTTTTATAAAATTCCACTATGCTGTAGCGGCATTTGACAACACTGAAAACAGCCCTTCGCTGTAATGTATGGATCCAATTATTTAGTTCATCAACAATAAACACAAATCAGTGTTGTTAAATAGCAGCACTATAGTGTAGCGGAATTTAAACAAATCACTATTTAGTACAAATTACTGGTGCGCAGCGGAATTTGTACAAACAGATATTTTCTGTGATCTGCAATTGACAACATTGACACAGACCTAACATCGTCAGAGACAAGCATATGGCTTAGCAAGACAAACAACATGTATAAACTGAAAAACATAAAACTCAAATCACGTCATCATTGACAAGTTCTAACTCCAATTGAGTGAATTGGAATATGTAATAACAAATTTCATTTTTCCAGGACCTAATAAAACAAATCATGTCCAACCTCCTAAATGATCAGATCAAAAATCAAATCACTTGCATATGAAAAGATTGTGTCAGATATATTTACATTACAGAAGTACACTTAACTCAGACAGAATTCAATCCAAAAACGAATGAATCAATCATAACAAGACCTTCATTCATTATTCTACTCATTCAACAAATCAACACTGAACAGTATAATCATAGATCACAAGTAATAAATTAATTTTTACCTATTAATAACACAATTTCAAAAGCAAACAAAACCTGCAGAAAACAAAACAACGAAAAAATTAAGTTTTTTTTCAACTATTATTATTTACAGGTTCTGATCTGATCTCACAAACGAAATCCAAACAAATGAGAATGATATACCAAGGATCTAATTTATATATTAAAAAAAAAACCATAAAAAACAACAAGTAATCGAATCTTTGAAAGATCCATAGAAGAGTGAAAAAGAAAAGAACTTTTCACAACCCCAAAAAATAAGAGTGAGAGATTTAGCTTACAGATCAAGAGAATTCAATTGAACAGTGTGAAGATCAAAGTCGAAAACAACAATAACAAGAACAAAAAGGAAAAACAAAACAAAAAACCCTGGTAGTGTGTAAAGGAGAAAAGAGAAGAACAAGATCGAACAAGATCAAGAGAAGAGAAAAGGAAGTAGGTTTTATTAATAATTCACCTAGGAATAGGAAACGGAGTGTTAGTGGCTGCGCGAGTTTGTTGGAGAATTTCGCAACCGCAGAGCCAAGTTGTTTGTTAGGGGTTGAGAGAGAGAGAGAGACAAAATCAAAGGGGTGCGTGGGAATTTAAACTCAAACTGACCCATTGGGCTTAGTAGTGCTTCCCCCAATCAGAGTCTGCCACGGGATAAAATTAATTAATTAATATATGTTAAATAAATTTTGTTTTTTCAAAAACATAAATTGTTTTTACTTAACATATTAAGGTTGATGAGCCAAAAAAATTTATTAAGGTTGATAATATACAACTAAAATATTTATTTTTTATGAAAAATGTAACTAAAATATTGAATATTGTGTTATAATATGTAATATATTATTATTATTATTATTATTATTATTATTATTATTATTAAATTATACGTGAAATTATTGGAATATTATTTACGCATTAGTGACTATCTTAAGAAGATATATAAGAGACGCAGTGATAATCAAATACATATTTCTTTTAACAAATTGATTCATAAAATATTATTTTTTAATTGATTGATTAAGAACAATCATTCATTCTATATAGTATGTTCAATAAATTATAATTAATATATTATAATTTTTTTATACTTTTATCTTGACGACGTTTAAGAGATACGAATAGTAATCAAAGATTTTTCTAGTAACACCCCTAAATATCCCCTGACCCAAAAAAATACTTTTTTGTACATAAACTAATTGATTTGTAAATAATTATCTTTTATTTAATTGATTAGTGATAAATATTTGTTTAATGTATAGTTTTTATACAAAATTATAATTAATGTTATTATACTTTTTCTTGTACTAATAATTAAATACACATTACTCTTTTAGCTATTATTTATGTTGATGGAAGTGAGAGAGCAAAAAAGTGAAAAAAAATAAAGCAAGAGAGGTTTCGGTTATTCAAATTTAAAATGAGTTGTTTAAGCAGGAAAAAAAAAAAGCAACATGTGAAATACAATCATTTAAATATCAATGATAAATATTTCTTATTATTTAAATAGCAATGACAAATATTTTACCTATATGTGGGTTGTACAGTAAATTATACTTAGCCTTAAAAACCTTTTTGGTCCCTTAACTTATTTTAAAAGTTCAGTTTGGTCCCTTAATTTTAAAATTGGGTAAATTGGTCCTTTCACTTATTTCTATTCCGGTAAATTAGTGGTTAACATTGTAAACCTTGGTGATGTAGCACATAAGCAAATATTAAGTTGTTGAAAGTGTTTCTCACTTTACTTCTTTTTCCCCCAAATAAATTTAAGGTTCACCGAAACTAAATATTTCTCAAAATTTCTTGTTGTTTCTTTGAAATAGCCCTTGAGAGTTTTCTCCACTACATTTCTTCTTCCCCAAACTAATCAACTAGTGTTCATTACAAGTCAATTTCCCCCAAAATTTCTTATTGTTACTGCAAAATAGGTGAACATGGTGAACAAATTCAGTTCTTCTTCTTCCTCACAAACTTGTGAACTTGGAAATTTGTTTCAAAAAATGGGCTTTTTGGTTCGTGAAATGGAAGAAATTTTGGTATTTTTAACTGTATTGATGTATTATGTGTTGGTGTAATTTGTATTTTGACTAAATCACTAAAATGTCCTTTGAAATTATAGGGGTCGAGCATTAACCCCTGGATTTTAAAAATAGGCAAATAACACCTGAAATTTAAAGACATTGAACAATATAGTGTCTTTGTTAGTTTGCTTCATTAATGAGATTGACATGGACATTAACGGTTTACGTAGTGAGCCTAACAATTAGCCAACTCATTGTCACATAAGAGAGAGGTTAATTTGCACAATTTTGAAAATATGAGAGGCTAATTTATCCGATTTTGAAAATAAAATTGAAATTGCATTTTAAAAAAAAAACTACAACACTGTCATCATTGCAACGATAATGTCTCTGTCTATATATATAATATAATTCCTTCTTGTTCTTTTTCCTTTATTTCATACCTTCTTCATTCAAGAACCTTTATTTATATAATTCATTCCTTTTTTTTTCTTTCATGATGTTCAAAACGTATAAAACAAAAGAATAAAAAAATCACTTATAATTCTTTCTCCAAGGGAAAAAGCTTGAACTCAGTGATTCTCAAATGTCATTGTAAAAGAAAAGTTGTAGTTAGAGTTGTTCCTACTAAAAAGAACTTTGAAAAGGAATATTTTTCATGCCCTTTCTTCAATTTCTCTATTTTTTTGGACGATATATTTAAATGCAACTTCTTTATATGGGCTGATGATGCTAAGGTACTAGGTTTGCTTAATCGGAAATGGACCAAGATGTGTGGAAGGCAAAATTCACAGGTTGTTAAAAAAATCATCAACTAAGGACAATGCAGCTGATGATGTTTGGAAAACAAGAATAAAGGACAAACTAATCTCATTATCTAAGGACCATGGAAGTGAAGAGGTTTGAAAGACAGTTGATGGATATATGTGTGGCCAAACCAAAGTGGTCAATATCATTTATTTGACCTTTCGATTTAGATTGTCTACCTAGGAAATTGATAAACATATAGTAAAAAAATAGTCCTTTATGAATCAATTTGTTCAAAAATAGTCCATGGATCAATTAGCTCATTTAAAAATATGTATTTAAAAAGAAATGTGTATCTTGAAAATCTTCCACATAAAAATACGTGAAAAAATTATATTACCTTAATTATAATTTAATGTATAAACTATATGCGCAAGAAATATTTGTCATTGAAAATTTAGTTAATAGATTATCATTCATGTGTCAAAATGTTAAAAGAACAATGTATATTGGAATAGAAGTGTTTTTGGATATAAAGGCGTGACATAATGAGTTGAGTCTATTGGGCCAATCCATTAGACTTATTATTTTAGACGGGGCAATTAAGATTTTCGACTCTACTACTAAAATTGGCTCACTTCGCTTAGGATAGTGACGAATTGAGGTGACCCAACGACTCAATTTAAAAAATTATATTTATTTTTTTAGTTATTTTATTTACTTATTTATTTTTATGTAGTTATTGTCCTATTTATTTGTTACATTCAAATAAACTTATTAGAATTGTATTGTTTGTGTAATGATTGTTACATTAAGTTGAATTTTAGTGGAATAATTATAAAGTTTTTGTTTTTCATGAGTCAACTCGCATATAAATCAATATATTTAATTTTTTTTGCTGCAAACAAATCGACTCGTGGCCCGTCCACTCTTTTAGGAGCAAGACAAAGTGAGAGTTTCAACTCACCCAACTAAATTTATCTCACCCACTCCACTTTAGACAAATTAATGACGAAACATGTCAAAATAGAATTGAATTATCACATTTGAATAAAATGAGAATTCTTTATTTTATTGTGCCAAGTCACTAACAAAAGAACAAATCTGACAATTTTTTATATACACATGTATAATTTTCATTATAAAACTTATAAACTCAATACAATACTCTAGATATAATTTTGATTAATGATTTACTCATTCAACTAAATATATTTTATTGATCCATTTAAAATCACCAAAATTCAATACATAAATAAAAAGTTATTTAAAATTGGAATTTAAGTTATATTTGAAAAGTAGTAAAATAGATACTTTTAAGTTAATAGAAATTTTATATAATTAATTAGAGGAAAAAATCTTTTGAATGAGGTAAGAATAATACAATAATTGTCTAATGATTTATATCGAAAATGGGAATGATAAAATAGATACATGAGACAAATATTTTTTATTAGTTAATTAATTAAAATATCTTATTTAGAGGATCAATTAATTGAAAATGAAATGTATGTTTCTTTAGTAGTATGTGTCTTAAATATCGTTAGATAAAAACTTGAGGAAAATTATAATACATTAATTTTAATTTATTATATAAATTATACATGAGATAAATATTTTTTACTAACAAATTAATTAAAAACGGTTTTTCATGAATTAATTAGTAAAAAAAAGTATGTATTCATTAGTTCTTGAATATCTTCTAGATACATATGTACAGAAAATATAATACAATCATTATAATTTACTATATAAATTATATTTAGACAACTGTTGTCCTGATGCATAAAATGGGAAATTGTTTTTGAAATATGGAAAAAAAGATTACTTGAGAAAACATCTATTTACATCTCTCACATTTATTTTTCTAAGCTTCATATATATAATTTGGTAACTAGAAGATGCACCGAACATAGCAGTAAGGTTCTAGCAAAAAAAACATTTCAGAAAGATATAATTGTATTATATCATACTATGTGTTAAATAAAATTTAAAGTATTTTGTAACCAAAAAAATATAAAGTCTTTTGATTATAAATAATTTTTATTTTTTATACACCAATATATATATATATATATATATATTTTACAGATAAATAAACGTATATATTAATGAATCTTTTATATGAAAGTGAGTATAATATTTCGCTCAAGTTTTAATAATATTTTATAGTTATTTTTGAAGTTTTTAAATAATAAATTATCTATCATGGTAATTAACCTTTCGTGATCTAGGAGTATTCATTTAC